>OY821520.1:49318566-49918566 GCA_963682025.1 Cordilura impudica | reverse complement strand
GCCAAAAGTCAGCGACATCAATCTTGGAATTGTAAGATAAGCTAACAGGCTACAATATTTTATATTTTTACTTTGCCGCCCAATAACAAATAAAAACGTCAATATATTAAAAAATATGTTTGTAAATGTAAAATAACAGCAATGAATAATCACCCCTGTTCTTGAAACCACAAAAAAAAAAAACTCGTAAATGAATAAATTCTTAAATCTACGAGTTTTTTGCTGTTCTCTAATTTCAATAAGAATATTTTTTCTCGTTTTAATTCACATAGAAAAGGCTTTGTGAAATCAAAACAAATGCCCTTTTTTATACTAAGCAGGTCTTAAGAGATAAAAAACTAATTGATCTTTAAACTCTAACATGTTTTTTATTGAACCTTGTCATTATTTTAAAAAATTAGACATTAATTTTATGAAAAAAAACAATTTTAAAAAACGTCTACATTATGCGCTGATTTAAAAAAAAAACTCGTAATCAGTAGTCAATGTTAATAAAACACCACTTTTGGAGATGATGTTGTTCTATAACTATAATAAAAACTTTTTATCTATCTATCTAATCTATTTTCCTTTATAATTTTTTCAATTATAACATAGATTCTTTATGTACTAGTTATTACGAATAAAGGAATTTAAAATAATATTTCACTCAAATCACATATTTATATTTTTTTTTGCATATGACTGCCACAACTTTGTTTATGTCCGAAACAGAAGTGATGCCAGTCAAATCCAATTTATTTAAATTTCGAATTTTCTTTGGTGATGCCTAACTTATTTCAAAAAGAGGAGTCATTCTTAATTGAATGAAATTGAAGAATAAAAACAATTAAATGAACAAGTAAATTGTTATTTTAAAAGAAAATATTTTTTTTTTCTTTTTTTATAATCTTAAGGAAAAATATGCAAAAATTGCTTAAAGTTTTTTTGTGAAAGTGACTAAAGAACCATATGGCACCTCGGTTTCTAGATAACATATGGTTCCGAAGCTAAACCATATGTTTCATGTCATTTGATAATAAAAAATATGATTTCGAAAAATACTTCGAAAAATAAAATTTGTGTTTTCAAGAAACCCAAAATTTCATTTTCATGTTATTTCATATTCATTCTTATTAAAATAACAACGTTTCAAGAACAGGGCTTAATATGAATTTATTTCATTTTAATGAAATACATACACAAATTAATTTTTAACTTATTACAGAAGAAACTGCAGTAATCAGTAAGATTTCACTGGTAATGCAAATTAGATTTCAATATAAGTAAAACAGTACTGATTACTGTTGTTTTAAATGCACTTGACTTAGAAGGAAAAATTAATTTATAAAACAGTCATGTCAAACATTAGTGGAAAAAAATTTCGTTTTGAATGGGGTAGTAGTCCATTCAACGCCAAGTATAAACAAGTATAAAAAAATCAAAAATACAATGCATGACAATAACAGTTTTTTAAACATTGAAACGCATAACCTTTTTATACCCTATACCACTATGTGGTTTGGGTATAATGACTTTGTGCTGCTGTTTGTAACAACCAAAAATATTTGACCTAGACCCATCTTTAATTATACCGATCGAATCAGAATCACTTTTTGATTTGATTTAACAATGTCCGTCCGTCCGTCCGTCCGTCCGTCCGTCTGTGTGTCCATGTAAAGCTTGTAATCAAACTGCAGGTCGCAAATATGAACATATTTTGATGAACTTTGGTGTGTAAGCTTTCATCGGCCATGGGATGAACGCTATTGAAATTGGTGAGAATCGCTCCATGTTCAGACCTAGCCCCCATACAAATTACCCCTATGAAATCGACATAAATTGCCATAAGATCCAAATTGTCATATAGATCTTACTCAAATTGGGTTTGTATGCGTTCATTACATCCACTAATGAGTAGTTCAAAAATGATCCCTTTGGTCCCATATAGAGCTGCTTCCCGATCTTCACTTAAATCTATTAAAAACAAAAATATTGCACTAATTCTTCTCAAATTTTGTTTGTATATATATATTTGCAAAATACAAAAGACTTTACCAAACATGATCAGGATCGGTCCATTTTTAGACCTAGTACCCATATTGATATAGAATCCGATATGAACTTTTTCATATCTGCAGCCAAAAAAATTAATAAAAATCCATTCAAATTTGGTTTTTGCTTATTTTCTATGTCCAGTTAGTTGGGCCTAAGAGATAGGGTTTCTAAACGCATGGTATAGGGTATCGTATAGTCGGTCTAGACCGACTATAATTTTCTTACTTGTTTAAAACTCATTTTAATGAAAAGTGGGATTATAGATACGACTATCAGAACAAGCCCTTTCATATGTTATGTCCAGTGAGTGGCAACAATCGTAGTGTTATTCGTGTTGGTGACAATAATATAAGTTGCACTTTTTATATTTTAATTTTAAGTAATTTATCATGGCCATGTTTGAGGTATTTGTTCCCAAATTGGTTGGAAATCTGTTTATCCTTAATCCGGAACACTTGAAACGTTAAAACTTCACTTGAAACTTAAAAAAAAAATATTTTGGTATTGATAGTGATACATTACGTCATTACAGTTATTTTGAAACGGTAACATTTTTAAACCTTATTTCTAATAGCCTGAAGATATAACACCGGTTTTAGTTACTGGATATACATTAGGGTGTCCGTTATTTGTATGGGCAATTTTTTCTCATGAAAATGTTTAAGTCTCACCACTCAAAAAGTTGAGGCTTGATGCACTTACTTTTTTTAAATATGACAAAATTCAAAGTTTTGCCCCGGCAAGGAATGGGTTAACGTTGTTCGATTTATTCCAAATTTTTAGCACGGAAGACCTGCACATTTGGCTATTATATTTTAAGCGTCGCATATAAAAATTCAATAGCGCTTACAAAATATTTTAATTTTTTGAATAAATTGTCTTTTATTAGCTTGGGGTCATACGGGGTCAATCCAAAATGATCTCATATTCTTTTTCTCCGAAACCCTAGCTATTAAGATAAAATATAGCATTTAAAAGTAGAGAACTGATTATTTTTTGTTACAAAGTATTGAGATAGAGTACATTTAATGAACATTTCACAAAAATCTAATTTTTCTGGAAATCCGCAAAAATAAAATCCTTGTCAAAAAAATTCCGGCATAAAAATTTACACAATCGATCTCTAACGTGCATTTAACAAAACCTTAAAGTGCCAGTTCCATATTTTAAAATTTTATTTAAGAAAATGTTTTAAAACTTGAAAAAGGAGTTTTCAAAATATTGTAAAAAAAAATTTCCATTTTCGGTCTCAATGCACAATAGGTTAACAACGCGGTAATAAAACAATACTTCATATCTGAGTACCTATAAGAATAGAGACTAAAAAAAAAATTATGGCTCTAATCAATTTCTCAAAGTTGAAAAAAATGCCATCAAATTTCATGACCTAGTTTTTTTTTTTGGCACAAAAATGGTCTGGGGCATTTGCTATTTCTTGGCGAGGTTTTATTCGATTTCGAAGTCTTATAGCTTTTTGCAAGGATAATTTAATACTGATCCCGAATTATATAACAGCTTGTCGGAATAATTAAACTATAGAACGAAATTTTCGTAAAATCTGAAAAAAATAAAATTTTCAAACGCAAGTAGGGCCGGGAAAGCGTGGTCCCAGGGGCGTGAAATTTTTGGAGATTCATTTTGCATCAAGCCTCAACTTTTTGAGGGGTGATATAATAAATATTTCCTCTTTAAGAAATAGCGGACACAATAATATACATATATTGATAAAAATTAAAACCAATCAATGCTAAGCACGAAGAACTTTTTTTATTTTTCAATATAATTGTTTTTTTTTTCTTTTTGCAGGTTATAATTGAATTCTAAAGTGATTTCTTTAAATTTAAACTTTTTAAGTTTTTTATTATTCAAAAGCTAAACTCTGATTTAAATGAAAAATAAATATAGAAATAAAAAATAATTTGGCATGAGAAGCTTAAGGTGCGTTCAGACTACGCAAATATTTGACCAAATAAACGTAACCTCTAAATAATGTATAATTTTCCTTGTATAATTTTCATTAAGTTATACAATATATGATATAGAATATAGTTAAATATATTAAATATTACTAATGTAATAAAACATAACTTAATTTTGTCTTTTATATATCATGTAAGATTGAATAAAACTTTCATAAAATTAGCGGTTACGTTTATTTGGTCAAATATTTGCGTAGTCTGAACGCACCTTTAGAATCTCTAATATTAATAGGCAAAGAGATTTCTTGTGACCGATGTAACTTTGTCAGTTTTTATCCGATTTGCCGCCCAATAACAAATAAAAACGTCAATATATTAAAAAATATGTTTGTAAATGTAAAATAACAGCAATGAATAATCACCCCTGTTCTTGAAACCACAAAAAAAAAAAACTCGTAAATGAATAAATTCTTAAATCTACGAGTTTTTTGCTGTTCTCTAATTTCAATAAGAATATTTTTTCTCGTTTTAATTCACATAGAAAAGGCTTTGTGAAATCAAAACAAATGCCCTTTTTTATACTAAGCAGGTCTTAAGAGATAAAAAACTAATTGATCTTTAAACTCTAACATGTTTTTTATTGAACCTTGTCATTATTTTAAAAAATTAGACATTAATTTTATGAAAAAAAACAATTTTAAAAAACGTCTACATTATGCGCTGATTTAAAAAAAAAACTCGTAATCAGTAGTCAATGTTAATAAAACACCACTTTTGGAGATGATGTTGTTCTATAACTATAATAAAAACTTTTTATCTATCTATCTAATCTATTTTCCTTTATAATTTTTTCAATTATAACATAGATTCTTTATGTACTAGTTATTACGAATAAAGGAATTTAAAATAATATTTCACTCAAATCACATATTTATATTTTTTTTTGCATATGACTGCCACAACTTTGTTTATGTCCGAAACAGAAGTGATGCCAGTCAAATCCAATTTATTTAAATTTCGAATTTTCTTTGGTGATGCCTAACTTATTTCAAAAAGAGGAGTCATTCTTAATTGAATGAAATTGAAGAATAAAAACAATTAAATGAACAAGTAAATTGTTATTTTAAAAGAAAATATTTTTTTTTTCTTTTTTTATAATCTTAAGGAAAAATATGCAAAAATTGCTTAAAGTTTTTTTGTGAAAGTGACTAAAGAACCATATGGCACCTCGGTTTCTAGATAACATATGGTTCCGAAGCTAAACCATATGTTTCATGTCATTTGATAATAAAAAATATGATTTCGAAAAATACTTCGAAAAATAAAATTTGTGTTTTCAAGAAACCCAAAATTTCATTTTCATGTTATTTCATATTCATTCTTATTAAAATAACAACGTTTCAAGAACAGGGCTTAATATGAATTTATTTCATTTTAATGAAATACATACACAAATTAATTTTTAACTTATTACAGAAGAAACTGCAGTAATCAGTAAGATTTCACTGGTAATGCAAATTAGATTTCAATATAAGTAAAACAGTACTGATTACTGTTGTTTTAAATGCACTTGACTTAGAAGGAAAAATTAATTTATAAAACAGTCATGTCAAACATTAGTGGAAAAAAATTTCGTTTTGAATGGGGTAGTAGTCCATTCAACGCCAAGTATAAACAAGTATAAAAAAATCAAAAATACAATGCATGACAATAACAGTTTTTTAAACATTGAAACGCATAACCTTTTTATACCCTATACCACTATGTGGTTTGGGTATAATGACTTTGTGCTGCTGTTTGTAACAACCAAAAATATTTGACCTAGACCCATCTTTAATTATACCGATCGAATCAGAATCACTTTTTGATTTGATTTAACAATGTCCGTCCGTCCGTCCGTCCGTCCGTCCGTCTGTGTGTCCATGTAAAGCTTGTAATCAAACTGCAGGTCGCAAATATGAACATATTTTGATGAACTTTGGTGTGTAAGCTTTCATCGGCCATGGGATGAACGCTATTGAAATTGGTGAGAATCGCTCCATGTTCAGACCTAGCCCCCATACAAATTACCCCTATGAAATCGACATAAATTGCCATAAGATCCAAATTGTCATATAGATCTTACTCAAATTGGGTTTGTATGCGTTCATTACATCCACTAATGAGTAGTTCAAAAATGATCCCTTTGGTCCCATATAGAGCTGCTTCCCGATCTTCACTTAAATCTATTAAAAACAAAAATATTGCACTAATTCTTCTCAAATTTTGTTTGTATATATATATATTTGCAAAATACAAAAGACTTTACCAAACATGATCAGGATCGGTCCATTTTTAGACCTAGTACCCATATTGATATAGAATCCGATATGAACTTTTTCATATCTGCAGCCAAAAAAATTAATAAAAATCCATTCAAATTTGGTTTTTGCTTATTTTCTATGTCCAGTTAGTTGGGCCTAAGAGATAGGGTTTCTAAACGCATGGTATAGGGTATCGTATAGTCGGTCTAGACCGACTATAATTTTCTTACTTGTTTAAAACTCATTTTAATGAAAAGTGGGATTATAGATACGACTATCAGAACAAGCCCTTTCATATGTTATGTCCAGTGAGTGGCAACAATCGTAGTGTTATTCGTGTTGGTGACAATAATATAAGTTGCACTTTTTATATTTTAATTTTAAGTAATTTATCATGGCCATGTTTGAGGTATTTGTTCCCAAATTGGTTGGAAATCTGTTTATCCTTAATCCGGAACACTTGAAACGTTAAAACTTCACTTGAAACTTAAAAAAAAAATATTTTGGTATTGATAGTGATACATTACGTCATTACAGTTATTTTGAAACGGTAACATTTTTAAACCTTATTTCTAATAGCCTGAAGATATAACACCGGTTTTAGTTACTGGATATACATTAGGGTGTCCGTTATTTGTATGGGCAATTTTTTCTCATGAAAATGTTTAAGTCTCACCACTCAAAAAGTTGAGGCTTGATGCACTTACTTTTTTTAAATATGACAAAATTCAAAGTTTTGCCCCGGCAAGGAATGGGTTAACGTTGTTCGATTTATTCCAAATTTTTAGCACGGAAGACCTGCACATTTGGCTATTATATTTTAAGCGTCGCATATAAAAATTCAATAGCGCTTACAAAATATTTTAATTTTTTGAATAAATTGTCTTTTATTAGCTTGGGGTCATACGGGGTCAATCCAAAATGATCTCATATTCTTTTTCTCCGAAACCCTAGCTATTAAGATAAAATATAGCATTTAAAAGTAGAGAACTGATTATTTTTTGTTACAAAGTATTGAGATAGAGTACATTTAATGAACATTTCACAAAAATCTAATTTTTCTGGAAATCCGCAAAAATAAAATCCTTGTCAAAAAAATTCCGGCATAAAAATTTACACAATCGATCTCTAACGTGCATTTAACAAAACCTTAAAGTGCCAGTTCCATATTTTAAAATTTTATTTAAGAAAATGTTTTAAAACTTGAAAAAGGAGTTTTCAAAATATTGTAAAAAAAAATTTCCATTTTCGGTCTCAATGCACAATAGGTTAACAACGCGGTAATAAAACAATACTTCATATCTGAGTACCTATAAGAATAGAGACTAAAAAAAAAATTATGGCTCTAATCAATTTCTCAAAGTTGAAAAAAATGCCATCAAATTTCATGACCTAGTTTTTTTTTTTGGCACAAAAATGGTCTGGGGCATTTGCTATTTCTTGGCGAGGTTTTATTCGATTTCGAAGTCTTATAGCTTTTTGCAAGGATAATTTAATACTGATCCCGAATTATATAACAGCTTGTCGGAATAATTAAACTATAGAACGAAATTTTCGTAAAATCTGAAAAAAATAAAATTTTCAAACGCAAGTAGGGCCGGGAAAGCGTGGTCCCAGGGGCGTGAAATTTTTGGAGAGTCATTTTGCATCAAGCCTCAACTTTTTGAGGGGTGATATAATAAATATTTCCTCTTTAAGAAATAGCGGACACAATAATATACATATATTGATAAAAATTAAAACCAATCAATGCTAAGCACGAAGAACTTTTTTTATTTTTCAATATAATTGTTTTTTTTTTTCTTTTTGCAGGTTATAATTGAATTCTAAAGTGATTTCTTTAAATTTAAACTTTTTAAGTTTTTTATTATTCAAAAGCTAAACTCTGATTTAAATGAAAAATAAATATAGAAATAAAAAATAATTTGGCATGAGAAGCTTAAGGTGCGTTCAGACTACGCAAATATTTGACCAAATAAACGTAACCTCTAAATAATGTATAATTTTCCTTGTATAATTTTCATTAAGTTATACAATATATGATATAGAATATAGTTAAATATATTAAATATTACTAATGTAATAAAACATAACTTAATTTTGTCTTTTATATATCATGTAAGATTGAATAAAACTTTCATAAAATTAGCGGTTACGTTTATTTGGTCAAATATTTGCGTAGTCTGAACGCACCTTTAGAATCTCTAATATTAATAGGCAAAGAGATTTCTTGTGACCGATGTAACTTTGTCAGTTTTTATCCGATTTAGACCAAAGATACCTCATTTGGAAGGCATTTATTTTTAGTTGTCCAGCAGATTTACAGATTTGCACCATTTGAAACGTTTTTTTTTTCAGTAAAATTCAAATAAAGTTGGTATTAACACATACATAAAGTTATGCAATGATTTGTGTGTTTATTAAATTTCTTTATGTGTTTGCAAAAATTGTAAATGAAAAGCCCTGTGTTATTGTTATTGAATAATAATTTTGTACATAAACCAATAACGACAATAACGCAATGGAATTTCATATAATAATTACATATCACACGCCCTCTGTTGAATTGTAAATTGCCTAAAATTAGCATACCTTTAGGTGGCATACAAGGTGGTTCAAATACCTTTAGGCTCTCATTTGTGTGTGTTCGACAAATATTTATAATGAAATAAATTTAATACATTAAACAGACTAAAAAAAAACATTAAAAGAAATAAATTGAATGAACAAGTTTGCACTCGAATTTCGAGGTCTGGGCTTTGATAGTTTTATTATTATTGTTGTAGTATTTAAAGTAATGTAGATTAAGATGAGAATATTAAAAGAAAGTAATACAAGATATATACTAAATAATGAAATAAAATGTTATAAGGTATAGTAGAAAGTATATTCGCAGATCGCGTTAAAATTTTGGAGTTTTTTAATCCTGTCAAAGATCAATTGTTATGAGGCAGCGAAGTTATCGCCATTATTTTAATTCAAGATCAGCTCCCACAGTCTCATAATTAGGATTTTGGTCGGCCGTTGAGAAACGGGGTTCAGCGGCCGACCGCAATGGACGTGATGCTCACCGAAATATTAACACTGAAGATATCGTGGTAGAATGTGAGGTAGAGTGTACAAATGATCCATGTATCTCAACTCGTCGTCGTTCTAGCCAATTGGGCATTTCCAGAATTACATTGCGGAGAAATTTAAAATTGGGTCTTAAGATGCGCCCATGCAAAATTCAAATTGAGCAAGCACTGTTGCCGGAGGACCACCAAAAAAAGAGAGCAATAACAGTTTTCTCGAGACTATTAAAAATAGATACATATTAATAGGACTGTGGGACATTCCCGGGGTCACTGTCTGGGGGGTAAGAAATTCTGAATAAGGGTAAAACTAAAAAAAAATATAAAAGCTCATAAGTTTGACATGAGAACACCAAACCTTTTAGAGGTTTTACTATAATGGCCTAGTACATTAACCCTGACTAAGAATTTCTCACCCCCCAGGCTGACTGGTTTACAGTGTAATTTACTAAAGTTAACAAATTATTTCTTCGAGACACATTCAATAATACATTACTTTTCACTATTAAATTCAGAATGTCTTTTTGAGAATGTTTCTAAAATTTTCTCTTCGTTTAGAGTCACTCTATCCCTGTTTACCAGTCACACGATCAGTATTTTTTTTTTTTTTAATTAAAATTAATCTTATGACATATTTCATATTGTTGCAATAAAAAAATTCATTCATAAAAATATAAAAATGTATGGTCGAATGTACAATTATTAATTTGAAAAATAAAATCAATTGTTCATTTTTAAATTGACTGTCAGTACTTAAGATAAACCGATTTAATTTTTTTCCATTAAAATCTTTATTGAATACACAAACAGCTACTGGGTATTGAAAATACATATTGTTTAATAATAATATTATTATGTTGTGACATATTTTTGTATAAAATTTATTTTGATAGAAGAAAAATGTAAAAAAAAAAGTTTTTTCAATGTATAAAATATGAAAAGACGCTAAGGCTGGTTGTTCTATGTACCAGTATTAAAATTTAAAACCTCCAAAAAAAAAAAAAAACTAAAAAATAACATTTGTAACCCTTTCTCATATTCTCTTTCACAATTCAATCCCGGATTAAGTATTTGTTTTTGCCGTTCTGCGGCTGCTGTTATTGTTTGTTTTATTGTAACACTTATATGACAGACTACTACTGTCAGTTGGTCTTTATGTAGCAATATGGTTATTTTTTTCTATTTGGCTTACAAAAACAGATTTGGGTTTATAAATCTTTTAGGGTATAAACCAATGTTTGTTTTTTTTCTAAAAAGTTTGGTGGGCTTTTCCATTGTATTGGTATTTGTCGTTTGAAAAGCTTTGCTTAGTGAAATGGAAATTTAATTTAATACAAACTAGATTGTCTTTTAATAGCTACTGGTAGGGTAGTCTAAAAATATGACATTGGCTATTTTTCATCATGGGTATTATCGAAGTAACCGCGTATGTGCTTTTTTTGTATATTATTTTTATTTATTGATTTTTCTTTTCTTGCTTTTTACATGCAGCGAAACATGGCCACAGTGTTAGAGATTGTAGATGGAAAATGTTAAAATATATTTAGATTGCAGGGGATCGCTCTATGATCAGTTTTCATAAAAGCAATTTCTAATGAAATTACTGTAAGCTCTTTAGAAGGCAACGGGAAACCACTAAAGTACAATTCCAAGAAAACCATACAAAATCAATGGAAGTTCCACCAGAACAAAGGCCCTTAGTCCCCGGCAAGGGTGCTAAGAATCCCGGGAGGTATAACTAAAATAAAAATCGGCACATGGAACGCTAGAAGTCTTTATGAAGCTGGTAAACTTGCAAACGCCACATCGAAAATGAAAGGACTACACATCGATATACTCGGAATATGTGAGACATGATGGCCAGACTGTGGAGAATCCATCCCTGCGGACAAAAAAATATTTTTTTGGAAATCAAACAAATAGACACTTAAATGGAATCGCTATCATAGTCTCCAAAGAGATCGCCAATCGTGTTATTGGAATCGGACAGAACAATGGTATTAAAAATCAATGCCAAACCGATAAAGATAGACATAATCCAAATCTATGAACCAACAACTGAACCGACGAATGAGAACATAAACAACTTTTATTTAGAGATAGAACATCTTTTGAAATTGACCAAAACACATGAAGCAAACGTTATTCAGGGATTTTAAATGCAAAAATTGGATGTTGCAAAGTTGGCAAAATCGTCGGAAACTTGGGTCTAGGAAT
The DNA here is from genome assembly GCA_963682025.1 of Cordilura impudica. Classification (NCBI taxonomy): domain Eukaryota; kingdom Metazoa; phylum Arthropoda; class Insecta; order Diptera; family Scathophagidae; genus Cordilura; species Cordilura impudica. The sequence continues at coordinate 49,907,016 of OY821520.1, read as the reverse complement.
CAGAAATGAGAGAAGCGACAGACTGGTTCAATTCTGCCAGGAGCATTGCATGAGAATCAATAACACATGGTATAACCTGCCGTCCAGAAGGCTGTATATATGGAAATCACCCCAGGTCAATGAACAAAACAGACAGACTACATAGCCATCAATCAAAGATTCGGAACGTCAATTCAAAAACTGCTAACCACCCAGGTGCAGATATTTCCTTCGATCACAACTTGTTATTCGGGAAGTCTCTGTAAAAATTGCGGTTCTGAAAAAACAGCCAAAAAAAGTTCTCAATCTTGAATAAATAAAAAACCAACACATCAAAGAAACTCTGTCACAACAAATAAACAAAAAACTTAGAGACATATCGCTGACAAGACAGACACTACAACTAGCGGGCAACTTCTTAAGGAAACCCTCATGACGACGTCTAAAACAACACTAGGATACATGAAACACCAATCGAAAGATAAATGGATGACCGACGAAGTTAATGGAAGAACGCCGGAAACATAAAAACAGAAACACAACCCAGTACCACCAAATACATGCAGAGATTCGAGCAAAAATCCCCAGGAGAAATTAAAATGGATCAACATTACGAAGAAATTGAAAGGTTGCAAAAGCTTCATGATAGTTTTAATCTCCACAAGAAATTAAAAGAAGCAGCTGGAATACACCGGAGGCCTCCTCCATTCTTTCTGAAAAATAGTAAATTGTTTTTAGAGTCAATGAAAAGAAAGGCATATGGATAAATTATATATCGATTTTATTCGAAGACAATTCCAGATCAGCAATCCATAATGAAATGGAGCTACATGTCTTAACAGGGTTGCCAATAACGATGACAGAAGTGGAAAAAGTCATCAAAACCGCTAAAAACAATAAATCTCCAGGCCCAGATGAACTATATCAACTGAACGTCTTAGACTAATCGACGAATCAAACAAAAAAACATTATTTCACAGAACTTTACTCTTTGAATGAACAAATAAAACAAAAACGAATTTTTTGATTTAAAGTGAATGAAATCGTCTATGGGTACCCCATATAATTTTCAGCGCTGAATATTTTGGGCTATTTTAAATATGGGAAAGTCAAATATTCGTTCATTTGTGCAATAATTTTTTAAATTTTCTCCAAAAATGTGAAAAAAAATCCACAAAAACGGCCCCCTGTCGGCTGTTAAAAATACAAATAAATGTGAAAAATTGATTTCCTGACCCAAAAAACACCCGGTTTATTTTTTTTACATTTGAATAAGTATTATGGAAAATATCATGAAAATATCTTCATCGAAATTTTGACATAATACCAGAATCCTGATGAACCCATGGAGATTTTTTCGGCCCCCTACAATTTGGCCCACCTCAATATATATATAGCAATAGTAATAAGAATATGCATAACAATAAAAACTAGTATAGCCCAGCACTCGAAATTCGAGTGCAAATTCTAGGAAATATTATTTTTTCATTCAATCTTTGTCTTCCGGGCAAACATCAGCGCTCGTTTCACTTTCACTCTTAACTAGGGGCCATAATTCGTTAACTGTGTCAGAGTAAAACTATTCTCAGTATTTTATTTTGGAAAATAAAAAAATAATTTCGATCGAAAAATTTCGATAGCGAGTGCGGTGATTTGGCCCCTGTGCAATATTTTATCTTTTTGATAGATTTATATGGAGCCTATGATTAAGAATGGTCCTATAGGATTTATTTTAATACCACTGATTAATGAGTGTAATAAACACACACAAACCAAATTTAAACGAGACTTATATGATAATTTGGAACTTATGACAAGTTAGGTCATTTGCATGGGAACTAGGTCTGAACATGCACCGATTTCCACCAATTTCATAATATGGCCGACAGAAGCTTATGTGCCTAATTTTATCAAAAGATATTCATATTTACGACCTGTAGTTTGACAAAAAGGTTTACATGGACTTATAGACAGATGAACAGACCGACGGACGGACATTGCTAAATTAACGCAGAAAGTGATTCTGAGTTGATCGGTACAACAAAAAATGGTTCTGATTCAATTATTTTTGGTAGTTATAAACAGAGTGGTATAGGCTATAAAAATCGTTGTAGCGGCCATTTTATTATTTTTTCATTATTAACTGTTTTTTTTTTTTTGTTTTTAATTAATACTAGCAGATTCCAGTTCTCGAAATTCGAGTGCAATTTCTAGACAACTTTATTTTTCAACTTAGCCAATTCACAGACCAACACAATTTTAGTTTGTTATTATTGTGAATGAAGATAACAAACACATTAAAAACTTTAATAAACACACATATAGCATAAGTGTAACTTTATGTATGTGTAAGTAACAATTTTAAATGCAATTTACTCAAAATAAAGGACAAAATTTAAAAATCTGGAAATCTGGAAAACAGCTAAAAAGAAATACCTTTCAAATCGTAAATGTTTCCTCAAAATCGGGATAAAGCGGTAGAACGAAACATCGGTCACAAGAAATCGCCTAGCCTATTAATGTTATAGTTTTTTTTAATTTTTTGTAAATAATATGCTCTTTTGTTTTTTTCCTAAATCATTTTGTATTTAAATTAATAATAAATACAAATAATAAGTAAATCATAAATTTAATTATATTAAATATGTAGCAAATTGTATTCACAAACAGGCCCTTTCAAAATTTCCATGTTGGTAGCCATGTTCTAATAATTTTCTTGAAAATTTTGCGCTATCGCTGAGATAAATAGTTTTTTAAGTAAGTATCAATGAATTTCATGTTTTGAATGCTGTCGAAAATTTTAAAAAACATCTATCAGAAGCGACTTTAAGCTGAAGAGGTCTATTCTCATAACTTCGTTCTTGTTGTAGTATTTTTAATAAGCCCTTAAAACAATACACTGCTGTACTTGGGGTTGCTTTTGCTTTATTTGTTTTACTCCTTTTAACAAAAACCTAAATTCCCAATTTACCAATTTTCTATGCTTTTAATTCAAATTTTTTTACTTAACATTTGAAAAATAGAAACGCATTTTTTATTTGCATTTCTGAAGGAGGTACAGTAAGGACAGCGCTGTGGCCGATTTGCCTGATCTAGCGTAACGGCATTAATTACTTAGAAAATAATAAAGTTTCCTTTAAAATTATAATTTTCCTGGAATATTAACCCAATAAGGAATCAATTGAAATAATTTGTTTTTTAACTTTAAATTTTTTTTAAATTATATTTTTTTTAAAAATTAAATTTTAAAAATTTTTAATTTTTAAAAATATTAAAAAAATTTTACACTTTGTAGACACTCTTGTGCAAAAATGTTTCAGTTCTTTATTAATTATATAGTTCTCCTCCTCAGAGCAGTTGGATTTCTCAACAACATTTGACAAAACAAATTCCTCCAGTGCTGAAAAATTTTTTAAGGCGTTTTTTCACCGTGCCATATTGAAAACGGATGCGTTTCCAGACCGACATGGTGCCTAAAAATTACAATATTGTGAGCAAAAGGAACACAAAGCAGCTGATGTTGAACATTTCACAGAGCTTGCGAAATATATTAACATAAAACAAGAGTCTCTTCACCAGGTGATACCAGCTAACTATTACTCTACCTTTAGCTTTAAAAAAAAATCAAAAAATGTTAACAATATAATTATTCACAATTATTCAGCACAATCTGCACACTTGTAGAAACGCGGCAAAATGTTTTTGTCACAGCTGTTTTGTTGTGTTGTATAGAAAGCTCGCAACTGATCAATTATAGCAAATTTACAAATTCGCAAATTATAGACCTGCTAAATGAGTATTTAGTTATCGACGGGAAATCAAATTTTTGGTAGATTTTGAAGGTCGAAAATTTAGATTTCGTTACGCCAGATCGAGCTAATCGGCCACGGTGCACTGTGGCTGAAATTTTGATTTCATTGGCCAAAAATTTATTTTTTTATCACATTTTTAAAATTTTAACGCCATTTTGTAGGTAATATTATCCAGATTACGATAGCCAAAAAATTAGTTAAACAATTGCTAATTGTGAGCATGGCGTGGCATGCTGTCAAACTCAACTGTTTTTTCAATCTCAGAAAAGGGTGATTTTTTTTTTTATCAAACATAAATGGTTACTACTCGCAAGATATCATATATAATGACCTGCGGTCCTTTTCACAAGGCTGATAGGATTTGAGGCTTTAATAATAGGGGCGTTACGAAATTTATAATATTAATATGCTAGGCGATTTCTTGTGATCGATGTTTTGTTCTACCATTTTATCCCGATTTTGACCACATGTATATTATTTGAAAGGCATTTCTTTTTAGCCATTTTACAGATTTATAAATTTTTAAATTTTTTCCTTTATTTTGAGTAAATTGCATTTAAAGTTGCTAATGTTTGTTAAATTTGTTAGTGTTTGTAATAATAATGAGTTTTTTTTTTGTGTTGTGAATTGGCTATAATTGATTAGCATACCTTTAGGGTCTTTATTTAATGAAAAAATAAAATTTCCTAGAATTTGCACTCGAAATTCGAGGGCTGGAATCTGCTAGTATTTATTAAATCACTATATTTTTGTCAAATTGAAACTTTAGTGGAATAGAACCTCTAGGGAACAAAAAACGAGTACCACCTGAGCAAAGGCGAAAGAGTCCTCTTTAACTCTATATATACTTTTGCACCCGTGACGACCCGTGGGTAGAACACTTTTTTCATTTCAATGAAAATACTCAAAAAATTTTCAAATTACGGTAACTTAAAAAGCCCTTTAAATACACAATGGTGTGTTAAATTTGTGCTTTAGGTATTTTATAGCTTATAATAGTCATTAATTATTCTATTACCAGTAATGATATCTGCTATAACATACATTACCCTTTTTATATATTTGTAAGTACGAATGTCAACACACAGAGGATGTAATTCATTTCTAACCTGGATTTTTTATTATTATACATTTTTATACCTTTAATTTTACATAGCAATACCCTAATGCAAGTAATAAAGAAAACACACAAAGATAATTTATACCGCAAGAAGATTCTTTTCAGATCCGTAAACAGCATCTGAAATATCTCGAGTGGATTTAAACCTTATTTTTTGATTTAAAATAATCCTAGAAGTACTTGCATGCAATGAAGAAATTGACTCCAAAAAATTTGGAGATTATGCTAAGGAAACTGCAAAAATATATTCAACCAAAGACCCATGAGAAATATGTATGTCTTCTATTTTTAAAATGTTTTTTTAACCCACATATGTATGAAATGTTTCAGAAAGATTCAAATAAAAATACTTATTTTCATATCAAAATCAGAATCATTGCGCTAATGTTCATCAGATTTGCTTTGCTAAGATTAACAAGATTAGCAAGGCATTTAGATGATATTACTAAAGACTTTTTTATTCTTTGAGTGTAAACAAATTTGTAAATTTGACAGCTAAAAATTTTTAATTTTTTCAGTAGTAATAGCAAAATTTCAAGTTGATTTTACTTTTTTTTATGTAAAATTTTTTCTGAGTGGAAACAATAAAAAAAACCATTTTTACAAAAACAAAAATACTGATAATTATTATTAAAATCCAAATATGACATTTTTTAATAAATAAAAAAATTAAAAAACCCATATTAAAAAAAAATTAAAAGTTCAATCTTGACCTAGAATTCGTTAAAAAGTAGGTACTCAATTAATTTTAGTGAAATTAATACTAACTCAAGTTTAACTAAATATCTTTCTAATAAAAAAAAAATACTAAAATATTTTGATCGGTTTAAAAGTTACAGAATTTTGGCCAATGAGAAACGATTTTCAGCCACTGTGCGGTTCAGCGTAGCAATCTTCAGTTGCAATATCATACTCGCCAAAAAATTATAACGTCTTCGCAAAAAAATCGCTCAAATCGCCATATGTCGAAAATTGAAGTAGCACTATTTTCAATTTTTTTTTTGTTTGAAAGTCGTGAAATTCTTTTATCGAAACCCTATATCCACTTTTTTTTCAGTCCGTCCAGTTGCGATACTGCTCTCAAATGGTTTTTCTTGGAATAGCAATTTTTACAATTTTTTAAACCCTTAAATATATATATATATTCTTAACTTGGTAATCCATTAATATTAAATATTTAAAAATTATTTTTTTAAATAAAATTATTCGAGTTTACTTAAGTCAGAAATACAAATAATAGATCCAATATAAATAGAGTCTTTTATATAGTCATTGGTAATATACATATGTATGTATGTTATGCCTTTTGTTGTCTGCTGTTCTATTGAAAAATAATAATTTCTTATTATTTGTCAATTTTGTCAATATGGTACAAAAAATTTAAAAAAAAAAAAATATTACAATAACAAAATATGTAAAAAATAAATCCGGCTACTACTACTACCTTTGTTCGGAGCAGTTCGCAGAACACAAACTAAATTTATGTCGTGGCACCGTTGAGTGTACTGGTTGTTGTATGTTTTTATGTTGGGGTTTAAATTTTTCAAACGACTTATTACAGATTATCTTTCATCATTCCAATGAACCCGTGTCAGGTTGTTTGGTTTTCTGCGGAATTCTCAACATACTACGATACTATTTGGGACTCCACATTCAACCTTAAGTGCTGCCACCGCTATTGGTCCCATTATTAGTTTTAATGAGATTAAGTGTGTGGCGAATTGTGGCAAAAGAATAATGGTGTATTGTTTATTCTTTATGTATCGCCATGTTGTATTGGACGACAACTCTTGGACCTACAACAAATATTGTTCACTTGGCTGTTTCTTGTTCTTTTTTTATTAAGTTTATTTGTTTTTTTTCTTTCTTTGAAACCGTCGCAGAGACTTATAACACAAATGGTGGTCGTTATTAATGTTTATTTGATGATAGTTGTTGGTTTAATGTTTAAAAAACTATCAGATTATTTATGAATAAAAAATTACGTTGCTTCAGGGCGTTATTAATACTTAAGCTGATCAATTGGGAGCAGTGCATAAAAAATATGACAAGTTTGTTTATACAAAGTAAATAAACTGTCAGTAAAAATTATAAATATCAATTTGATATTTCATTGCATCTGTCAAAATATTTACTAAAAAAAGGACAATTTAAAACAAGTAAGAAAACTATAGTCGTTTAGGGAGGGGGTGTCAGGTCAAACAAATTGGGTATAGAAAATAAGCTTAAACCAAATTTGAATGACATTGTTATTTATTTTTTTTTTTGCTTTCACATATAAAAAAGTTCATATCGAATGCTATAATTACATATCTAAATATGAGAAAAATCTGTGCAATATTTTTTTTTTTTGATAGATTTAAGTGATGATCGGGAAGCAGCTTCATACGGGGGCTATGACTAAGAAATGTCCTACAGCATTAATTTTAGACTACTGATTAATGTATGTAATAAACACAAAAAAAAAAATTTACGAAAATCTACATGAAAATTTGTATTGGGACTAGGTACAAACATGTTCCAATTTTTACCCATTTCAATAACATTCGTCCCATGGCCGATAGAAGCTTATATACCAAATTTCAAAATGAACTCATATTTGATTATAAGGTTAAATGGACACATAGACGCACGGATGGACAACCGGATGAACGCTAAATCCATACAGTAAGTGATTCTGATTCGATCGGTATAATAAAAGATTGCTCTAGGTCAAATGTTTTTGGTAGTTACAAACATAACCACAAAGTCATTATATCTTTACCATATAGTGGTACAGGGTATAATAAGTATATTCAGTCTAGACCAGCCATGTCCAAATTACGGCCCGCTGTATACGGCCTGCCAACAAATTTGGTATGGTCCGCTGTTTGTAATAAAAAAAAATAATTTTTTTTCCAAAACTGCTAGTACAATTTATAGAAAAAACAATAAAACTCCCCAATGTTAGCAATTGAGAAGTATTTTTTTGAATTGCAGCAATATTGAAAATAAAACTTGGAACTAAAAAAAAAATTGGGACTAAACGAAATTAAAAATTCGGAACTTGGAAGTTGGAACGGAATTAGATAAAGAGAATATTAGAATTTGAAACGTGGAACAAAAGTATAAAAATTAGGAACTAAGAGTATAAAAATTAGGAACTAAAAGAATATAACTAAAAATTCAGTATCCACTTTCCTTTTTCGCCCGCCCATTCTTTAAAATTTTTTAAATAAAATTAAAAAGGTAAATATGTGCATTAGGGTGGCCTTAATAAAAAAGTGTTCAATCAAAAATATTTCGAGGTAACTCAACGTGACTGAAAATTTCAATTGTGTTTATAAGGGGAAAATATGACTTTTTTTGAGATTTTACGTTCTATAGTTTAATAGTTCCGAAAAGTTGTTATATGAATCGATTTCTGTACTAAATTATCACTCTAAAAGGCTACGTAGCTTCAAAATAAATAGAATAAAAACTCGCCACTAAATAGCAAATGCCCCAGACCACTTTTGTGCAAAAAAAAAAAAAAAAAATAAGGCTTGAAATTTTAAGGAAATTTTTTAAACTCTAAGAAATTTATTAAAGCCATCATTTTTTTTGTTCACTATACCCAGGAGCACTCAGACATAAAGTACTATATAAATGAGACCAAAAATAGAAAATGTTTTTGTTAAAATTTTGAAATCTCCATTTTAAAATTTTAAAAAAATTTCTTAAACAAGGAATTTTTTGCGGATTTCGAGAAAAATTAGTTTTTTTGTGAGATATTCAGTAAATATATTCTAAATGTTTTGTATCAAAAATTTGTCAGTTTTTTACACTAAGATGTTATATTTTATCTTAATAGCCAAGGGCTTAGGAAAAAATTATATGACCCCATTATCCCTTTTGGACTTGGGATTACAAGCCAATAAAAGACAATTTATTACAAAAGTTCAAATATTTTGTAAGTGCTGTTGAATTTTAAGATGTAATGCTTTAAATATAATAACCAAATGTGCAAGTCTTCCATGGTAAAAATTTGGAATAAATCGAACAACGCTAACCCATTCCTTGCCGAGGCCAAACTTTGAATTTTGGCATATTTAAAATAATTAATTGTTCTAGTAAGCTAGATGAAACCCTTACTACGGGTTGGGAAATAAAATTGTGCTAAATTTTACCGAAACTTACTCTTATGTTCTCCTAGGTTTAAAATGTTCCAAAATTCAGCAGTATTTGCAAAATATTTGAATTGTTTTACTTAATCGTATACTAGCTTGGGGTCATTTGTGGCCAAGTCCTAATGGGTTAATGAAGTCTAATTATAAAATCATCATAATCATCAAATTATAAAAATCCGTAAAATGTAGAACAATTTTGAGTTTTTTTTGCATATTTCTAGGGGGAGAGACTTTAATTTCGAACACTTTTTCCCCTCCACATGATAAAGGGCCACCCTAATGTGCATAGGGCGAAGAAAGGACTAAAGAAAAGTAACAGATTATCTTGTTGAATTTATTGTTTTTTGTGACATTTAAAAATAAAATCTGTAAAAAAAAATTTAAACAATGGGTGGACGAAAAAGAAAAGTGGATTTTGAGTGTCGTGTATTCAATGAAGTTTGGAGATGTAAATATTTTGCACAGTGTTTAGGAATAAATCAATATGCATAATTTTATTATACGGTTGCAGTTATAAAAGAGTACAATTTAAAAAGACATTTCAAAATTCTGCAAATCTCAGTGCTGAAGGGCGTAAAGCCCATGTTAAGAATCCCTGCAATATATTGACGAGCCAGCAAAATATTTTCACACGGCAAGATAAACTGCAAGAAGGAGCTACAAAAGCTAGCTTTTGTGTTTCTTACAGTATTGCGAAACACGGTAAACCATTTTCAGATGCTGATTTTATAAAAAAATTTATGGTAGGTGGTTCTAAATTTCTGTGTCCAGAACTAAGTTCACAATTTTAAAGTCTGTCCCAGTTTAGACTACGAATTGAGCAAATCAATGATAATATAAATAAGCAGCTGTCAGAAATATTAGAAAATACAAGTAGACGAGAGCTCCGATATAAAAGATACCGCACAACTACTGATTTTTGTTCGTCCAATTAACGAGGATTTTGATATTACACAGGAGCTGTTATCCATAACTCTAATGAAAAATGGAAGTACCGATGCAGAAATTAGTAGCGAAGTTGAAAAATGTCTTTTGAAATATAATCTTAAATGTGAAAATCTTGTTAATGTGACTACCGATGCATCCCCAAACTTAATTCGTTCAAATATAGGCCTGCTGAAAAGAATTCAAGATACGATTGATTCAAATAAACAGCTTATTATGATTCACACAATACGGGTTGTGTAAAAATGTATTAAAAATAGAACACGATACTAAGATTATAGTTAAGCTGGTAAACTTTCTTCGATCAAAGTTTTAGCACACCGACAATTTATAAGTATCTTTGCTTGAAGGCCTCGACGCTGAATACTCAGATGTATTATACCACAACCATGGTTAAGCTTGGATAAAGTTGTGGCGACGGATATGGGATCTGAAATAAGAAATTATAATCTTTTAAATATAACACGAAAAAGAAGACTTTCCTGAGTTAATTGGCTTTCCGATTTGGCTTTTCAATCCATCTATTTTACCATTTTAATGAATTAAATAAAGTTTTATAAGGCCACAATTAAATTCTTAAGTTCTTTCGAGATAAAATTAAGGGTTTTTGAACAGAATTTATTGGAAAAATTTTTTAATCATTTTCCTACAGTTAAAACACTTGAGGATGTCTCTCAAGAAAAAGTTAAGTTTCTACAAAAAATGTTCGTGCTTAAACAAATGAATTTAATCGAAGATTTCATTGCTTTGGTATAATTGAAAATGATCTGCCAATTATTCGCAATCCATTTGCTACCTACTAATGTTGAAGGTGCTTTAAGTGATGCTCAGCTGGAATTAAATGACTTACAATGTGATGCGTCTACGTAAGATTTATTTAATCATCAAACGGACAACTAAGGGTTTCTAAATAAAGAAAAATACTTAAGTATTCGAAATCTGGCAAAAAAATGTTGGCTATATTTTAATCAACAAACGAACAAACGTTCTCTGTATTGAAACAAAATAAAAGTCTATTGCGATCTAGGATAAGTGATGTGCATTTGTATGCAATGTTAAGAATTTCAACAAGTAATTTGGATCCAGATATTGAAAAACTAAGCAATAATTATAAACAACTTAAAATTGACTATTTTATTAAAAAAAATTTAATTAACTTTATTTCAGCTTTTTAGCAAAAAAAATTTTTTTGGCCCCCGAGTAATTTTCTAATTAGATAATGGCCCTTCAGTCGGAAAGTTTGGCGATGGCTGGTCTAAACCCTTGATACAATACCATATACCATGCGTTTCGATAGGCAGTCTAGGATCATTTTCTCTTAAACATATCGTCGTTCATAAATTATTGTGTTCTATATTTATTTTTGATTAATCACTGTTAAAGTTTGGTTGAACCAAAATCCTGTTGCAACCTACCTACCAAGGAAACTACTACAGTTTGTGGTTTTTTCAATAAAAAAACTTCCGCCTTTAAAAACGCTTCTATGAGTAAGAAAGTACTGAGACTTTAACAAGGATTAACCAAAAAAAAAAAAAAAATCATATGGAACACAATAACTTACGAACAATGATATACAAACCAAACTAGAAAAAAATCTGCACAATATTTTTGTTTTTTTATAGATCTAAGTGAATGCCGCCAATAACCTTTATAAACGAATGAGTAAATATGGTGTTACAGGGTTTTATTTTTAAACTATTGAATAGTGCGTATAATAGACGCACATATCGAAATTTTATTTATACATACATTTTAGTTGGTGTAAAAGGTGTTATGTGTAGGCTGTTAGGTCTGAATATGTACCGATTTTCCTCAGTTTCAGAATGTTCATCATACGGTCGATAAAGGCTTATATACTAAATTTTATAATAATCTAACCCATAAAAACAAAATTTTTATTAAAACTCTTGTATAAGGAAATTATGCACATGAGTTTTGAATCTCTCCGTGACTGTGTGTGACTTTAAGTGACTATTTTAAAATTAATCTTTGCTCACAACAAGTCCATGGACTTAGTTTCAGATTGATTGGATGAGGGAAAATGGGGGTTTAAAGCATTCTGACACTGTGCGTGACTAGCCCAAAAATTAATCAGAAGTCACAACCGACTATTGGTCAAGTTTCAGATCAATTTGATGAGGGGGAATGGGGGTTGCCCCATGACAGACAGACAGACAGACAGAGAGTATGAGTTAAAGGAAAGAGTTCAATAATATATTTATATTAACTTCCTTTAGTTTGATTGAAAATTATCCATGGACATACAGACAGATGGACAGATAGAAGGACCGACAGACAGACGGATGGACAGACACACAGACGGACGGACATCGCTAAGTCGTGTGGTATTGGGTCCTTACAGCAAATATCGGAATTCATGAATAAAGGTATTTTTTAGTTATATTTTGAAAAATATTGTGGTCCCATATAGGATCATAAGCCACTCGCCAAAATCAGTTAAAACTTTGTTGAGTGCGGAAGAAGTTTCTGTTTTGGTAGTCTATCGATCTCAACACAATTCAGAAATTACGGATGGAACGGAATAGTAGTTTGGAGGTAAAATCAACTTTGGGAAGCTGATTACAGAATTGGAGAAGAAATATTCCTGAAAATTTCCCAAAAATTTGTAGAGTCAATGTCCAATTTGTAATATATTAATACTCTTGCACAAATTAAAAAAGTTTTTGATTTTCTTTAGTCAAACAAAGAATTGTCATTTTTACAGATCGGTACAATAAGAGGTGGGTCTAGGTAGAGTATTTTTGCTAGTTAAAACGTCGGCACAAACTTATTATCCACGTACCAGTTGGTAATATAATGTATAAATTTGGAAGCTAAACTATATTGAACAATAGTTTTGGTGAGTTCAAAACACCGAAATATTTAAAACAATCTTTACTTTTGTAAAAAAAAATTTAAAAAGTTCAGATATAGAAGTTATAAAAAACCTTATTATAATTCTAAGCTCAATCGGATAAATTTTTTGTATACAAATTTAAATATTTAAGTACTAAGTGATTCGAATATCTGTTACCAAAAAATGAATTAGTATTTTGTATTAACGTTGTTCTCAAACTCTGGCCGTTTGTTAACCATTAGGTTTAATATATTAATGCCAATTAAGGAATATTCAGGATAATCGCCTTAAAATCGATTGTTTAATTTAATGTTTTAGCAAAAAATAAAACACTTTAAAATTTTAGATCTGTAACACAAAAATAGCAACAATGTCTTTGAAAATAATCTTCTTATATTCCTTGCTTAAGGATTATGGCGCCAGTTACCCACTGTTATAAGGATAGGGGTTTTTTTTGACAAATACAAAATCATCTGTATAAGAGAAATCCATTAGTTAGATTTGTAAATCAATGATTTGTCTGTGTACAAGTTAATAATAGTTATTTTAACGGCAAAAGAAAAATTACCTGCAGTATGTTTACATACAAACAAAAGAAACAAGTGTGGCATGCAATTTGATGTTGGAGATTTGAAGCTTCTGCTCAATGTCTTACTGTGTAATTATCAATTTCATGGGAATTTACCAAAGCAAAATGAACTCTAAATAGTATGCTGGTATCCTTTAATACGTACCATGTATACGCTTATCTTTGGCACTGCTTAAGCAAACAGCTGCCTTAGAAAAACAATCAGAGAGAGCGATAAGATTGTGAAAACACTACACTTGTTTAGCAATTATATTTAACTATTTTATGTAGTCCTTTTTATAAATTGTATATTTAATGTTGGTATGTTTTTGAGATTTGCATCACTACGTGCGTTTGAAACTTTCTATTTTTTTTTTTTTTTTGATTGCATTATACAGGTCCTTTTTTTTAAATAGTTGCATTGTGTGATTTTAGTTTGTTAGTCCTCTCTCATTATAAGATAAGCTTAATGTTTATTTTATCTAAATGTACATAATGCACGTTGCACATGTTTAAATATTTTTTTTCTTTGGTTTTTCCATGTGTTTGTCAGTTACACACAGATACGTTTTTCTTTTTTTTTTCATACTGACCACAAAACAAATAAAGAATGCAATATGCCATTCATTTACTCAGAAACTGCTATTTTGTATGCAAATTCACGTTCGTGTTTTTTATGTAGTTATTTGTCACAAAATATACAAATTTAGATGTGAGTTAAATAATCTTTTTATTCGCAACGGATCCGAAATGGGGTTATTTTTAAATTATGCGAATTAGTCATACATACAAAAAAATCATATCTAATGATGCGAGAAAATATGTTAGAAAACATTTTTCAATTTTCACAAACATCAAATATTTGAAAAGTATTAAAATTTGAAGAATTTTCAATTAAAGGAAAAAGACTAGTTTTTGAAATTTTTTTAAATTTAAAATTTTTCCATTGTAATACCTTGTTTTCAAAGTCAGTCAAAGTTTCTGTGAAATTCAGTATGTCGTAATGAACTGAACAAAAAGTTTCTATGAAATTTAATCTATACCAGACATGGGAACTTCAACTATAAGCAATGAACGGATCGTCCCCAACCACTCAGAATTCATAAAAACTGGTAAAATTTGCTACCTTACCAATATAAGACATATTTAAAAATTAGAATCTTGACTTTTATAGTCCCGAGATATGGCGGCGCGAGATAAATCGAAAAAGAAAAATAAAAACTCACAAAGGCTGACCAATTTGATGCATTCCCTTTAAAAGTATTTATTAAGATTCCTGAAATATAGCCTCAGAACTGTCAAATCTTGAACCACCGAACCATTTTTGAAAGTTTGGTAATAGAAAATAATCTTAGGGAGCAAAGTCTGAATTTGAACTTTAACTCGCAGATTTGGCCGTCGCAATAGTGGATGTGTGGGCTGGTGCATTGTCTTGATGAACAATATTTTCATATTCGTCAAATATAGCCTCTTTTTTTAATTTAATCATTAAAGCGCTGCTATAAGTTGCCATAATACCTGCCGTTGATTCATATTCCTTTTAAAATATAATCAATAAAAATTATCGTGTCGCAAAAAACAGGCATTGCCTGCAGATGGAACTGCATGCCACGATTCTCCCATTTCGGTCCACTGTTGACTGTTTATTCGTCTCAGGTGAGAAGTGGTGGACCCATGTTAAATCATTGGTTCTAAATTGAAGTAAAAACCCGGCTTTATTGCGGTTTAGCATCGCCAAGCATTAATTGTGAGCAAACGCGGTCCCCATCTTGCGTACAGTTTTCTCATCTCAAAATTTAAGGTCAATGTGCACGTGTTCATTCAACAGATGACCATCTAATACCATGTTGTGGATTTTTTTTAATTCGCATTGGCACCTAGTATGGCCTCGTTTAAGGTCTGTAATTCAATATTTTATAGCAGTGAACGAAGGAGAATACTTCTTAGGTCCAGTTTTTGAGATGTCAGTTAAATCTAGTTTAGTTAAACCGAGAATTAATTTTTTCAGACATGTCCAAATTCATAAAGGAATTAATGAATAAATTCTGGGTTTAACAAAATTAGGTTTAACTGATATCTCAAAAACTGTGTCTTAGAGTAGAATCTAATTTGGTGTTAATATTGGTTGGACTGAGAACTTTCAAATGATAGTTTGGAATTACATAATGATGAGCAATTTTTTTCATGTTATCAAATTCATTGAGATCGTTTTATCAAAAAAACAGTAAACAACGTGGCGCCCTCAAACATAAAACGCAAAACGTAAAACGTACCAAAGTAATTTTTTCAAACTACTGCCGCATTCTATATGTCAGGTCGGATTGTTCTGAGACCACCCTAATATCCTAGATTATGATCATAAAGATTCAGAAATTTTTTTATATAATTTTTTAAAATTTCCTAAGGCTAAAATCAAGATTCCCATAATGATGATGTTAATGACAATGAAATACGGATACCTGATATTTTCTATAACACAAAATTATATATCTGTGGTCACAAGCGATAACCGCCTAAGTCGACTTGAGAACGATTTGAGTTATATGCGCTATCATCTTCTACTAACAATGCTGTATATTTACGTGAAATCTCCATTTCTCTAACAGTGTTTTTTAAAAAGTTATTAATGAAAACATACTGACCTTCTAAATAGTAATGAAGCCCATTACATTTAATTAAAAAGTGCTTTTTCTCGAAAGCATGATTTTCGACTTAGGCGGTTAATGCTAGCGACCACAGATATTTTCATAATTTTATTGTTCTATTTATTAATGAGGAGCAATTTTTTTCGGATTCAGTAATAACAGAAACATAAAAAATTCCCTATTTGTTGGTTATATCGGAAAAGTCTGTATAATCTAAGTTTAGTATATGACTGCCTGCCCATAAAGGATTGAAGCATTTTTTGATGTTTTTAAATTTCTTTTTTCACAATATTGAAAACATTTTTTTTAATTATTTATTCATCCTTTATTGGCAGATTAAATTTACATGATATGTATATTTTGAGATCTTATCGACTCGATGTTACAACAATTATTATAATGGTATCTTAAGATATTAATTAACAACTAGCAGATTCTGGCGCTCGAAATTCGAGTGCAATTTCTAGGCAGCTTTATTTTTCAACTTAGCCAATTGACAAACCAACACTTTTATGGTTTATTATTATTGTGAATGAAGATAACAAACTCATTAACAAACACATTAACAATTTAATAAAATACACATAGCTCATGTATAATTTTATGTATGTGTTACTAGCAACTTTGAATGTAATTTACTCAAAATAAAGGAAAAAATTTAAAAATCTCTAAATCCGCAAAACGGCTATAAATAAATACCTTTCAAATAATGTATGTTTGGTCAAAATCGGGATAAAACGGGAGAACAAAACATCGGTCACAAACAATCGCCTAGCCTATAAATATTAAAGATTTGTTATTAAACATAAAAGTTTTAAAGGTAAAATTGGGGAAAAATCTTTTATGTAAATATTTGGCAATTCAAATATTTTTGTAAAAATACATATTTATAAAAGAACTATTGTGTTAGTAGTTGATTATAAACATACTAGATGTAACCCGGTGTGCTTCGCTACACCATCGCCTGTCCCCCCTCCACGAATCGTTATGAGAAGGCTCACGCAAAGTCCCAAGGCTCTCAGTAATACCGTAATTCAGATATATCACATTTAATATTAAGTTTATGTAGCGGAGCCATGCGCATTTGTCCAATCCCGCCCATTTTTGTCTGACTACTCACGTTAATATTAGATGACCTGAGACAAATTTGCAAAGCTTTCTCTATCATATTAATATGTATATTTAAAATTTACTTTGTATGGTAGGTGCCACGCCCGCTAAAAATATTCAAAAAAAAAAAATACAGCCTGTAGCACGGTCAGATGAGTAGTTACGGAGATTACCTCCTACAAACAAACAAACACATATTGCCTCTTTATGATGTTAGTATAGATTATTAGCATATATTTTTTTATTCGAATACTTGCTGATATACAATGTTTTTCGTTTTTCATTTGGTATAACAATTATCAGATTTTACGACGTTCCTACTCTGACGTTCCTACATGAGAAAAACATGGATTTTACAAATTAGATCTGGCAACACTTAACTATTGGCCTTGAACTCAAAATATCATTAGAATGTTTTTCTTTTAACGATTTTTGATTTTGCCCATTTTTTGATTTTGAAGATTTTTGTTTTTCGGGTGTGCGATTTTTAATTTTGGCTACATATTCTCCACTACAAATCATTTTGATAACTAATGTACTTGTCAAAAGACTGTCGCTTTCGCAGTACTTCATATTTTTATATAGGAGGTGCCACGCCCATTACTCCCATCCCGCCCAATTTTTATTGGACTACTCACATTAATATCTGATGGACCCGTGCAAAATGTCAAGTCTTTTCCTTTTATAGAACACCATATTAGATATCTACTTTGCATGGGCGGTGCTACGCCCACTGCTACGATCACGCCCATTTTTTTGTTCGACTAATCACAAAAAGAACCTATGGGCTCATGCATAGCCACAAAGCCCTCTCTGTTACAATACTCCAGATATAAGACATTAAATAGTTACTTTGCATGGGGAGTGCCACGCCAATTTTTTGTCCGAGTATTCATAATAAGATCTGATGGTGTCGTGCAAAGTGTCAAAGCTTCCCTTTTTTAGTACACCAGTTATATGATATCATATATTTACTTTTTACGGGCGGTGCCACGCCCACTGCTCCAATCACGCCCATTTTTTTCTAACTAATCACATGAATAACTTATGGGCTCACACAAAGTCCCAAGACTCTCATTATAACAATACTCCAGATATATGGCATTTTATATTTAATTTGTATGGCAGGTGCCATGCCTATTGGTCCGATACTGCCCATTTGTTGTCCGACTACTCACATTAATAATAGATGATACCAGAAAAATTTGAAAAGCTCTCTCTTTCACAGTACTCGAGATATGTAATATTGAATTATTATTTGTATGGGAGGTACCACGCCCACTTGTCCGATCCCGCCCATTTCCGGCGTAGCTACTAATATTAACAATAGGTTACCTCATTGCAAAGCTCTCCCTATCATAATACTCAATATATGTATATGATATTAAAAATTTATATTAAAAAAAATTTAGCCTATAGCACTTCTCATATCCGCAGTAAGACTCTATGAAAATTTCAGGAATATCAGATGGGTAGTTACGGAGATTACCTCCTACAAACAAACAAACAAACAAACACACATTACCTCTTTATAATATTAATTAGTATAGATAATTTTCAATGTGTTAATTTCTGATAATTTTAAGATAATTATCTACATTTTCTAATCAATGGATAAGAATAAGTTTCAATTTTGCTAAAATAATTACTGTTAAGTCTTGTTACAAATTCTATTATTTCCTCATATCCCGTTTTATGATGGAACACGTGCGCTGGATATCTCCAATGCTTGATGTTTATCATTTTTAGGCATTTGTTTTGAATAATTTGCAACTTTTTTAAATGACAATTTGCAGCTGAATACCAAATAGGGCACGCATAAGTTAAAATTGGTCTAATGACACTTTTGTCGGGTAGAATTAAATTTTTTTAAAATTAAAAAGGAACGCTTATTTAGCATTGGCCAAAGAGCTTTAAAGGATTGAACGGATTTTTACACGTTTCATTTATATGTGTTCTTAAATTGAAAACATTTAAATTTTCTTAGTGGGAATATTTCATTCAATAAGTACAACGCTTTCAAGTCAGGAAACGGGTTAAGAGTTAATTGAACAATAATTAGGATACGGCAATAAAGAGATTGTCTGTTTATTCAACATTTTCATCCCAATAATGAAATAATTTACCATAACCAGTTGCTAAAATTATGTCTATAAATCAATTGTCATACGACTAGACGTTCAAGTTATGCATTTAAATCCAAAGGACAGAAATATTCCCAATTAAAATTTTACAGAATAAATCAATTTTTTATGTGATGTTTAGCATACACACATACATACACATACAAATGAATCAAAAAATCATTTAAAATATTTTATTGAATAATTGCATTCTATTTTAGCCCACAAGGCGTGGTGTTGCAGAAGTTACTGCAACAGCAGCAAAAAGAAAAAAATTAACTCATCCAACAGATTGACAATTAACTTCCAACAAACATAAAAGTCAATTATGCTCATCACGGAAAGCAAATCGCTCGTAAAAATTTAACGACAGCAGATGTGTGGCAAGCCAACAATGCCCGAAGTTGTCAGTCTATTGGATGACTGGCTGTTTCGTCTGTAACACCATGCAACCAGCAACAACTTTAAGTTGTTTAAATATGAGTTATGAATTCTAATTGTTTATACTGCCAGAGGTGCGTAGCCAATTTTATGTCATTATATGCACACACGAAATGTTCAACACAAATGGAGATACTTATTTAGATATATAGAAAGAGGGGGCGTTATGACAAAGTACAAGTGAGTGTTTTAGTAAATATAATAATAAAAAAAAAACATATTTACAAGTCGAAAATCCTCACAATTTTTAAACGTGTTTGTGGTTGCTGCTATTGCATTTATGGAATTCAAATATGACACAATGGTTTTTTGATTAAAGGTGTCATCGTTTTATTTTTTTTTTTTTTTGTTTTTTTTTTCATATCTGATCGTAGACATATACCGATGGTGACGTTGGCTAATGTTTTATGGTTTCAAAATATTTTATTTATAGCGGTTATGGTTGATTGGTGACACCGATAAGACACATTCTCTCTCTCCACATAAATATATATGGTGGAAATTGTGGGTGATTGTATCTGTTTGTTTTCTTTTTTTTTTAAGGAAGGAACGTTTTGTAAAATCGGGTATGAAATTTCTGTTAGTGTTAGATATGGAATGCATTTAAAAAACTATCAAGATTTGTTTTTTTTTTTTTTTCTTAACCTAAGGCGTACTACACAAATTGACTAGTTCACTCGACTGTGTTACCAGTGATGCAAAGCTAATAAATCATAATGGTTTCTATAACTTTGTTGAAACTACAGGAAGCCACATATTATGACATTTTGTTAGGTGGGGCTCTGTTTTTTGTTGTTGTTTTTGTTTTTCTATAACTGTAAAAGGAGAAATAATAAACCTGTGTCTGGAGTCATTAAAATTTGTCAGTTAATTAATATATATAATTTATAACAACAAGAAGATAATAATTTTATATACAAGAATCAAATTGAATTATATGAAACAATAATAAAATGATAAAAATTAAGGGGTACACAACCGTAATTGGGTATGATGAAAACATTTATATATAAGGGGATCTACAAGTTTATTTCGAATCCTAACGATATGCTTCAAATTGAAGCATACGTACTCAAAAAACATATTATTCTCAATAATAAACTTCGTCAATAACTGGTAAAATTAAGTTTCTCAAACTCAAACCTTCATCAGAAGCTGGATAACATAACTACGTACACTGCTCTATTTTAAATAAGGGCGATAGAAATATTTCTTTGGATTTTGATAAAGATTTTTATGGTAACCTTGCAAGATTTCAAAGTTTACCACATTCAAACATGTTATATTCGGTTGAATTTTACAATAAGTAGTGAGATCGAAAATATCCGAACACACGTTTCTCTTCTACACTTTTTTTGCAAGCATTATTTCATTTAATTTTTGATCAAGTTATCTGTAAAAAATATTTTTTTTTTCATTTTTATTTAAAGTAATACTACGACTAGTCTATGAAGACTAACTAATAGTTTAGTTCTAATTACAATATTTAATAAGAGTTACAGATATATGAGTTTATTAATAAACTCAATCCGGGTTGAATCGACCTGTCAGGTCATGGGGTTTGTAGCGATTAAGTCTTCTTGCTAGACCCTCAGTATTAAGTAACTCGGGAATTTCATTATTGGGATGACGGAGTAGCCTTAGTCTATGAGCCGCAGCATTACGCCTTATTTCTTCATTTATGGTGCTTATTTTTAAGTCACGATGAATATCAGCATTTCTAACGTACCATGGGACATTAACAATATTCCTTAAAACTTTATTTTGGAATTTTTGTATTTGTTTTATGATGGAATTTTTGCACATCCCCAGACTTGGATTCCATAGGTCCAGACTGGTTTCAGCAGCTGCTTGTACAGCATAATTTTGTTGTGTATAAAGAGCTTGGAGTTTCTACCTATAAGCCAACTCATTTTTCTGCATTTTATCTCTAGTTCGTCTTTTTTCTTTTTGACGTGTTCCTTCCAGTGAAGTTTTGCATCTAACGTCATACCAAGATATTTGGCAGAGTTTATAAATGGAGCTTGTTTTGTTTATTTGTGAAGTTAATGTGTGATGATTTCGAGATATTCAACTTAAAGCCCCATCTTTCTGTCCACTGTTGAACCTCATCTGTAGCTGTCTGTAGTTGTTCGGTTGCAATTAAATTGTTCCGTGCTGTTGATAATATGACAATGTCATCAGCAAAAGTACCGATCACACAATTACTATTTACTGGCATATCATAGGTATATAAAAGGTACAAAATGGGGCCTAGAATACTACCCTGTGGTACACCTGATTTGACCGGGTGAAGATTGGAATACTCATCTTCATGCTTTACTTGAAAGAATGTGTCTCTCAATATGATTCCAAAAGTTTACTATAATATTTAGGCAACAACATATCTAACGTGCAAATAAGTCCATCATGCCATACACCATCGAATGCTTTTGCAACATCTAAGAAAACGGCTGAACATAAATCTTTCTTTTCTAAAGAAATTTCTATCGATGGGTTATTCTATGTATTTGTTCAATTGTTGAGTGTGTCTCACGAAATCCAAATTGGTGACAAGGTATCAGTCCTTTATTAATAATTAAAGATTTTCATCTTTTACTAATTAATTTCTCGAACAGTTTACCTATTACTGGCAGTAACGAATTTGGTCTATAGGAGCTAACTTCATCTGGATTTTTTCCTGGTTTCAATATCATAATGATTTCAGCTACCTTCCATATATTTGGAAAATAGCTCATTTTTATAGCTGTATTAAAAATTATTGATAGTTTGGAAACTGCTTTATGTGGTAAGTTTTTTAAGAGGTCATCTGTTATTAAGTCATATCCAGGTGACTTCTTAGACTTAAGTGCTTTAATTTCTTTTTTTTATTCAGTGACAGTTACTGTTGTAATATTTTCGCAGTCGTTATTTATTGCCACACCTATCGCTTGCTTATTTGAGAGATCGTTAGTAAAAACGGTATTCTGCAAATAAGTTAACCTTCTGAATATTCGTTCTCGCCCAAGTTCCATCATTTTGCCTCAGGACTGATTTTATCTGAGTTGTTTTGTAGCCTTCCATAGTGAGTAGCCGGATTTATTGTCAGACGTTAGGTTTAACAAATAATGGATAAGATTTTCCATTTTAAATTTTTGTATTTGCCTTTTTATACCCTACCACTATGTGGTTTGGGTATAATGACTTTGTGCTGCTGTTTGTAACAACCAAAAATATTTGACCTATACCCATCTTTAATTATACCGATCGAATCAGAATCACTTTCTGAGTTGATTTAACATTGTCCGTCCGTCCGTCCGTCCGTCTGTGTGTCCATGTACTATGTGGTTTGGGTATAATGACTTTGTGCTGCTGTTTGTAACAACCAAAAATATTTGACCTATACCCATCTTTAATTATACCGATCGAATCAGAATCACTTTCTGAGTTGATTTAACATTGTCCGTCCGTCCGTCCGTCCGTCTGTGTGTCCATGTAAAGCTTGTAATCAAACTGCAGGTCGCAAATATGGATATATATTGATGAAATTTGGTATATAAGCCTTTATCGGCCATGGGATGAACGCTATTGAAATTGGTGAGAATCGGTCCATGTTCAGACCTAGCCCCCATACAAATTACCCATATGAAATCGACATAAATTGCCTTAAGATCCAAATTGTCATATACATCTTACTCAAATTGGGTTTGTATGCGTTCATTACATCCATTAATGAGTAGTTCAAAAATGATCCCTTTGACCCCATACAGAGCTGCTTCCCGATCTTCACTTAAATCTATTAAAAAACAAAAATATTGCACTGATTCTTCTCAAATTTTGTTTGTATATATTTTTGCAAAATACAAGAGACTTTACAAAACATGATCAGGATCGGTCCATTTTTGGACCTAGTCCCTATATAGATATAGCATCCGATATGAACTTTTTAATATCTGCAGCCAAAAAAATTAATAAAAATCCCACTCAAATTTGGTTTTTGCTTATTTTCTATGTCCAGTTAGTTGGGCCTAAGAGATAGGGTTTCTAAACGCATGGTATAGGGTATCGTATAGTCGGTCTAGACCGACTATAAATTTCTTACTTGTTAGATTTTGAGTAGCATTGTTTAGCATAGTTTTAGCATGAGGACATCTAGACTGTTGCCATTTTTTTCGTAGCTTTCACTTGACCAATACTAGTTCACGAATTTTTGGAGGATATGATGTTTGGTTTTGAAAAACTTTAATTTCAGCAGAGCAACTCCACGCCGCTTGTTGCATTTCAGATGCAAAATATTGAACTTCTCTTTCTGTCATGAGGTGTTTATTTTTCATTTATTAATGATTTATAAAAAATCCAATCAGTATGCTTGTTTGATAATCTAGGGTTCGGAGTTTTTCTGTGAACATCGCAGTAATACGTCAGATATATCGGCGAATGATAAGAACTTAAATCATACCCTGCTTATATTTCTAAAGACAGTTTAGCTATTTTTCTTGTTATAAAGAAATCAATTAAATCTGGACGTTTATTTATATCCGTTGGCCAATAACTAGGACAGCCTGTCGAAATGCATTCACTACCTGTATTTTGTATGGCTTCATACAGTTGTCGACCTTCTGTAGTATATAAACGTGCTCCCCCCAAAATAGATGCTTGGCATTAAAGTCACCTCCCATTATGAATTTATATTTATGTTTGTTAATTAGCTCCATATACTGTTCGGTTGCAATTGTATGTCTGGGAGGACTGTAAACCGAGATAAATGTTGTGTATGATTTGTTTGTTATTATTGTTATTGTTATAGCTTGAAATTCATCTGAACATATGTGCTCTTCTCCATAATGATCTATGTTTGATCTCACTAAGATTGCACTTCACCCTCTTGCTTTATTGCTAGGGTGAGTTGTGTGATATAGATTGTAGTTATCAAATTATACATAACTTTCATTTATAAAGTGCGATTCGCATATAAAGCAAATATCAATATTTTGTTTAATAAGTATGACAACCCTATTCATTTTCCCTTCTTTGATTAAAATGCTAAAATTATTAAATATTTTCAAGAAAATTCAACTTGGTTTTACATAAAGTTGTCCAAAGAATCAATGGACTACCGCCAAACAGTTTCTAATATTATTAGAATGTATTCGAACAATCGACTATTGAATAAAGAATCTGGAAGAAAAAAAGTCCAAATGATGTTTGTAAAGCATGTCGAAAAGGGTTCCCCACACATGCGGTAGAAAAAAAGCCCCATTAGTTTGGTGCTCAGACTATTTTGTACGAAAAGTTGAACCAAAATGGTGTGGGGGCAGTTTCGGCAACTTCAAACGAAATCTTATCGGCTGAAGAGCACACTTCACACACAACTCTTCGAGAAAAAGCTGTAGCCATTTTTGGAGGAAGAATGTGAGACACTCCACTCTGGCCGAACAAGAGTTTGTTTTATAAAAACCAAAAGTTTTTGAGCAGCCGGCATGATCACCAGACCTCAACCCAATAGATAATTTATGAAGCATCTTGGAACAACGAGTGTACAGAGACACTCGACAGTTTGAATCAACTGCAAATTTAACAACTGCTGTAAATGAGTAATGGTAAATAATTGGCCAAACCACAAAAAAAAAAAAACGGATAGAAGACGTTTGAAATAAGAGACGAGATTTTATTCAAAATTTATTTCCAAGCATATTGAGATTTCTTTACTTATTGTTTGAAAACCTACTAATTGTGACACAATTGCATTTTTGTTGTTATTAATTAACAAATGTACCAACTTCTTTTAGGCTGTTGCTTGCATTTTTCGCTAGATACATAGTTTATCTAGAAAGTATAATTGCCTTACAGTCCGCTGTTTTGGAGATATAATAATAAGAACTTAATTACCTTATAATTGTGAAACGCACCTTATTAAAAAAATGCAATCTATAATCCATGTGGTCGGTTTTAAGCCCCCAAAACAAATTGGACAATATTGGTAGTGCTGTATTCAATCCGGTATCCGGTGGATACAAAGGATATTCGAATATAATATTTAATGTTTTCCATCAAGGTAAAAACTCGAATTACAAATCAATGTAGTAAAACGTAGTTCATCTAGTTTTAATTATTCTTCAATGTCCATAATTAAGCATTCATTTATTACTTGTACTAAATAGAGTTTTCCCTAAAATAATCTAACCCATTCAAACAAAGTTTTTATCAAAACTCTTTCTTCCCTTATGCATAGAGTTTTGAATCTCTCCGTGACTGTGCGTGACTTTGCGAGACTCTTTTAAAATTAATCTTTGGTCATAACAAGTCTATGGACCAAGTTTCAGAATTATTGGGTGAGGGTAAATGGAGTTTGAATCATTCCGAGACTGTGCATGGCTATGTGTGACTATCTTAAAATTAATCTTTGGCCACAAGAAGTCAATGCACAAAGTTTCAGATCGATCGGATGAGGGGAAGTGAGGTTTTAATCTCTCCGTGACTGTGCGTGACTATGCGTGACTGTGCGAGCCTATGCCGAAGTTAATCTTTCCTTACAGCAAATATATAGACTAAGTTTCAGATTGATTGGATGAGAGAAAATCCGTTTTAAGTCTCTCCGTGAATGTGCGTGGCCATGAGTGACTGTGCGTGACTAAGTCAAAGTTAATCTTTTTTGCACGACAAGTGTATGGACCAAGTTTCAGTTCGATCGGATGAGGGGATTTGACATTTAGAACACTCCATGACTGTGCGTTACCATACGAGACTGTACGTGACTACCCAAAATTAATCTGTAGTCACAACAAGACTTTGGGCCAAGTTTCAGATCAATTGGATAAGGGTGAATGAGGTTGCCCCACGACAGACAGACTGACAAAGAGTATAAATTGAAAGAAAGAGTTAAAAAATATTTTGACTTTTGGGCGACCAGATTTTAGGTTAACGATGTTTTGTTTATATATATATATATGTTCCTTTCACTCCTCTAGGGAGCATTGTGCCATAACAAGGTGGTTCGGCTTGATGCTTGACTTCGTTCCACTTCATACGCAATTTCGAAAGTTTTGTTATTAGTGGCCGCTTCCACGTATGCGCTGGTCTCCCGACTCGTCTGCTTCCCTGAGGGTTCTAATCTAGGCATTTGTTGGTAATATCATCGTCTAGTTTACGAAGGGTGTGACCTTTCATCTCCATTTCCGCTTACTTATATCAATTTTAATAGGCTGTTGGTTTGTTTTCATCCAGAGTTGGTTGCTGGATATTGTTACAGGTCAGAAAATCCGTAAGATTTTCCGGAGGGATTTGTTGAGAAATATCTGAAGGCACTGTATGTCACGTGATGCCATGTTATGGGTCTCGCATCCATATAACAGAGTGGATTTGATATTGGAGTTAAATAATTTGATTGTGGTTGTTTTCGAAATATTAGAAGATTTCCAAACCGGATTTAACTGAGCAAATGTACTCCGCGCATTATTTATGCGACTGGCTATATCTGCTGCTGCGCCACCAGTTGTCTCAATTGTGCTAACCTAGTATCAGAAGGATATAACATCTTCAATATCTTGTTCACATACTAAGAAATGGCAATCTGTGTTACTACCAGAGTTCAGAAAAAAACACACACTGAATAAAAAACTCGTACATATATGTAAACAAACATAACTTAGACCAACACACACATATTTTTATTTTCATATCAATTATGTTTGTTTTCAAATTTTCTTCGCTGCCCAACACAACCATGACTGTGTTCGTTTTAATATTTCGTTATTTAAACACGACTTAAAATATAACTGAACTCGAACCTGTTTATTGTACATGTTCTGTTTTTTCTTACTACATGAGCCACAACACGACTTAAAATATAACTGAACTCGAACCTGTTTATTGTACATGTTCTGTTTTTTTTTCAGTACACGTACCAGAACATGAACTTCAAATAAAGCAACACTCAAAAATGTGTGCTTTATGTGTGATTGAAACAAAAAGTATGTGATACAAAAATGTTCGTGTAAATAACGAAATATTAAAACGAACACAGTCATGGTTGTGTTGGGCACCGTAGAAAATTTAGAAACGCACATAATTGATATGAAAATAAAGATATGTGTTGGCTGCTTTTGAACAGAACATTGTGTGTTTCATGTGTGTATTTTCGGAACCTTGGTTACTACTGATGCGGAGTGATTTGGTTTTGGGCATATTTATCTTCAGCCCAATCAATTTTGCGTTCTCATTGATGGTGGAAATTTTCGACTGCATCTCTGAAAATGAGTGACTAAGTAGACATATGTCATTGGCACATTCTATGTCCTCTAACCATCCTTGTAATCCCCACACAATACCTTCTTTATGATGGCTTGTTTTGCCTTCTGCATCACAGCATCGATGACGAAGTTAAACCTTATCTAACTCCAGTTTTCAGTCCAGTTTAATTTTTCGTTGACACCCTTGCATACCAGCGAGTTCAATATAGCGTTATGGTTGAATGTGTCAAAGACCTTCTCAAAGCCCATAAAAATGGGCTAAAATGGTTATCCCCATTCCACTGATTGCTCAACGATAATCCGAAGACTGTTTACTTGGCCAGCACAAGATTTTCCGTAACGTAAGCCAGCTTGCTCATTTCTGAGTGGTTTGGAAATTATTGTCGAGAATCTTGTTTATAATATGCTTAACAAAGTTATGCCTTTCCATTCCTCCTGTTGGTCAAATCACATTTTTTTGGGAAGATTTATAATGATCCCTTCAGACAGCTTGTCAGGTAAAGATTCATGAGCCCAAAATGCCCTAATACTGGGTTCCAGCAGTCGTACACTGGTTGTTCGGTCGGCTGTAAGCAGTTTTGATTATAAGTTGTTTATTAATTTATGTTGGGGAAACATTCTTTCAAATAACTTGATAATTTGGGAATCAAAAACTCTTAATAAATAAAGAAAAAAACTTTTCACTAAGACCTTCCTGAAACTATTTAGGTCAACTCCTACCGGCTTTAAATACAATGTATTTCTCCTACAGAGATTTTGTTTGAAAAACGTTTTCCACAAAAAGAAACAATATTACATTTCTAAGCTCCACATGGAGTATGAACACACCTATTACCAACAAAAAAGCATTTCTATTGCAATATTAATTTAATGGAATATATGTTTGAATAAAAATGACCTCTCACAGTTTGAAACTATAACCGGATGTTGCAATTTGTCTACTATTATATTTGTGTTAAATGTCCAACCATGCCCTAAGAACAATAGCTTACAAAAAGAAGGTGTGCAAAGTAACATATAATGCTGTTATAAATTTGATTTCCGTTTTATTCTTATTATTGTTTTCTAGGAGGGCAGGCTGGTTGGCTGGCATACTGCCTTGTCTTTTTTTGTGTGTGCAAAACCGTTTCTTTACCCGCCCATTGATAAGAGCGTGAGTTTTCGCACATTTCTCACAAAAACTACCTAGGAGACAATTTTTATTTACAAAGAAAAATTATTTTATTGAGGATTTAAAACTCATTTAAAAGATATTTTGGTAACAATTGCTATTGTATGAGCACAACTAATGTGTGGTAGTGTGAAAACAATGCCTAGCTAACAAATAAACGAATATTATGGAATATCCCCATGGCCGCACAGGAAATGTTTGACATATAGAAAATTTCACACGTTTTGTTGTCTCTGCTAGATTTATGCTAATGAGGGTAGATGCTGGTATATGTTTCGTAGGGATTAAATTAAATGCAATTTGTTACAATTATCCATCCTTCTTGCTGCTAAATAAGGCAGACGTATATAAATCCTTTTAGGGAACATCTCAGAAACACAAAACATGAAGAAGGATTAAACATTGAGCAGGTGTATAAATGTCTTTCTCGCCATTTGCTTTTAACTGGAAATGTACTTTATGCTAATTATTTGAAATGCGGGTGGTGTACATTGTACAAAATAATCCTTTCATTTATTTTCGCATAAATCTATAGTGGATTTTTCATACACTTAAAAGCGTTAAGCCTTTAATAGTTAATGAGAAAAACACATTTTTTTTATTTAAATCTAGGCGAGCAGAACAATACATTTGCAATTCAAGATAAGTGTATGGAAATCCATGAATTTTAAATAGAACATTTGGAAAAGAAGCTTTTTAAAATATTGAGCACAATTTAGTAATCAGTTTTGTCTGTTGAAAATACGAAATCTTACGTTCGATTATAAAATAAGGCGGTCTTATTTAAATAATTTTGGCATAGTTTTAAGTATTTTTTATAACAGAGATATACAAATATGGGTCAGGTTTAAGCAGTGTTGCCATAATTTTAAATAGTAAAGATGTCAAAATAAAAGATGCAAATTTTTTTTCAAATTCTTCGGTTATTAAATGGAAAAATTAATATAAAACATAAGTTGCCAATTATATTTTTTAAATTTTAATTAAAATTATTTTGAATTTCATGTCCAATTTTTTTAACACCAAATTGAGTTTTTTTTTTAATAAGAGACATTAGTTTTGTGTATAGAATTCCAAATAAATAAATAAATAAATAAATAAATAAATTTTAAATTAAATATTTTTAAGTTTAGAGATTTTTTTTTATTTGAAATATAACATAATTTACATTATCAAAAGATACGATTATATTACAATAATTGGTTTATGTAATCTAATATTTCTGTGATGTCTTCATCCTCAAGTTCTTCTTGGCTCTGATATTTTTCTAACGATCGACTTTTATCAACGACGTCGCTCGGTATATTGTAAGTGTATCAGCACGCATTTTTGAATTTCAAACCTTCTTTTATCCGTATTATAGAACATAACTTAGCTTTTATTCTGTTGCAAAGTTTGCTAACTAATAAAAACAATACAACTGTCGATAAGTCTTTAAATGGATTTTCACCAATAGAATTTTTGAAATTATTAACTTCAATCCATAAGGAGGTTGTATTCAGTGTTGTATTCCAATACTGTTCTGTAATATAACTCCATTGGATTTGAAATTATTCTGTTTCAGATGACCTAAATTTAAACTTTTCTAATATATTGGTTATCGGTTCTTTTACCCGGTTTAATGTGTTTTGTATTGAAAATTTTACCATTTTTTTAATACAATAATATTTTTTGGCAATCGACTTTTTATACCCTATACCGCTATGTGTTTTGGGTATAATAACTTTGTGCTGCTATTTGCAGAATCACCTTCTGAGTCGATTTAGCAATGTTCGTCTGTCCGTCCGTCTTTCCGTCTGTCCGTCTGTGTGTCCATGTAAACCTTCGAATCAAACAACATGCCACAAATATAAATATATTTTAATTAAATTTTGTATATAAGCTTTAATAGATCATAGGATGAACGCTGTTGAAACTGGTGAAATTCGGTCCATATTCAGACCTAGTCCCCAAACAAATGAGCCCTATGAAATCGACTAAAATTGCCATAAGATCCAAATTATCATATAGATCTCAGTCAAATTAGTTTTGCGTGTGTTTATTACATCCACTTATGAGTTATCCAAAAATAAACCCTTTATGGCAATTCTTTGTCATAGCCCCCATATAAAGCTGCTTCCCTATTTTCACTTAAATCTATTAAAAAACAGAAATATTGCAAAGATTTTTCTGAAATTTGGTTTGTATTAATTTTTTTATATAAGTGATTTTACCAAATATGGTCAGGATCGGTCCATTTTTCGACCTAGTCCCCATATAAATATGGCATATAAGTAGATAATAATTTTCATATTTTGTAAAAAAAAAATCGATTTTGTTGATATATATGAAAGTGGGGCGCACAGAGAAAACTTGTTATTTTTCACTACGAAAAGGGAAAACTTACAAAAAATATTTCCGAAATTCTAATATGAAGGCAAAAACAGTTGGAGACATAGTCCGAAGCTACGAACACGAGAGATGTATGTATACACTTTATTAAGCAGACAGGCAATCCTAAGAAACTCAGCGAGCACAAAGAAAATTATATTGTTCGGAAATTAAATCCATCCCGTGTATAAGTGCACCAAAAAATAGTCACTGAGGTTTTAAATGAGTTCGGGAAACAGGTACACACAGAAAAAAAATTCGCCAACCGAATTGTTCTAACGATTAATGACTGAATTTTCGATTGTATCAACAGAAATTTTATAATAACAAACCATTATTTTTTTTTGATGCGCTTTTTACTGTCAAGACAATAGAATTGTAATTCCAGTCAACTCAAAATTCGATTATCAACTTCATCGAAATTCGGTTGGAAATAAATTTGGTAGCAACAACGAATATGTTTTCTATGTGTATCGGCATCTACTATCCGAAGAACCATAAGGGCAAAAAGTTTAATGGTCGGGTGGCATGTCGTAAGCCATTGGTTAATTTACGCAATTGAAAATCTCATTTAAGTTTCGCTAAGGAGTACCTTCATAATCCGTAAACTTGCTAAGATGATGTTATTTTTGGGGATGAAATCAAATACAATGTATTTGGATCGGATGGACGTTAATGGAATGACGAAAACTAAACGAGCAGTTGCAACTACAAAACCTGAGACAAACTGTCAAACATGGAAATGGCCACGTCATGGTGTGGGGTTGTACGGGAGCTAAGGGTGTTGCAAAATTAGTATCTATCGCCGAAATTATGGTCTAAACATGCCAAGCAGCCTAAGAGAACTTATCAAACAAAAGGGTTACCCTACAAAATATTAAAATTAAGTAGTGTAGTTTTTAAAATGAATCAATTATATTATAAAAATATTGTGTTACTTGAATTAATTTAATTTTTTAATGAACTGTTATTTTTTTTAATAAAAAAGTAAATTTTCTAGTACTTAAATTTCAATTTCAATTATATATTCTTCCTTTATCTACATATTTTAACAAATTTGACATTTACATATGAGATCTTATCTTTACATATAGATATTGCAACAAATAATATATAAGATCTAAAGATATTAAATTGTTTTTATTTTATTTTTTTAATGTTTTTTAAAGGAAAATGGGAGGAAAAAAACCTTTATATGATTTAATATATTCAAACATTATCTGAAAATATTTATGTGCCTATAGGAGGTTTATTGGAATAATAGACCTCTATAAGTAAAAAATTTTCAATTTGGTGATTTCTTTTTAATTTTATGTTATTTCTCTACATTCTCTTATCAGCTGGTAAGAGGAATTTTCAATTTTGGCAAAATAATTGCTATTTATCCTTGTTATGGACTCGATAATTTTTTCATAACCTGTTTCTTCACGAAGAAGAGTTGAAAATACCTGCAGTGTTTTTTTTATCATTTTAAGACATTTGTTTTGTATAATTTGCAAGCGTTTTAGATGGCACTTGGCAGCATCACTCCAAATAGGACATGCGTCTGTTAATATTGACCTTATAACACTTTTGAGGAGTAAATTTTTGTTTTTGGGGTTCAGAAATGACCTTTTATTTAGTAGTGGCCATAATACTTTAAATGATTTTATAGTTTTTTGGCACGTAGCCATAATATGTTGTTTAAATGTAAGCTTTTTGTCCAAGACAATTCCGAGATATTTGATATCGTTATTATTTCCAATAAGATGATGTCTTGGCAGTTTTTTGGGAGATTAGTTGAAGGGAAAAATTATTGCTTGGGTCTTGTTTGGATTACTTTTTATTTTCCATTATAAAACGATTGTTAATAATAAGATAAAAAATTCATAAAAAAAACATATATCACTTAAAGACCTGGATTTGAATATGTGCCACAAATAAAACCGAATATTAGTGACACTGACTGTATATATGTTGGCTTAGCAAACGTAACATATCATGTTCTCATTAAGCTAATTTAAATTTATTAAAATAGCTATCGTCACCCACCACTATTTTCATGTACCATACACAATTTAAAATAATTTTCAATATTCACTGACTACAACATAAAAAAATTTAAAGAAAAAATTATTTTGATACTTAATTTTCTTTTTTTTACACTGTCAATCTTAATTGCAACCAGTTAAAATCTGAGATTTAAAATTTTTCGGTTTCCAATAAAAAAAATGCGGGTTTATAACAAAAATGAAAAATATGAACATTTTATACATTTAATATGTTCGTTGAAAATGTAAAAATAAATAACACTTAATTGAATTTCCACACATATATACATACAAACATACCAGTACATATGTAATAATAAATGTAAACTGATAAAGTAAAAGTAATATAAAGTTTAGTAATTTAACAGGCTTCTTAACGTGAAGGAGCATAAAAATACAGCATAGCAAAAATTTTAACAAGAAAACATTCCTTGTTTGTGGTGCTTAAATGAGGGTAAATTAACTTTTTTTCATTTCATTTCATTTAAATAAATAATGTGATGTAAATGGCTTGTAAACATGTCACACATTTAAAGTTAAAAACATTTTTTTGTATTACTTACATTCATTTATTTATGTATATTTTTTTGGTTGCTGAAAAAATCCCACACAAAATTTAGTGTACTTCTGCCTGTAAAAGAAAGAAGAAAACAACAAACATATTTTTAGCAAAATCATTTATGAATGATGACAAATCCTATGATATCTTGCGTAGCTTTTGTTATCTGTTAAATTGATGTCACAGAATTAGTTTTTTGTTTGAAATTTAACTGTTCAATTGTCTTTAATTAACGCAAATAGTCCAGCTGCGTTTTTATGTTTTCTTACATCTTTCAAACGACGACATAAGAAGTGACAATAAAAAAAAACAAGCCACAAAATCATGTTGAAATTTCAACAGATTTCAGGTACAAGGATGCAGGCATTTGCAACAACAAATTTATATTTTAACAACATTTTGACAAATTTGTATTTGAAACAACAAATACTTTCTCCTCAATAGTAAAATGCCGGATTAAAAATGATTGATCCTTTATAGTGATCTTTGATCCTAGAGCAATAGCATTAAACCTTTATAGTTTAGAGAAATATATGTTGGTCGGATCGGTTTGTTTTTGTTTCCATTCAGACTGACAACTGTTTGTTTGCTTTTAGCCAAAAAAAAACTTTATTATTGTTATTTTTTTTTTTTTTGTAAATTTTTCTTTTAATTCCTATTGTTTTGTTTGATTGTATTAAGGATTTTCGACAAATTGCTACATTATATGTATGTGTGCATGTGCATTGTCCTTTATAGATTCGAATTGAAATCTCTAGACAGCTGCATGTGAATTATTGCATGTTTGATCAATCATCATCAATGTTTTCATATGCACATCATAATGAGTGGGATTATGAAAATGTGAAAATTAAATGAGTGCATAGTGGTTTCATATAAAATGGAAATTCGCATACAGATGCTATACTATTTATAGTTGATTATAGAATAAATCCACAGTAATTCATACAGAGGAATCAACATAATTTTAAATAACAAAAATCTATAAAAATCTATAATTTCGTATTTAATATCTAGGCTAATGGAGGCTTATATCTAAAATAAATGTCCTTATATAGTGTGGATCATAAGGATTGAGATCGGAAAAATCCTCAACATACACGAAATGTAGCAATAAGGAAACCATCGAACCTAGAGTTTGCATTTTTTTTTATTTAATTAAAATTATATTAAAGCTTGCAAAGATGGATAAATTTTATAGCTCTAATTTCCTTTTCCCGAAACTCTTCCATTAGGAATTTTATGATTATTTAATTTGCTTTTGGCTCCTAAACTTATCCATAATTCCTTGCATATTAGCAACATAAAAATATTAACCCGAAAACTGCCAAAAATCTGAAACGGCTTACGTTTCGTTTTCCATGCAGCAGGAGTATTTTTTTATGAAACATGAATTAAATTTTCGTGCTCCTTTTTTGGCTTCTAAATTTTTGGCAGCGTTCCGGTCTGAAATTCTTTGGACGTCGTATGTTTTCAAATCAGCGCTGAACCTTTCTTTCTTCCCGAATCAGGTTTCCTATCAATGTTCATTGGCCAACTTTTTAAAGGACCAAGTTGGGGTTCGTTGAAAATGATTAATAGTTTTAACACGTACTTCTATTTCTATTTCTTCTTAACGTGTGTTAAGATTTTTTTCAATCTCACTCCTTATGATCACACAATAGAGGTTTGATAACGTCTTACATCACAGATGTACGAATTAGCTAAATAGCTATAACAAACGAGGCCACTTAGTGCCGCAAAAAACATGCTGGTACTGTCATATATTTAATCATTTTATTCCTAACTGGAACATAGGGCCGTAACAATTAATTTCCATTGAAATCTATCTAATGCTAAACGTTTTGTTTCACTCCAGCTCTTTCCTGCGTTTCTTAGTTCGGATTCAATTTGTCTTTTCCAAGTATTGCGCGGGCGCCCCGGTCTTCTGCTTCCTTGAGGGTTGAAATCTAGGACGTTTCTTGCGATATCGTCTGCAGGTTTACGTAAAGTATGTCCAAGCCATCTATATTTGCGAACCATTATTTCTTCAGTTATGAGTGGTTGATTCGTTCTAAACCAGAGCTCGCTATTGGATATGGTCTCAGGCCAGAATATGTGAAGGATGCGACGTAGGCAGCGATTAGCAAAGGCTTGAAGATATTGTGCATCCCTTGCCGATATATTCCAGCTTTCATCACTGCGTTTTGCTCTGCGGTTAGCAGTTGTGTAATTTGCTTGTGCCTGCTGTTTTGCTTGACGAGTTCTTGCCCTATTAACCTTTTCTTTTTCTTATTTGCGCGCTTTTATAAGATTCCATGTGTTCCCAGTAATCCATGGGTTGCTTTAACGTTGACAGATTCCGACGCTTTGTTGCGCTGCTTCAGTAAAGGCATGTTTTGCTCGCTCCCAATAAGTTCGGCGTCAAAACCATCTTCTGGTGGCATTGGATTTGGGACTTGGGCTGACAAAAGAGACTGATACTCATTTAACACTGGAGGGTCAGCGAGTTTAGCGAGGTCGTAACGTTTCCTTTTATTTTGAGGCTTTCTATTGACTGCAGTTAGTTTTAATTGTAGTTCACCGATTAGTAAATGGCGATCACTGGCCATGTCAGCACTTCTTTTATTTTGGAATGTCGCATAGCAAATGCCTCCACATTTTGCTGATGGCAATGTGGTCAATTTGGTTTTCTGTTACATGGTCTGGGACACCCATGTGATTTTATGTAGGCGTTTGTGCGGGAAAAGACTTCCTCCTATGGTGAGGCTAATTATGTTGCATAGTTCGTAAAAACGCTCTCCGTTGTCGCTCATTGTTCTTTTCCGCTGTTGTCAGAACCAATTTGCGCGTTAAAGTCGCCCATGACGAGCTTGATTTCTCCCTGAGGGCAGCTATTTAAAATAGTGTATAGGGGGTCGTAGAAATCATCTTTAACTTGTGGGTCGTCAACTTCAGTTGGGGCATAACATTGTATGCATGTGAGTGTTCTGGCTCTAGTTTTAAACTTTGCAACGATTATTCGGTCTCCGTGTGGTTGCCATTCTATGAGCGCTTGTCTAGCCTCTTTGGATAATAAGAAGCCTACTCCACTCTCTCTTCTTTCATCTGCTGGTTTTTCAGAGTAAATAAGTGTAGCGACAGAGGAAGTTTTGTGTTCACCGCAGCTATTCCATCTGACTTCGCTTAGACCCACGAATAGGAGGTTGAGTCGTTCAAATTCGTGTTCGAGTTGGGCTAATCTTGATGTTTCTGCTAGAGTTCTAATGTCATAATATAAATAAAAATAATACTCGGACATATTCCAGAAGTTTTTTAGTACGAATGCTTTTTGTGGATTACGGTGGCTGAAATAAAATCGTGCTAATTCTCGTTGTGGATTAACTTAAGGTACTATCACACGATGTGTTTTTTTTACATATCTACTATCAAATTTTCCCACAACAAAAGTTGTACACATCGTGTAATATATATGAAACATTGTTTATGTACAATACATGAGGACAGTCACATGTACATTTTTCAATTAGGATCTATTTTGGCATGACAAATATATGAAAATACAACACAGAAACAGAGTAAATTATAAAGATTAAAATTGAAAGAAAAATAAATTGTTTGATATTAATTAAAAATTAAAAGATATATAAAATTTATAACTTTATTTGTAAAAATAATTTTTTTTAAATTCACAAATTAAATCAGCTGTTGTTTACATTTAGAGGTTATGCCATAAAGAAATGCATATACACGTGTTATAGCAAAAATTATGAATCCAATGTAAAATGATAATTTTGACAGACACACGGAATTACATATGGATAAAAAAAAAAACAGTACATATGTAAAAAACACATCGTGTGATATGACCGTTACCAAACAGTCTGTTAATCAAATTGCTTCGAGTTTTTGTTCTTAAGCACCACACTGGGCCAATTTGCTTTCTACATTCAACCATTTGTACAAGGACGGAATCCATTAAAGACATCCGAAATCGTTTTTGCCTGTGCGTTACATGATATGCAAACACCTTCGTAAGATTGCGCCACTAGCGTACAGTTTAATATTCCGCGAATATTTGGTCGCCTAAAAGATTTATATGGGTTAAACCATCTGAACTCAACTTAAAATATGGCTGTTTTTTACATCACTGTTTCCAAATTGGCTGAATTTTGGCAGGATTAAAGTGTATCTGAGAAACAAGAAAAATCCTAAATTTAAGTTCACTGACGCATCTGGATCCGGAAATATGAGGTCTTGAATATCGGGAAAAACTATAAAAATGTACAAAGTTGTACTTACTTAATTATCATTTTCTTGATTAATATTATAGTGACGCAACTTATCAAGGTCGCATTTGAAAGGTTAATTATTTACCTTTAATTTGATATACAACATGATTTTTTTTTTGGAAAAGTCAAAGGTCACATCTCTTGACCTATAATTCGGGAGGCTATAGCTGTAAAAACGACAATTTTAAAAATCTGAAAAAAATATATGTTTAAGATTGGTTCCTTCCCTAAAGTTCCAAAAAATTTCAGACTGGGGGTATGCTTGGATCCAGAAATATTTATCATAGAGTAAAGGTAGATATTTAACAAGTGAATTATTATTATTATGAATGCTGTTGTTGTTGTTGTTGTTGGCGTTGTTGACATTATTATGATGAATGCTGTTGTTGTTGTTGTTGTTGGCGTTGTTGACATTATTATGATGAATGCTGTTGTTGTTGTTGTTGTTGTTGACATTATTATGATGAATGCTGTTGTTGTTGTTTAGTTTTATTATAAATGTTTTCAATTACAAATTTGCTATCAGCGGAATAAATTTTAGCTTGTAATTGTGTTTTTGAAATTGTTATGAAGCTGTGCTGCTTTTGAGTTCCCGGAATTGTACGTAATCCTATAAATCTATCAGTTAGCAATTTCTCTTCTTCTTCATAATCTTTTTCCGTTAAATATGCAAAGTTGCAGTTCTGAAGAGTTTGCTGACACCAATTATACAAGTGGAGAGGAGTAGTTATCTGATCTTCGAATGGACGTTGCAAGCTGGCTCTTCGTGCTTCACGCTTTACCGTTCCCCCAAGACCATCACTATGTCCTTTGCCGTGACTGGTAGCAAAGAAATGCCACTCAGCGGAACAATCAAAATCTTCGCTATGATGGCATAAATTGGCAAAGTTTTTTTTATTTTTAAATTGAGCGGAAGAACCGTCCGAAAAATAAAAAATTTTCTTTGGTATTTTCAAAAACTTGTTTTTTAAAAACTCATTTAGGTGGCGATGAAATAAATGAACTGCTATGGTATTATGTATTAGACAGTCTGATATTATTATAAAATTTGTAGTTTCTAATTTTCCATTTGATTTGTAATAAATTGCTATTGGGTATAGTGTGGCCTGGCTATTATTCCATAAAAAGCCTTGCACAGAATCCTGAACCACAAAAGTTGCATTTTCGGAGAAGTCGCAAATTACTAAATACTCATTTTCTTCCAACGCAGACTTTTTGTGAGCCATAAATGCACCCAGCTCTTTAGATACGAATGAATAGGGTAGAAGAGTTTGCAGTTTTTGCATAAAGAATCCAGAAAAGAATCAGTTTCGTTAATAATAGTTTCCAAAGAGTCTCTATCTACACTTATCCACTGTTTATATATGATTTCATCAATTTCATTTTCTAATAATAATTCACCAAGTTTCTCTTTAAAATTTTGTATATCTGGACACATGCTACATCTGCCAAGGTAGCAATTTGGTGATGGGGGATTGCATATAAGTCTTTTTAAACAATCTTTATAAGTTTCCAGCACAAAATCCTGCACTTTTTCTGTCTATTTTTTTAGGTTTATTGCGTGGAGCATTAGTTTTGTATTTTGATGTATTTTACAAACACATACATTATGGCTTCCTGACGCATCTGCTAGAACCCCATTTTTTGGCCGAAGTTCACAAAATTTAGAAATTCCAATAGTTATCCCTTCATGTTTTTCTTTAAATAAAGCATAAACTTCTCGAAGATTTCCGAGTAAAATCTTTTATTTTTTTTTACTTTTACACCATTTTCTGTTATTGACACGTAGTCTTTACATCCTGGTAGACATCTGCTGACATCATCAGTTTCATAAAAGATTTTCACCACATCAACAATTTCTAATGGCAATCGTTTTCCAAGTTTTGGATTCGGTGTACTCAATACGCCTTCTGTCTCAACCAAGTTTTTTACCTTTCGTGCCATGAAATTTGTTATTTGAAATTCCTCCTCCATTCTTTTCAATGTCCAGCTTTTAGGTAAAATAGTTAAAAGATGAATTTTATCACTGTTTTTAGTTATTGATTTAAACTTTTCTTTTAGTTGTTCGATTATTTCCGATTCAGGGCATACGTGAGAGGTTGAAGGTGTTGAATTTGGGAAAATGTTGGTTTTAATTGATGTTGTTATTTTTTCTAACTTTCTAGTTGTATACCCTTTTAATGGAATTTTTCTCGAACATATTGGAGATTCCTGTAAATATGTTAAACTTTCGTTTAACTTAGAAATTCGAACATCTCCCGAAACTGATGCTTCACTTTTCGAGTCTGAAGTCTCGTTTTCTGGCTCGTTCATAGATTGAATATTATTGTTTACACTTCCTTTTAATTTATAAAGTTCTCTTCTGCATATATCACATATTTTATTTGATATTGAAATGTTATTGCTAATTCCAGTCATCCATTGCTGAACCTTTCGAAGTCCTCTTGCATTCCGGACATGAGCAACTTTTTTAAATGGATTACAACAATATATTGTATTAAATGACATATTGTTTACAGAGGCAAAAAACAATCACTTTGAACACTTTTGGTTTTATTTAAAAATATTGATTTTATAGCAATACATGTGGTTTTTTAAAGCAACGTGCTTAGAATGGTTTCTTTTTCGTGGTGCTTCCTTTGACTTCTCGTTTTTCAATAATTTCTCTATATCCAAGTTATTTGACACTACGAACCACACCCGACAACATTTATACTGTTGTCTCGCTCTAACATAATTACCTGTCAAACCAACCCTAACACAGGTCTGTACTGAGTATAGTACAGAGCTAAAGAACCAGAAACAAATAGCGGCGTGCGTGCATAGCCCGCCGACGCTCACGAGCACAACCAACCGCATTCATAAACAGTAACAGTAACAGCACCGACTTTTTAAATATCTACCTTTACTCTATGATAAATATTTCTGGATCCAAGCATACCCCCAGTCTGAAATTTTTTGGAACTTTAGGGAAGGAACCAGTCTTAAACATATATTTTTTCAGATTTTTAAAATTGTCGTTTTTACAGCTATAGCCTCCCGAATTATAGGTCAAGAGATGTGACCTTGGACCTTTCCAAAAAAAAAATCATGTTGTATATCAAATTAAAGGTAATTAATTAACCTTTCAAATGCAACCTTGATGAGTTGCGTAACTATAATACTTTTCAAGAAAATGATAATTAAGTAAGCACAACTTTGTAAATTTTGACCTTTTTTTACGATTTTCAAGACCACATATTTCCGGACACAGAAGTGCCAGTGTCCTCAAACTTTGCACTTATTTTAGTTCTGTAATAATCTGCCTTCCTACGAAAAATCATACAATTTGGAGAAGGTAGTGTACACCCATTGGTTGATTTGACATGGAATTACCCATATGTATGTGCAACATAATTTGACACTCGCTCCAAAAAAAAGCTCATTTCAATTGGTATATGGAAATAATACCCTTAAGTAAAGAGCAGTCGACTCTATGAACCTTCTAAGCACTCTGATTTGAAACCCAACGACTTCGTTTTGTTCCCGCATATCACAAATAAATTGCGTAGTCAGAGTTTGCCAATATATTCAAATTGTATGTCTTGGGTGTACCTCAATCGAAGAGGAAAAAGCTCTACAAAAAATACTCAATTGCATGCAAAAGTGTTGAAAAACAATAAAGCAAATTTCATTAACTAATAAATCCACACTAATGTGCAGAGGTTATAAACATATAAGTTTCTCATTCTATTTTTAAAGTTAGAAAAACTGAATCCCATCAAATCTACATATTCTTGATCCCCAAAACTAGCGGAGTTGATATAGCTTTGTCCGTCTGTTGAAATCACGATCACACCATCAGCAGGTAAGCTGGTATGCTCATTTTTAGTGAAAATAATTCACTGACATCCTGAGCAGGTTGATATATCAAACCATCAATATCTCTTCACTAGGCCCTGAGATTTCAATGAAAATTTAAAAAACTTTCGAAAAATGATTTAGAAAGTTTGGTATTACCACACCATTTGTAATGTTACCGCGAAATAAGAACAGAAAATCTCAAATATGAAAGAAAAATAATAATAAAAACATTAATTTTCTTAAGAAAGTAGATTTAAAAATATGTAAAAACTAATCAGATTTTCATAATTTTTTCGGAAAACTTTAGATGTAAACTTGCTATTTTGTTGAAAAAATCTCAGAGCAGATATTTTACGTCTTTTAAATATTTTTCATATTAAATACGTTAATATGCTGTTCTTTAGATTCTAATATGACAGAGAATCTAACAAAGCTTAACACAAGTTTATGAAAAATTATTTCCCTTAGGCTTGGAAAACCACTATCACTAAATCTGGCAACTCTTGTTTTTAAACAGAATACACTTATATTCTCTTACTCTCATGCTATCTTTATAAAGGGTTTTTCAATAAGAGCGCTACAAAAGTTTTTTTAAATAAAACAAAAACGGTTTTGGATATCAATGAAATTCTTCATTCCTGTGAAAGCACGTTCGATGCCATTATGTATGGAAATCGATCTCTTTTGCATGGCCACCACAGGCACGCTTGCAGAAGTCCAGACGGTGAATCCAATTTTCGACGGTTTTCAAGCATAAATCGGCCGATACTGCTGCAATTTCACGTTCGATATTCGTACGAAGTTCATCATCGCTGGCTTGTTGGCATAGACCAAAGACTTGTCGCAG
This sequence comes from Cordilura impudica, assembly GCA_963682025.1. NCBI lineage: Eukaryota > Metazoa > Arthropoda > Insecta > Diptera > Scathophagidae > Cordilura > Cordilura impudica. The sequence goes on along the minus strand of OY821520.1, from coordinate 49,863,949 downwards.
CCCCACAGGAAAGAGTCCAATGCCGTCAAATCGAACGACCGAGGCGGCCAATCGACTGGACCATTTCGTGAGATAACACGTTCTCCAAACTTGGTTTCCAATAAGTTGATTGTGACATTCGCTGTGTGGCTTTTGGCGCCATCCTGTTGGAACCACATGTCCTCCAAGTCCATATCATCCAATTGGGGCCAAAAATATTCGGTTATCATTGAACGGTAGCGATTCCCATTTTACTGTGCCGGTCTTGCTAATCACGGAAGAAGTACGGCCCAATGACGCCGCCGGCCCATAAACCGCACCAAACCGTAATTTTTTCGGGATGCAATGATGACTCATGGAGTATGAGTGGATTGCTGTCTGACCAATAACGCATATTTTGTTTATTGGCGAAGCCATTCAGCCAGAAATGAGCCTCATCGCTGAAGATGATTTTTCGATGAAAATCCAATTAATTTTCAAGTTGTTCCTCAGCCTAATTCACGAACATACGACGCTTCTGGTTGTCAAGCGGCTTCAGTTCTTGCGTCAATTTGATCTTGTAAGGATGTAGGCCAAGATCTTTTCGCAAAATTCGCCACAACGACGTCACAGTGATGCCCAATGCTTGAGAACGACGTGTGAGAGACACATTTAGGCTTTCTTCAACTGAAACCTCAGCGGCAGCAATATTCTCGACACTACGGGCACTTCTTTACCTCACTGGCACGGGAACATTTTGTACTGTGCCTGTGGATTCAAATGTTTCCACTAGACGCTCAATTGTTGTTCTGCTAGGACGATTATGACGACCATAAATTGGACGTAGCGCTCTTAACGTTGAGGCCACTGACTCCGAATTTCGGTAGTAAATTTTAATAATTTCGACTCGTTGTTGGCTCGTATATCTTTCCATCATAGAATGGCAAACCTTACTGAAGAGAAATGTCAAAAGAGCGGCAAGAAATATGGCGTCGTTTGCTGTCCCTGTCTTTCTACTTTTGTAGCGTCCCTGTTTAAAAACCCTCTATTAATACGTGAAGGTAAATTTTTCAACGAGTTTTTAAGCAAAATGTGAGTACGAAGGAAATTCGGTGTAGTTATAGTCCGTATGGACGAGAAGTGCAGGAAGATAACATATATTTAAAGTATATGTTAAAAACATATTTAATTAAATAAAAATGATATATTTATAATAAACAATTTTATAAGAGCCTAAAGTATGCTAATCAATTTTAGACAATTCACAATTCATAACAAGTGCATTTATTATTGACACTTTTAGAAAAGAGTACATTTTATTCGCCCTGTGTTGAACTGTGGACTGCCAAAAATTGATTAGCATACCTTTAGGCTCTTATAAAATTATTGAATAACAATCTCATTTGAATTTCTTCTGTGTTTACATCAAAAATTTATAATGAAATTTAATGATTTATATTTAAATATTCATAAATTATATATATATATGTATATAGATTAAAAAACATTGAAAGAAAAAAAATTTTTTGAAAAAATAAAATTTCCTAGAATTTTCATTCGAAATTCGATTGCTGGGCTCTGCTAGTTCTTAATAACACATCCGTTTATATGACAGATAACTTGTGAATCGAACTTTATCAATTGATTTTTTATTTTATTTTAGAAAATGGTTTTAAATATAAAGTAAATTTTCACTTAACGATATATTAAACAAATAAAGCCTAGAAATAACAATAAAATTGATATAACAATTTTCAGCATAGCTGATATAATTATTATTATTTTTCGGTAAAAACGGATAGAAAACTCTACAAAATGTTAATTTAAATGCTTAAAATACTCTAGCAATCTAATAGGTTTTCGCTTTAGTAATGGAAAAACTACGTAATTTTTCAGATAGAAGTTAATTCTTTCTGTAAAAAATTCATCATTGTTTTTATATAAACTCATAAATATAAATAAGAAATATATAATATTAATAGGCTAGGCGATTTCTTGTAAGTGATGTTTTGTTCTACCGTTTTCTCCCGATTTTGACCAATCGTATATTATTTGAGTGGTATATCTTTTTAGCCGTTTTGCAGATTTACAGATTTTTAAATTTTGTCCCTTATTTTGAGTAAATTGTATTTGAAGTTGCTACTAACACATACATAAAATTATACAATGCTATGTGTGTGTTCATTAAATTTGTTAATGTGTTTGTAATAAAAATGAGTTTGTTTTTTTGTGTAGATTTGTGAATTGGCTATAATTGATTAGCATACCTTTAGGGTCTTTATTTAATGAAAAAATAAAATTTTCTAGAATATGCACTCGAATTTCGATTGCTGGAATCTGCTAGTTTTTATTAATACTGGCCAAAAAAGAAAATCTATTAACATTAAATTTAGATGATATTAGAATTTAATTATCGGCAACTGTATTAAAATGTTACTCGTAACTGTAGCAAACACTTTTCCAAACACAGCAGGCAGACAGATTCGTTGTGGCCACTCAATTTTTTTCCAACAGAATTTTGGTAGTCCTCTTAAAAAAAATTTTAAATTCGACTGTGTGAATTGTCCAATTTAGTTGATACTATGGAATTTAGATTTAATTAATTGGTTGTCAAAAGTGCACTAGCGGCTGTATTTATAGAAAACATTAAAAAGCATTTTATTTAATAATTTTAAAACAAGAAATTAAATATTTTTACTTTAAATAAACATTGGTATATTTGTTTCAAAAATGTATCTATATTCTGCATGACAGGTTATACACCTGTTTCAGATCGAGTCACCAAACCTCATCAGTAAATAAAGTAGATAATTTGTTTGGTAAAAAGTTAAATTCATATACATTTGCTTAAAACAACTAAATGAGAATTCAATCAAAGAGTTATTCTATTTAGGCCGCTTCCAATATAACAAACAAAAATATAAAACAACTTTGAAACAAACATGTTTGTATATTAGTACACATTGCGTACTAAATATATCTTTTTGCTAAAGTTACATTTAGGGTTAACGGCGTGCTCCCCGTATTTTTATTTTATTACTTCTTATAAAAATAAAAAAATCTTGTTTTCGATCTTTATCATCTTTAATAATTGGGTTAGAAATTAATCAGGCAAGATATCATATGTTTTACTTTAAATATCTCAATTATTAATTTCTAACTCAATCATTAAAGATGATAAAGATCGAAAATAAGATTTTTTATTGAATTGTTTATGACCGGTTTTTTTTTATTTATGTGTTTGTTTGTTGTGGGCTACTTAATGGTCAGCATTTAGTATGAAAATAAAGTAAATTAAAACAACATTCTTTTATCATGAACTCTGCGTTTCGTTGACTTGTTTTCAACTTTATCAGGAGTTAACAATTATTTTATTAATTTTTGGTGGCAAAAATAAAACAACATATCAACAACAAAATCTTAAAATATTAGTTTTAATAGTTTGACTTACGATTAATTCAATTTACATTTTCATGGTCATCAGTGAATTTAAAATGAAACAAGTAAGAAAATTATAGTCGGTCTAGACCGACTATACGATACCCTATACCATGCCGTATCACTTAGGCCCAACTAACTGGACATAGAAAATAAGCAAAAACCAAATTTGAGTCTGATTTTTATTAATTTTTTTGGCTGAAGATATATGGGGACTAGGTCCAAAAATGCCGATCCTGATTATGTTTGCTAAAGTCTCCTGTATTTTGCAAAAATATATACAAACAAAATCTGAGAAGAATCAGTGCAATATTTTTGTTTGTTAATAGATTTAAGTGAAGATCGGGAAGCAGCTCTATATGGGGCCAAAGGTATCATTTTTGGACTACTCATTAATGGACGTAATGAACGCATACAAAACCTAATTTGAGTAAGATCTATATGACAATTTGGATCTTATGGCAATTTATGTCGATTTCATAGGGGTACTTTGTATGGGGGCTAGGTATGAACATGGACCGATTCTCACCAATTTCAATAGCGTTCATCCCATGGTAGATAAAAGCTTATATACCAAATTTCATCAAAATATATTCATATTTGCGACCTGCAGTTTGATTACAAGCTTTACATGGACACACAGACGGACGAACATTGTTAAATTAACTCAGAAAGTGATTCTGATCCGATCGGTATAATTAAAGATGGGTCTAGGTCAAATATTTTTGGTTGTTACAAACAGCAGCACAAAGTCATTATACCCAAACCACATAGTGGTATAGGGTATAAAAACTGGACATCACGACACAAATTTAATAACTTTAAATAAAACAATAAAAATAATCAAAAAAAAAAATTAAAATATAACATAATCACAGGTTTGAACTTATTGGCTAATATCACAGAACTAATATTTAAGTTATTGCAATTGAATATTGCAGCTAAGTGTTGTCTTTGTTTTCATTTGTGGTCATTGTTCTTATTTTTATAAAAAATAATAAAATAAAAAATTAGATATAAATAAAACAAAAAATATATTACACGGTAAAGGATGATTCTGTTACATACTATTGAATTCGATGTACAATACCATTTAACACATGTAGAAATATATTTTTCACTTCCATTATTGATGTTGTTTTTGTTTGTATATGTCTTGTAATTCTATTCACCAAAACCACTTCAATTAAAACACAGAAAAACTCTACTCTCACAAAACTACACAAAATTATTTCAATAACGGGACCCAATATTTTGTATGGATTTGCCGGTTAATTTTTGACGATCTCATTGGTAACCGATTAAGCAGCGCCTTTGCACTGCAGTCTTCACAGGTTTCTTTTCAGCAACCTTCAGCATTACGAGCATTTCACTTTGGCTCTTAAAAGCCTTGATAATCAAACAGTCATGGTAAGGCACACCAGCATATGTGCGGGCGACGACAGGCTGTTGAGCTTAGCGGGTACATTCTTAAGAATGAAGAGGGCGGAAACCATTCAGCTTTCTTTTACATTGCAGCATTTATTGTTTAGAGAAAATAAATCCTAGGAGTTAATCACTTTAAAATTATTGTTATAAAAAATTACAATAAAAAAGAATCCACGTAACTTGTCCAGTCGTACATTATACAATTTTAAAACACTTTCACAAAATATATTTTAACGTTTTATATTTATTGTATTTTCCAAAAATTACAATTTTCAATTTATCTTGCCAAAAATGACAAATAAATTATAAATTATGTCGGGTTAATCAATTCACTATATATTTATGGTATTTACAACGGAATTTGAAAATACCAAAATAATTCTAAATATAAATTTGATTTTTATCATATTAACCACCAATTTATAACAAGATTTGTTTATACATACATTTTATATTAAAATATTTGTTATAATATATATGTATAATTGTTGCAAACCCCAATATTTATGATTGTAGTAATTTATATAGTTGCCCTATTTGAGTTAGTTTAATAATTTGTATAAATACTATGATTGGTAAAGGGAATTAAATTTGCTTTTGTAAATGCTTTATTTTTATAAGAATTAAGATAATGAAGTTTTTAGTGAAGAATTATTTTTACATTTTTATATATTAAAAAATTTCAATAAAAAATTGTATTACATAATCATATTGTTCTAGTGGTAACCAAATTAGAACCAAATCTTTTTCTCTGTATACTGTTAAGCTTAACAAAGGCGAGTAGATGCGTTCCAGTTAAAAATAACTCTTGCTGGCTAGTGTAAATGCCAACTTTCCCTTCAGATCTATTTAAGAGCATTGTCTACTTCATTTGATTTAAGTCAACAAATCAACAAAAATATTATTTTCTTAATTAATAACGATAACATCATCATCATACTAATCATAACAATCAACAAAAACAACATCATAGACAAACAAGTGAGAAAATTATAGTCGGTCTAGACCGACTATATGATACCCTATACCATGGTTTAGAGACCCTATCTTTCGGTCCAACTACTTCGATATAGAAAATAAGCATAAACCAAATTTGAGTGCGATTTTTATTAATTTTTTTGGCTGCAGATATGAAAAAGTTCATATCGGATGCTATATATATAAAGGGACTAGGTCCAAAAATGGACCGATCCTGATCATGTTTGGTAAAGTCTCTTGTATTTTGCAAAAATATGTACAAACAAAATTTGAGATGAATCAGTGCAATATTTTTGTTTTTTAATAGATTTAAGTGAAGATCGGGAAGCAGCTCTATATGGGGTCAAAGGGATCATTTTTGGACTACTCATTAGTGGATGTAATGAACGCATACAAACCCAATTTGAGTAAGATCTATATGACAATTTGGATCTTATGGCAATTTATGTCGATTTCATATGGGTAATTTGTATGGGGGCTAGGTCTGAACATGGACCGATTCTCACCAATTTCAATAGCGTTCATCCCATGGCCGATAAAAGCTTATATACCAAATTTCATCAAAATATATTCATATTTGCGACCTGCAGTTTGATTACAAGCTTTACATGGACACACAGACGGACGGACGGACGGACGGACGGACGAACGGACATTGTTAAATCAACTCAGAAAGTGATTCTGATTCGATCGGTATAATTAAAGATGGGTCTAGGTCAAATATTTTTGGTTGTTACAAACAGCAGCACAAAGTCATTATACCCAAACCACATAGTGGTATAGGGTATAAAAAGATTTCCTTAATACGTAATCGGTATCAAGAAGTATGTGTTTGACTCTACTTTGTCTAAAGTAATTTATAAGATAAAACTCTGCGTTGTCCTTGTAACATAAACCAACACAAAAACAACAATAATGCTTCTGATTTGTAGTTTAACAATTTTACTTTAAGGAATCAAATATGACAACAAGAAGTAGACAAATATTGTTTGTTGTTGTCATCTTTCTAAAAATGGCCGCAAATCTCATTATTACAACCAAAGCTTATTTGTTTGTGAATACGTTTTGTGGTTGGATTATTATTAAAGTTTGTTTTTTTTTTTTTCTTTACTAGATAAAAAAAATAATGTAAATTTCTTCAATCCAATGATGCTTTTGTCCACAAATTATAATTATGTACTCATTTATCTATCTGCTATTCGTGCCTTTGATGAAAAAGCGGAAATCGGTTTAAGTTAAGTAGAGTTTTCCGGTTTCAAAAAGCAACAGAACGAGAAAAAGCACATTACATAAATGAAAGTTTTTAATTTGTAATTGTTGTTGTAAACAGAAGTGGGTGGAGTATGGTTGTTGATGATTGTTTCTGCTTTTGTTTGCAGCTTGTTTTGAGAATGACTCTTGTGGATTCCTTTATATAAAACTTTTGTCTTTTTTACTTTTAACAATGTCCTTGTAACTAAAGGAAAACAAAACGCACAAGTCGTGATGCGGTAAGTTAATAATGGAGTTGTTATATCTGGGTTTTGTTGGGTTGTATATTTTTGTTTTTCGTTCTTATTCTTTGTAATTTATTTTTTCGTTAAACGTATTTAAAACTAATTATTCAGGGCTTAAGGCATTTCAGCATTGCCTAACAATACAGGCGGAAAGATGGACAAGCTAACAAAGTTTCCGACAGGTGATTATTTGTTGAAGATAAATGTAAAACAAGAACTAACCAAAAATGGTCAGACGAAGTTATAAAATTTGTTCTAGTGGAAACATTTTATAAAATACCAGAAATAAATTTTATTTTTGAAAGCATTTTATAAATTAAAAATTACGATTAATCGGTGTGACTTTAGGTTTTATACCCTTCAAACCACCAGATTTGTCATTCTGTTTGTAACGCATCGACAAATGCAATTGAGAACCCATAAAGCATATATATGCTTGACCGTTATAATAACTCGTCCCAATATAGCGATGTCCGTCTGTCTATTGAAATCACGCTCATTTGCAAAATAAACCATTTACCTGGTCAAAGTTATAATAATTTGGTTTGTCATTACTTCGAGTAGGCTTCTGTTGAAAATGGGATAAAGCGGGCTTCATTGTGCCAAGATATGTACAAAAAGCTGGAGACATCTCTAAAATTTATATGTTCAGTGTGTTTGTCGTAATAATTTAGTACTAGCAGATTCGAGCGCTCGAAATTTGAGTGCAATTTCTAGGCAACCTTATTGTTCAGCTTAGCCAATTCACAAGCCAACACCTTTTTGGTTTATTATTATTGTGAATGAAGAAAACAAACTCATTTACCAATTTAATAGGCAAACACACATAGCATATGTATAATTTTATATGTTTTAGTAGGAACTTTAAATGACATTTATTCAAAATAAAGGAAAACATGTAAAAATCTGTAAATCTGTAAATCTGGTGAACAGCTAAAAAGAAATACCTTTCAAATAAAATACGTTTGGCCAGAATCGCGATAAAACGGTAGAACAAAACATCGGTAATAAGCAATCGCCTAGCCTATTAATATTATAGACTAGATTTAACCCGGTGTGCTTCGCTACACCCTCCCCCTCCCCCTTCCGAATCGTTATGAAAGCTCTCACGCAAAGTCCCAAAGCTCTCTAAAACAGTAATTCAGATATATCACATTTGATATTAAGTTTGTGGTACCCCCAGCGCATTTGTCTAATCCTGCCCATTTTTTTGTCTCACTATTCACCTTAATAATAGATGACCTGAGACAAATTTGCAGAGCTTTCTCTATCATAGTACTTAATATATATGGTATTAAAAATTTACTTTGTATGGGAGGTGCCATGCCCACTAAAAATATTTTAAAAAATTAAAGCCTGTAGTACTCCCATATCCGCAGTAAGACTATGTGAAAATTTCAGGAAGATCAGATGAGTAGTTACGGAGATTGCCTCTTTATTATGTTAGTATAGATTATTAGGATAGATTTTTTTATTTCAATGCTTGCTGATATACAATGTTTTTTGTTTTTTCATTCGGTACAACAATTATCAGATTTTTCGGCGTTCCTACCCTGGAGCAAGGTACATATATCTGCCCATGAGAAGAAGATGGATTATCCATATTAGATCTGGCAACACTTAACTATTGGCCTTGAACTTAGAATATCATTTGGCAATTTTTCTTTTTACCGATTTTTGATTTTGCTCATTTTTGATTTTGAAGATTTTTGTTTTTTGGGCGATTTTTATTTTTCGCGATTTTTGAGTTTGGCGATTTTTGGTTTTGGTGATATATTTTCCACGATAGATCACATTGATAACTAATGAACTTGTCAAAAGACTATCGCTTTCGTAGTGCTTCATATTTTTTACATAGGAGGTGCCACGCCCACTAATCCCATCCTTCCCAATTTTTATTGGACTGCTCACATTAATATCTGATGGACTAATGCAAAATGTCGAGTCTTTCCCTTTTATAGTACACCAGTTATTTGATATTAGATATCTACTTTTTTGTTCGACTAATCACACAAAGAACCTGTGGGCTCACGCAAAGCCACAAAGCTCTCTCTTTTACAGTACTCCACATATATGACACTAAATAGTTACTTTGCATGGAGAGGGCCACGCCCATTGGTGTGAACCCGCCAATTTTTTGTTCGACTACTCATACTAAGATCTGATAGGGTCGTGCAAAGTGTCAAAGCTTCCTTTTTAGCACACCAGTTATATGATATCATATATTTACTTTGTATGGGCGGTGCCACGTCCACTGCTCCGATCACGCCCATTTTTTGTCTAACTAATCAAATGAATAACTTATGGGCTCACACAAAGTCCCAAGACTCTCACTATTACAGTACTCCAGATATATGGCATTTTATATTTACTTTGTATGACAGGTGCCACGACTATTGGTCCGATACTGCCCATTTTACATCCGACTACTCACATTAATAATAGGTGACATCAGAAAAATTTGAAAAGCTCTCTCTATCACATTACTCGAGATATATAATATTGAACTATTATCCGATCCCGCTTCGGCGTAGCTACTAATATTAACAATAGGTGACCTCACACAAATTTACAAAGCTCTCCCTATCATAGTACTCAATATATGTATATGATATTAAAAATTTAATTTGTGTGGGAGGTGCCACGCCCACCAAAAATATTTAAAAAATTATATCCTATAGCACTTCCCATATCCGTAGTAATTCTCTGTGAAAATTTCAGGAAGATCAGATGGGTAATTACGGAGATTAGCTCCTACAAACAAACAAACAAACAAACAAACAAACACATATTACCTCTTTATTATATTAGTATAGATTAGTTTTATCAAATTATCAAATTGTTGCTTTTCAAAATATTTAGTTTGCATTTGATATAAATAGTCCAATATGTCCTGATATTAATGTAAACTCAAAACCGATGTAGAGGGTACCAAGAATTCGGCATAGCCGAATTTAACACTCTTACTTGTTTTTTTTTTTAAAACAAAAACTCATTTTATTTCTGCAATTTTGTGACCATCTTGTAATTTAAAAAAAAAAAAAGTAATAATTATTGGACCATTCATAATGTGAACGTTACCTCAACTTTAATTATACGCTTTGTTGAAATTGCTGTGTAATTTGTTGTTAATATAAATGTAATAAATTTTTAAATTTTTCTTTTCAGCTCAACAAAAACAAAACATCATAAACATCTGTGTTGCTGTTGCAAGCAGCATAGACATTAGTAACAATTGTTGATTATAGAGAAAAAAAGAAAAAAAAAAACAACGAAATGCTTGTTAGTTTTCAGCGCCAAATCCCTAAATTTGGTCGAAATTCATATAAATCACTAGATAATCAGTAGTGGCTGCTGCTTCTTTACTTTAAGACAAGATGATGAGGTTGAGGACAATGACGATGATGATGTGGTTAAGAAACATTAAAAAAAAATAATGCGAACAACCACAATTGCACCCGAAAAAATAGCAGAAAAAAACTTCGTAAGATTAAATTGAAACAACATAACAAACATAACAAATCAGAGCTAAAGGGTATAAAATCTTTTTTTTAAACAACTCCAACAAATTGAAAAAAAAAAGAAACATCTGTTCTTAAATTCTGCTTAACTGAAATGCTTCTTCAAAAGTTTCAAAATAAGTTGGAAGGGAGAGGTGCATTAAAAGCTATGGAAACTGGATGAAACAATCACAGCTCTACCGATCCCAATTAATTTCACAATTAAGACCACAGCGATACAATAATATCTCAACCTTATAATGCTCAGAAACATGTAGCATGAGGGGTAAAGGAGCATGTGATGGTATTGGAGCAAACCTCAAAAGAAATGCAACGAAGTATAGGCTCCAGTGCTCTCATCAAGATCGAATCTTAGATGCGACCGCTTAATTCCATTTTAAAGGAACTAAAATAGCCACACAAAAAAGGAACCAGCAGCGAAATCATCACCTGAACCTAGTAAGGCCAAGAAAGAATTGGCAAAAAAAAAGCAGCAAATAAAGGTGATAAATAAGCTTAAATACTTCATCAAAACTTAAATACTTCATCAGCTACGATAAATTAAGTGTAAAAATAGTGATATAAATGGATCTAATGTGATTAAGCTTAAATTTTATTAAATTATTTATCTTTTCATTTTTATTATTATTATATATTTATTTAATTATTATTACAAATAAATATAAAAAAACAAACTTTTCAACATTTCTATAGAAAAAAAGTAATTTTTTCCTAAGGTTAACATATTGTCGGTATTACAGTATCGAAGGTACGAAATTTTAGTTAGTTATGTTGCGTACCGTCTGAAAGGTTAATTTGTATAGTTTGTCAGTATAGGATTTATTTGTGAGGTTTTAGAAACACAAAGAGGATAAAATTCAAAATAGTGCATATGCTAAAAATGGAAAAATCGTTGTTTTGAGTTACAAAACATTTATTTTGAAAGATATCCCACTAAGCGACCAAAAAGCTATTAAATTAGAAACCCTAAGCTTTCTCTTCAGAAAAAGGGCCTTTTTTGAAAAAAGGACAAAAAATTTTTGACTTAGCAAAAAAAGTCCAAAAATTTTAGTTTTAGTTTTTTTTCGAAGGATTGAAGAAATATCTGTCTAAACTATTTGCGACAAATTTTGCTAGGAACAATAGGTAATAAATAACATGGATGAGAAAAAACACCTGCTTGGCCAAAATGTCAAATTTTGATCCCCCTCTAACTCAGGGAGTTCTCGACCGATCTTGTTGAAAAATTGTATATAAACTAGTATTTAAAACGACTAACTTTGGTGCAAATTTCGGAAGACATCGGTTTCAAAAGTTGGGTCACTAGACATGAAACCCCCATATATTCAACTGAAATATTGAAATATTTAATCATTGTTATAAAAACTGCGGAGTAGGATAACTATTACTCAAAAAAGATCAGTAACTTTCCACTCAAATGTATGATGTCAATATTCAATCAATTTCCCGAGAACACCTGAGAAAAATTAATAGCGTTTCAATATTAAGATATACAGGTATTATGTTCAAAATTTCAAGGCATTCCGAAAAAATGTTGGCGTGTGGAAACTGAAAAAGAAAAGAAATTTTGAAAACGGGTAAAAAAATAAAAAAAATAATACAATTTTAACAGTCTATAATGGACTGTATCCATGTTTTACTCATTAAAAATTTTAAGCCGATCCACCCAAAATAGTGGCGTCGGTGTAGCACTAATCGATTAACCCTGACCACTTTTCATACAAATGTGTGAAATTATGCTCTTCTTTGAAGTTTGATGGTATTTAAAAAAAAGTTTCAACTTGACTTATTGAGAAATATGTGTATTCCGTAGATCTATATATGTAAAGAGAACTCTTCTTTGCAGTTTCAAAGTATTCCGCCAAATATGTAAGCTTGAAGGAACTACTACTATAATATTTATTTCGTAGATGTAAAAAAATTAAGCAATTCCGGTTAAAATTGAGCTGAGGGCGAACAACTACTCGAAATGGATCAGGTATTTTCTGAACAAATATATGACAATTTGCTTTTGTTTCAAGTCTGTTTTTTTTTTGCAAAAAATCCATATATTGCCTATATGTTGGAGAAATGCCATAACTGTCATACTTTGAATAATTAAAAAAAAACTTTTTTTTTAAAGTATAATAATTTACTCTACCGTAAAAAATTATTTACCAACCATTATGATTGGTGCAAGGCAAGGACCAAAAATAACTATTATCAAAATTTTGAGATCCGAAAAAATTGGCCATTTTTAATAATTATCAATAAAAATTGATTCGTAACTATTATGAACAAGTTAAAAAATAATAATTGGAGCATTACTATTGTTATCCAATTAATGTATTTATACCCTATACCACCATGTGGTTTGGTTTGGTTTGGTTTGTGTTTATTATATCTATTAATCAGTAGTCCAAAAATAATACCTATAGGGCAATTCTTAATCATATGCCTCATATAGGGCTGCTTCCCGATCTTCACTTTTTTTTTTCAATTATATATGCTTCCTTTATTTGCATATTTAGTTTATTTAGTTTATTTTTTATTTTTTATTTGTTCTTCCCATACAACAAGATTTACATCTTTTATATTATAGTATGGGGATTTTTAAAGAAAACAAGTTACAGTATACAAAAATATTTAAATAAATTGTATAATTACATAAAGTAAATAAAAAAATAAATAAAATAAAGACTAAATAAATGAATGATTTTGACATAATTTAATATAAAAGGATCAAATGGTAAAATTTTGATTAAAAAAAAAAGATAAAGATGGTAGAAATAACATTGGTGTATTAAAAACAATAAGTGACAAATAATTTAAATTTGCATTGAAAAACTAGCAGTTATTTTGTTTTTGAACTGTATTGCATTGTTGTTTTTCTGTGTTTGATTTGGTAGTAAGTTCCAGAGATAAACGGCATTAAAGTAGAACTGCCATTCAGAAATTTTACTACGATATCTTATCGGTACAAGCTTTCTCCCTCTACTGGATCTTGCAAAGGTTAAGCGGTTGAAAAGGTATGATGGTTCCTTCTGATATATAATTTTGTGTAATAGGACAAGCACCTTTAATTTTAAAATATTATCAAACGACATACCATATAGTCTTGTTGAAAACGAGGTAATACGATCAAGTCTGTTTAATCCATAAACATATTTAGTTTTCTCTTACTAGTTCAGTCATATAAAGCAAAAATTTCACACCCGGCATTAGGTAAGATTTTGCAAGTATTATTCTATTTAATGGAGTGCAAGATTGAGTCGCCCAAAGCGTCCGAAGCATACCATACGTTCTCCCTACCACAATGTTTACATGATTGTTCCAACTAAGTGTGTCATTAAAAACAATACCCAGATTTTTTGATGAGGACACAATTTCAATTCTCTGATTGTTGAGAACAATATCAAAATCTAGATTATGACGTAGAGTTTTCTTGTGCATGATGAGACATTTGGACTTGATAGGATTCAGACAACGTCCATTAGCATTTTCCCAGTTATAAATATTATTTAAATCATCATTAAGTTTTGCTACGTTTTCTCTGGAAGATATTAGTGGACTGCAAAGATATACTTGGACGTCATCGGCGTACATGTGTACTTTACAATACTTTATATGATCTGGCAAGTCATTGGCGTACATTGAAAATAAAAGAGGGCCTAGAATTGAGCCCTGCGGAACACCTTTAGGTACATGTAGTGGTCTCGAAAATTGGTTATTAAGGAAGACTGACTGAACACGGTTTACCAGGTAGGATTCAACAAGTTTCTTTGAACACTCGGAGAAATTAAAAAGCCGACTAAGTTTTGTTGAAAGTATTGAGTGATCAACTATGTCGAAGGCTTTAGAATGATCAAGAAGCACTAAAAAGCAAATATTTCCACCATCAATGGCATGACGAATATCATCTGCAACATCTATTAAAGTAGTTGCACAACTATGTTTTTGCCTAAAGCCTGATTACTTTTGCAATAATAGCCCAAATCGTTTTAGGAATTCGTTTATCTGTTTATGCATTATCTTCTCAAGAGCCTTAGAAAAGAATGGTAGTATTGATATAGGCCTAAACTCAGAGTTTGTCTCAGGCACAGGAATAACCTTTGTGTTGGAAACACGCTGGTGGTAAGGATCGTACTATATATATGTAAGTAATGTATAGTAAGAGGATAGGATGGATAATTTTGACAAATTTAGGGTGCATGTTGTCATATCCAATTGCATTTGATTTTATGGCTAAAAGACAGGTAAGTGCCTCATCATTACTAACACATTGAAAATCAAATGGACTATCATTATCAGAAATCTCTATGTTATTGATTGTATTGTGTGCAGGAGGTTGAAATTGAACAGTGGGTAAATTACTAAAAGCTGAATTAAGTTCATCAGGAGTGAATTCGCATGTTTTCTTATTACTAGTTCGGCCAATTCCAATTTCCCGAATAGTTTTCCATTTCCGTTTGGTGTTAATTGCATTTTCAAAACGATGGCCATAATATTCAGACTTTGATCTACGAATTTCACGAGTAACTTCTCTTCTAAGATTTCGATATTCTTCTTTAAGTTGAGGTAACCTAAATTTTTTCCAACGTGAAAACGCATTATCTCTTTGAACAATCAGTTGTTTAATATGTGCTGTAAACCACGATCTTGTGTAGGTCCTAATGTTCTTCGTTATCTTAGGTACAGTAAGACCAAATAAGTATGAGATATTATTCTCCAAAAAGGACAACCGATGGTCAACAGAAGTCATATGATAAATGGACGTCCAATTTACTAAAGAAATATGTTCTGCCAAAACATTGTAATTGACATTATTAAAGTCACGATATGTAACTGATAGTGTTTCATTATTTAAAACAAAGGCATATGTCGTGAAAATTAAGTCGTGTTTCGAGAAACATGAGGCCGATAGTTGGTCGTACAACAATACTTTGGTTAAATCGTTAACAAAAAAAGGTCAAGTAAAGTACTGCCTGTTGATGAATAGTGTGTAGGCATCGTGTAGTTTAATGATGTGAGACCAATGGTTTCCATGTTTTCTGAGACATAAGTGTCACACGGAAGATTACAATTAAAATCACTTGCAATTAACAAATCCATGTAGGTGACCATCGACTCCTCTAATACTTCCATAAAAGAAGTGATCACAGTATCACGGTGTGGCCTGTATATACATCCTATATATATTTTAACAAATTTGATATTCACATATGAGATCTTATCTTTAAATATAGATATTGCAACAAATAATATATAGGATCTAAAGATATTAAATAGTTTTTATTTTATTTTTTAATGATCTTTAAAGGAAAATGGGAGGAAAAAACCTTTTCCCAATCTTCACTTAAATCTATGAAAAAACAAAAATATTGCACAGATTTTACTCAAATTTGGTCTGTATTTATTTTTTTTTTTTAATTTAAGTGATTTTACCAAATATGGTCAGGATCGGTCCATATTTCGACCTAGTCCCTATATATAAATAACATTCGATATGAACTTTTTCATATCTGCAGATAACAAAACAAGTAAGAAAATTATAGTCGGTCTAGATCGACTATACGATAGCCTATACCAACCCAACTAACTGGATATAAAAAAATAAGCATAAACCAAATTTGAGTAGGATTTTAATTAATTTTTTCGGCTGCAGATATGAAAAAGTTCATATCGGATGCTATATCTATATGGGGACTAAAGTCTCTTATATTTCCAAAAATATATACAAACAAAATTTGAGAAGAATCAGTGCAATATTTTTGTTTTTTAATAGATTTAAGTGAAGATCGGGAAGCAGCTCTATATGGGGCCTATGACTAAGAGTTGTCCAATAGGGATCATTTTTGCACTACTGATTAATGGATGTAATATATACATACAAACCCAATTTGACTAAGATTTGTATGATAATTTGGATCTTATGGCAATATATGATGATTTCATAGGGGTCATTTGTATGGGGGCTAGGTCTGAACATGGACCGATTCTCACCAATTTCAACAGCGTTCATCCCATGGCCGACAAAAGATCAAATACCAAATTTCATCAAAATATATTCATATTTGCGACCTGCAGTTTGATTACAAGGTTTACATGGACACACAGACGGACGGACGGACGGACATCGTTAAATCGAATCAGATAGTAATTCTGATTCGATCGGTATAATTAAAGATGGGTGTAGGTCAAAT
Organism: Cordilura impudica; assembly: GCA_963682025.1. Classification (NCBI taxonomy): domain Eukaryota; kingdom Metazoa; phylum Arthropoda; class Insecta; order Diptera; family Scathophagidae; genus Cordilura; species Cordilura impudica. The sequence continues at coordinate 49,846,948 of OY821520.1, read as the reverse complement.
ATTTTTGGTTGTTACAAACAGCAGCACAAAGTCATTATACCCAAACCACATATTGGTATAGGGTATAAATACATCTCAAAAGTGTTAAAATAAAAAGTAATATTAGAGATGGTCGCATGTGTGCAATTTGACTCAAACATTTTTATACCCTATACCACTATGTGGTTTGGGTATAATGACTTTGTGCTGCTGTTTGTAACAACCAAAAATATTTGACCTAGACCCATCTTTAATTATACCGATCGAATCAGAATCATTTTCTGAGTTGATTTAACAATGTCCGTCCGTCCGTCCGTCCGTCTGTGTGTCCATGTAAAGCTTGTAATCAAACTGCAGGTCGCAAATATGAATGTATTTTGATGAAATTTGGTACATAAGCTTTTGTCGGCCATGGGATGAACGCTATTGAAACTGGTGAGAATCGGTCCATGTTCAGACCTAGCCCCCATACAAATTACCCATATGAAATCGACATAAATTGCCATAAGATACAAAATCATATAGATCTTACTCAAATTGGGTTTGTATGCGTTCATTACATCCATTAATGAGTAGTCCAAAAAAGAACCCTTTGACCCCATATAGAGCTGCTTCCCGATCTTCACTTAAATCTATTAAAAACAAAAATATTGCACTGATTCTTGTCAAATTTTGTTTGTATATATTTTTGCAAAATACAAGAGACTTTACCAAACATGATCAGGATCGGTCCATTTTTGGACCAAGTCCGTATATAGATATAGCATCCGATATGAACTTTTTCATATCTGCAGCCAAAAAAATTAATAAAATTCCCACTCAAATTTGGTTTTTGCTTATTTTCTATGTCCAGTTAGTTGGGCCTAAGAGATAGGGTCTCTAAACGCATGGTAAAGGGTATCGTATAGTCGGTCTAGACCGACTATAATTTTCTTACTTGTTTTATTTTATAACATAATATCATAAATGAAAAACAAGATAAAGTAAAGTGAAAAGTGAAATGTAGAAACAAAAGCGTTATTTTAAATATGAAACTCTTCACTGTCGCAATGCTGGCTGACATGCTTACATGTTGGTATTTAAATTATATATTCTACTAAATATTCTAAAAATTGAAGTACCACATGTTGTGTGTAGTTATTCAAATTATGCCTGTAAACAAATTTAAAAAGCAATATTGCCATTTTTAAAAATTTCTAATTATAGAATCTGGTTTTATTTTCACCCTCCACTAAGTGATAGGAAGAACATAAGTAGTTTTTGTCATTCCGTTTATACTTATTATAGAATTTTTGGATATTTGCGCTCAAATCAGTGTGCAAGACAATAACTAATTTAGTTGATGTTTTAATTGATTAAGTGAAGTTGCATAGTAAAATAAAAAAAAATTGTAATTACAAAAAAAAAAAAAAAAAATAATAATAATAAAAACTTTAAAAATGGGTCGTAAGAGTAAAGTTTCTATAAGCGAGAAATTTTTATAAAATTTTTCAAAAAAATTATTACAGCGTAATCATATGAGCAATTATTTAATTTATTTCTTATGCGTAACTATTAAAAAACAATTCTTAAATATTTATGCAAAAATAGTAGTTATAAGTAAGAAATATTTATTATTTTTTAACCATAACTATTATCATTTTAGAAAAATAATGTTACTTATAGTTATGAATTAAGGAAAAACATAAAAATTGCAATAATTATGACTTCGTCATAAAACTTATTAACTTGGTAAAAATTTTAGTACCTCATATCAAAAGATTATTTTCCTAAAATATTTAAATCCTCGGATGAAAGGTGTGGGGCGGACAAACTACTACTTGGAAATGATCAGCAATTTTAAAAACATATATACATACATTCTATTTTTGGAAATTTCTACATGATCTGAGTTCAAACCGGTGTAAGCCAGGTTGGTGTCTATCTTTAAAAAAATAAAATAATTCAGTACGAAAGAACGTAATATTTGATAAATTATAATTAAATAATTATATTTATTAAATTAATAATTTTAATTATTATTTTAATATTTTTAACTTTACTTTCAAAAATATTTTTTTTTCGTTTTTTGTGCAACTGACTATATTCTGATATGACTGATTTAAAATTTTAAGCCATTCCAACCAAAATTGAATTGTTGGCGAACTACTAATTGCAAATTATCACTAAGTTTCCATACAAATATATTAAAAAACGCACTTCATGCAAGTTTGACATCGATTAAAAAAAAACATTTAATGAACGTATGGTACAAATTTTCACATTCTAAAACTGTAAATAAGAGCACATAACGTCTTTAAAATTTTAACGAATGTCGGTAATAATTGTGGTGTTGGCGAACTACTACTCGAAACAAATCAGCCGGTTTCCATACAAATATATTAAAAAATGGACTCCATGCAAGTTTGACATAGATTTACAGAAAATATTCAAGGAACACATTGTATAAACTTATAAATTTTAAAATTAGAAATACGAAAACATTACTTCCTTAAAATTTTAAAACATTACGACAATAATTGAGCTGTTGGCGAACTGCTACTCGAAAGAGATCAACCACTTTCAAACGACTGTGTGTTTGACAGTGTTGTTTCTTCCGAGATTAATTCGAAGTAAAAGATGTATTGTAAAAAACTTCTCATAGAGCTGACTTTAGTTGAGTACGTTGAAGCACATGACCGAAAAGTGCCAGTACAAGTGAATGTAAGATAGACGCAGGTTCAAACCTCACGGCCGCCTCTAAGAAAACAAATTTCACATAGCAAACATGTAATCAGTTATAACAATGAATTTTTACAATGTTTAATAAAATCACGGATGAAGGCTCAATGCTAACAACCGGACCGATTAAGAATAAGGGGTATAGTTATGATTTTTAGAAATATATTTTTCTCTACCACACACCATTAAAAATAATTTTGATTTTACTAAAAATTTAATATTTAATGCGTTTTTTAAATGTATATATTTAATTTGATATACATATTCAGTTAATCTTAATGTCAAAATATTTTTAGTGTAAGAATTCTTCTTCTTAAATTATAGTTCCATATCAATTTTTTGCTTATTTGCTCTATATAAATGCCTGATCGATATTTTAGTGTATTTAACAAAGCATAAACAAATTTTTGTAAATCCCAATCGTAATGGTGGATCGAATAAACAAACTAATTCATACAGACTCAGCAGAGAAAGTTTAAGAATTCCTTATTGCCCTTTGAACACAAAAATGCACAAATATTATTAGGGTTATCACGAAATATTAGTAAAGCCAAAAGAAAGTTCGTAGCCCAGAATATAGCTCCAAGAGGAGAAGAATTCACTTTAAAATTAAAATCATGGAAGGGAAACTGATATAAAATAGTGAAAGAAATATATAAATTTTACTTCAGCGTTTTCATACAATAAACAAGATGAATTTATTAATCAAACAAAAGGAGTGAATTTCAAGTTTACTCGTAGCAGGACCTCGAAAATCAATAATGGATCAACCAATAATTAAGTTTAATAAAATCGTTTATTTATCCTATTAACTGCAATTGAAAATTGTTTATATGAAATTCTTTTAAGTCTCTGATACAGTAGCCGTTGGAAATATTTTCATTTTGGAGTTTTTTTTCTTGTCAAATCTTTTTTTTTAGCAATAACAATAAAAATACATCAACAACAATCGTGATTGACATGTGCAACGTGTACATAATAACAGCAAACAACAGAGCGACCAAGAAAGCCATTATCATCGCCATCACAAAAATCTTGTATTATATAGCCTACAAAGAATTCTCTTCTCGTAGTCATGTTGCAAAGTAGTTATTAACTTGAACGCTAGTGAACATATTTAACCCGTAAAATAGTAGGAAATTAGGCTAGAGATTTATGCTTATAACCATTATCATTTATCAGCAACAAAACATTAGCGGCAAAAAAAAAATACAATAACAACTAACAGCCATAGCTGCATGTACAGTAGCAAACTATGAGTTCAATAACAACAAATACTTTTAGCTAAAAAAAATCATTTAATGTTTCATGATTTCTGTGTTTTAGTTTCTTTCCTTTTCAACTCATTTTGTGTCACAATAACGATCATAATTTTCCCAGCGGACATTTTTATGTCAAATTATTGGATTTATATAAGTTTAAATAACAATCGATAAATATTGATAAATACCTACTAATTAAAATTGATAGATATATTACTATTGCTGTAAAGGTGAAATGGATGGGAATTTTCAAAAGAAAAAAAATGAAGTAGTCTTCTGAACAGCAACATTAAAAATTTGTATGAGAAAGTAAATTTGCTATTGCAATCCATACAAAGTGACCATAATCAAAATGTTATGGGGAGTTGCTGCACACCCTTCAAAGAATTTTATAAAAGCAGTAGTTAAAAATGCAACCCGACCTGACGTATAGATGGCGGCAGTAGTTTGAAAAAAAAAACTTTTTTGATGGAAAGTGGCAAGGTTACGAAACATAATTTTCAAGTTTCAAGGCGCCAGGTTGTTTTAGTATTATTTTTGGAGTCATCAGAAGGAAACGATCTCAGTGAACTTCTAGACATGGGAAAAATATGGTCACCGTTATGTAATTCAATACTTTCATTTGAAGGGTCGCAATCCAACCAATATTAAAGCCGAGCTAGATTCCATCCCGAGGAGTCTGTTCTTTCGTCTTCAATTCTAAAATTTTGGATGGCAGAGTTAAAACGACGAGACGAACACCATAGTGGTCGAGCAATTGAGGTGATCACAGCAGAAATGGTTCAGAAAATTCACAAAATTCTTTTGGGTGCTCGTCGAGTGAAGGTGTGTCAATTTGCTGAATTGATATGCATTTCAAACACTGCTGTACATCGCACATTGACATAAAATTTGGAGGTGACAAAATTGTCCCCAAGATGGGTGCCGCGGTTGCTCAAAAACAGCACTGTGTAGATTTTTCAATAGAGTGGTTGGTGATGTTTCACCGCAATTAAGCCGAGTCTTTGCATCGATTTTTAAACAGGGATGAGGCATGGTTTCAACTCTTCACAATTAAGAAAAAAGAACACCCACAATAGTCGACTGAAATGAGTGAATCGTGTCCAAAGAAGGCAAAGACAGTTCCACATGTAGGCTAGGTTATGGCGTCTGATTTTTGGAATTCACGTGGAAGAATTTATATTGATTATCTTCAAAAGTGAAAAACAATCAACGGCGACCATTGCAGCATTTAATTGATGAAATTAAGGAAAAAAGCCGCATTTGGCGAAAAAGAAAGTGTTGTTTCATCAAGACAATTCACCATTGCGATGGCCAAAATCCATGAACTCAGGTTAGAATTGCTTCATTAAGCACCTTATCGCCAGATTTAGCTCCCACGAATAATTTTCTACTTCCAGACTTGAAAAACAATGAAGCAGTGCAATCTGTAGCAGCTAAACAGTTTAGAAATTTTTTTAAAAATAAGACAAAAAATTAAATTTTAATCAAACAATTCTTTTTTTTTTTCGAAAGATCTAAACATGGCATTAATATTTGCAAATGATTTCCAGCATATGGATACCGTGGCTATTTTTAAGAAGCGCATTCATCACGTCCAATTTTGGGCCAGCTCTTCGAGGAACGCGTGCGATGTTGGCCTCCAAGACATCAATTGTTGCCGGTGTATCAGCATAAATCATTGACTTCACGAAATCCCTCAGGAAATAATTGAGAGGTGTCAAATTTACCGACCATGGATGGATGGCACGTGGCGCCATCTTGTTGAAACCACATCTTGCCCAGATTAATAACAACCATATTTGCGTCTCCATTTTTGAACAAATAAGGTCCGGCGAAGCCAGCAGTGTGTAAGCCGCACCAAACGATGCATTTTTCGGGATGAAATGAAATCTGCAGGGTATGTTGTTGATTGGTCTCTCTCAGTATATGACAATTTTGTTTATAACAAACCCGTTAAGCCAAAAATTAGCCTTCCTACGACCAATGACGAATCGATAAATAGGGATCTTCTTCCACAGTTTCGTGTGCAGCGACGATATTCTCTTCATTACGCACTTTCCTTCGACCTGTTGGTGCTATTGCATCTTTTAGAGAATACGTGGTTGGAAATCTATCCAGAATTCTATCCAGGTTTCAAAGTATCTTTTTTATTTTGTTTCGTATGAGGTTTGCTGTCATAAATGCGGTCTTCACTTTTTAGCTCGATCAGACGGGGAAAATATTATTTTTTCAGTTTTCACGAGAATTTCGTTCTACATGTTAATTTTTCCGACAAGTTGTTCTATGAAGCCATATCAGTACTAATTATCTCTTTAAAAAGCTATATAACTTCAAAATCGAACAAAAACTCGCCAATAAATAACAAATGCCCCATACTTCTTTTGTGCCAAAAAAAAAAAAAATAAAAATAAAAACAATAGGTTAAAGTCAAAAAAAATTTTTTTGGTATCTATACTTATAAGTACTCAGATATGAAGTATTGTTTTATTACGTTGTTAACCTATTGCGCATTGAGACCGAAAATGTGAAATTTGTTTGATAAAATTTTGAAAACTCCTTTTACAAGTTTTAAACAATTTTTTAAACAAAATTTACAAAAATGGATCTGGCACTTTCAGCTTTTGTTAAACACATGTTACAGATTAACTGTGTGAATTTTTAAGTAAAGCCCTATGCCAGAATAATATTGACAAAGATTTTATTTTTGCAGATTTCGAGAAAAATGGGATTTTTGTAAAATATTCTGTAAATGTACACTTTCTAAATATTTTGTATCAAAAATTCATCACTTTTCTACTTTTAAATATTATATTTTATCCTAATAGCCTAGGGTTTTGGCTATTAACCCTTTTGGAATTGGGGTCACATATGACCCCAAGCTGATAAAAGACAATTTATTAAAAAAATTAAAAATTTTGTAGGTGCTGTTGAATTTTTGGATGTGACGCTTAAAAGATAATAACCATTGGTGGCAAAACAGATGTTTATAAACATTATCGTAAATTTACTATTGTTTAAAAAAAAAAATAATGATGGCTTTAATTAACTTCTAGAAGTTGAAAAAATTTCTTTCAAATTCCACGACCTAGTGTTTTTTTTTTTGGTACAGAAGTGGTCTGGGGCATTTGCCTCGTTTGCGCAACGAGACCAAAGATAAAAAATTTTGTAATAAAATTTTATTTCTGAACCAATAATAAGAGTTTCATCTAGTTTACTAGAACAATACATTGTTTTTAGGTATTTTTTTTTAATATGTCATAAACGAGCCGACGGTGCCTTCTGATGCCTAGTGGGGCCCAAAGTACTCGTTTTCGTTAATCTTTATTTAAAAATGTCATACAATTCAAAGCCGGCCTTGGCAAATGATGGGTTAACGTTCTCGGATTTATCCGAAAGTTTGGGAGCAGAAGATCTCTATATTTGGTTATAATATTTTAAAAATTCAACAGTACTTTGAATTTTTTGAATAAATTGTCTTCTATTAGAATGGGGTCATATGTAAACCCAAGTCGAAAAGGCATAATGGGGTCATATTTTTTTCCTTACCCCAGGCTATTAAGATAAAACTAGCAGATTCCAACGCTCGAAATTCGAGTGCAATTTCTATATTTTCCAACTTAGCCAATTCACAAACCAACACTTTTTTGGTTTATTATTATTGTGAATGAAGATGACAAACTCATTAACAAATTTAATAAAAACACACGTAACATATGTATAATATTGTGTATGTTTTAGTAGCAAATTTAAACGCAATTTAGTCAAAACAAAGGAAAAAGTTGCAAAATCTGTAAATCTGCAAAACGGCTAAAAAACAGCTTCAAATAATATAGGTTTGGTCAAAATCAGGATAAACCGGTAGAACAAAACATCGGTCACAAAAAATCGTCTAGCCTATTAATATTATAGATGTAACATACAATAGTAGAGAAGTGATTCATTTTTGATACAATGTATTAAGAAAGGGTACATTAACTGAATATTTCACAAAAATCTAATTTTTCTCGAAATCCGCAAATAAATCCTCGTAAAAAAATTCTGCTAGAGAAATTTACTTAAAAATTCTCACAGTTAATCTCCAATATATATTTAACAGATCCCTAAAATGCCAGATTAAAATTAAAAAAGGAGTTTTCAAAATTTTATCAAAAACATGTTCCATCTTTGATCTCATTGCGGAAAAGGTTAACAACGTGCTAATAAAACAATTCTTCATGTCTGAGTACATATAGGTATAGAGATAAAAAATGATGGCTTTAATTAATTTTCTAAAGTTTAAAAAATTTCCGTCAAATTTCACGACCTAGTGTTTTTTGACACAAAAGTGGTCTGGAGCATTTGCTATTTCTTGGTGAGTTTTTATTTGGTTTTGAAGCTATGTAGCATTTTGAAAAGTGCTGATATTGACTCATATAACAATTTGTGGAAAAAATTAACTGTAGGACGAAACTTTCGTAAAATGTGAAAAAAAAGTCATATTTTCCCCATATTCATTTCAGTCGCGTTGAGCCACCTCAAAATTTTCTTTGATTGAACTTTGTACTTCTCAGTTTTTTTTTTGCTATTCGCATATTTCTAGGGAGTGAGACCGAGAGTTTGAACAATTTTTTTATTAAGGGCCACCCTAGTGTACTGAAAAAGTGAGCGCAGTATGACTGTTCGTTTGATAGATAGCCCTTTCGTAAGTTTTATTCAAGCAAAAATAGAACGCCCTTTAGAAATGAAATTTATAGAGAAAGTGAATTTTTATCAAATTTATTGGTTATTTGTAAAAATTACAACATTTGCTATTAATTTTTAAAATTTATTAACTAACTATGATTTACCTAATGTTCTCTTTATTACAAAACTCTATAAATCCTTTTGAATAAATGTCTTAAAATGAACACCAAAGTCAAAGCTAATCACAAGTCACCATACATTTTTAACTTTAACTCGTTTTTTTGCGGGCAATTCTGTTCTTTTAACAGCCATTCACGAATAAAATATGCAAATTTTAAACAATAACGAGAATGAATTGAAGCCAAATAAAAGCACACACACACACACACATACACACTGAGCCACAGACAAAACGTTGATGATGATGATGATGATGATGACAACGTTTAAGATTAAAGAATTGACGACACATAGTCTGAACACCTTTTGACCAACTTGACTCATTTGTGAAAGGACCCATAATTCTTTTTAACTACACACCAACAGCTGCCAACCAAAATTCAAATGTTCCGAAAAACTGCATACAAAAGCAAATGAAAATTTCAATTTGGAGTAAATGAAAAGAGCAGATATACAATAAGACGTGCGGCTACATTTTTAAATAAAAGTTGAATTGCGCGGGTTGTGAAAATTGTGTTGAGGCTCAATTTAATTTAATTTATACTGTGCAATCAACGCGACAAAACATAAGCGATGCAGATTAGTCGCCGATTAAACAATCAAGCTGCGATTCAAAGATCCAATTTAATGATTATCTTCAAGAGAAATAAATGTTTAAGCCTTAATAAGATAAATAAAATAAGAGTATATAAAAATGTACCAGTGAGTGAGTATCATCTACATACACCTGAGAAAAATAATAAAATTGAAATAAAAGTTATATGTGCGGAGGATGGATAAGTGATAACCATAACCATTAACCAACAACATACAATCAGCCAACAAACCATCCAACCAACCATCCATGAAAAATCAACAAGCACACTCACTAAACTCAACTACTACAGAATTCATTTGAAAGAAGGGCTTGGTTATTTTTTTATACAATTTTATTTTGTTTTTTTTTTCTTCATATCAAGCCATTGAAGGAGTTCGCTTGTGTGATATCTGCATGCTGGAAAGTGCAAATCAATTTAAATGCAAATTATGGCTGTTTTCATTTTTAATTAATCCGCAAATAACATCACAAGAACACACACCAACTTGAATTTAGTGGATTTTTTTTTTAAATCGTTGGTGGATATATCGTTTTAATGGTAATAATAGTTTGTGTTGGTTTTTGTTACAGATTAAGAACGCCTAGAATGAATCAGTTCACAACCTTTTATTTTATAAAAATATAACTTATAGCATCTAATGGCTAAGTATAATATATAATTACGTTGGTTTACTAATTAAAATAACACTGCGGATATTTTCAGGATCATTTTCTGGGGGGATGAAAAATTTCACGTCAGTGTGAAAGCATTAGCCAGCATAGTAAAACATTCAAAGGGCTTTGCGTTCTCAGGCCAAACCTTTTTATGGCCTTTCATACTTTTCCCTTAGCTTTACGTTTGTTTAGTTAGTTCTTCAGCTATAAATTTAAAACTATTGATGAGGTTGCGCAGGTTCTGTCAGTTTTTTTAATATAACTTATCTGGTGCTTTTCAGTTTATAAGGGCTATTCGATAATACTTTTGAAATTCCAAGTCAAGGATTTTGGCATTATCAGGCCAAACTTGTTTGTTTGCTTAGTTTTTCAGCTATAACTCAAAGACCATTGGCGATTTCTCATTGCATTCTTCAACTGTCAAGTTGGACCAATTATGTCAAATGGAATCTTTATAATTTTTTAATTTTGTTCCCTTTTTAAATCATTGTTTTGGATAACATAACATATTGAAAGTCTATGATTATTATTTATTAGTAGAGTAGAAGAGATGTTTTCGTATGAGTTATATATTTAATATTAAATCAAACATAAAGTATTTTATATTTTATTTTTACATCGCTATATTAATTATTTATTTAAGCCTTAGCTACAATTTTGCTGAATAATAAAATGAAAATTCATTAATTACAAAAAACTAAGCAAACAAAGAGCAAGATAAAGACAAAATATAAAAGGTCATTAGAAACTTTGGCCTGAGAAAATTCTTTAAAGGCTTCAGTATATTGGATTATTACATTCACCGTAACTTATAATTTCTCTCCTCCCAGAACGGTTGTTGTGTACAGTGTAACTCATTGTCAATTTAAAGAAAATATATTTTTTCGGAACAAAGCTTTTTAGTTCTCAACATAGATTCCTTTTAGCTCAATACGGTGTTATTCCTTCCGGATTATAGGTTTTCTAAAGGCCCCCAAAACTGACATTTGTTTTAGTGATGACGTCTTCATTCGACCCAAATCCCTTACCTTCAATCCAGTTCTTCAGGTTTGGAAACAGAGAATAGTCGCAGGTGTTCAAATCTTGACAATATGCTGAACGAGGTTGCCGTTCGTAGTCCAATATAAGGATACAGGAGCGTTGGTACGTTGGCACGGTGGAAGAACACTTTATTCTTCACGAAATGCCTTCGGTTTTGCTCCAAATCAATGTGAAATCCTTCCAACAGCTCTGGATAATATTCGCCGGCAATCGTTTTAGTCGTTACTGGTAATCGATTCTAACGGTGCAGCAGTACTCATCACAGAAAACTGTCGCTTTGCTGGTAGACATACTCACTTTGGCCTTCTTTGGTATACGTTTATCCGGAGAAATCTATTGCTTAGACTGCTGTTTGATCTCCGTTGTGTTGTGATGAATCGACAATCGTACATGATTTCGAAACGGCGTAAAGGCTCCCTTGGATTGCGGTTAAACATCACCAAGCACTCATTTGAAGTGGCTACATGATTGAGTATAATCGAGTGTGAACAATTTCGGCTCTCAATGCGTGGCTTTTTTAAGTCCAAATATGCATGTTAAATATGATATACCCGCTCAGGCACCTCCAACAGCCCAATATCATTCTATAGATTTTGTCGGAGATTTCTCAGCCAACCTGAATGTTCGACATCATTTGAGCTCGCATGACAACAGCGGAATGCAGTAAACTAAGGAGTAAGATCGAAACATCAAACACGTTTTTATACCCTGTACCACTATGTGGTTTGGGTATAATGACTTTGTGCTGCTGTTTGTAACAACCAAAAATATTTGACCTAGACCCATCTTTAATTATACCGATCGAATCAGAATCACTATCTGATTCGATTTAACGATGTCCGTCCGTCCGTCCGTCCGTCTGTGTGTCCATGTAAAGCTTGTAATCAAACTGCAGGTCGCAAATATGAATATATTTTGATGAAATTTGGTATATGAGCTTTTATCGGCCACAGGATGAACGCTATTGAAATTGGTGAGAATCGGTCCATGTTCAGACCTAGCCCCCATACAAATGACCCCTATTAAATCGACTTAAATTGCCAAATTATCATATAAATCTTTGTCAAATTGGGTTTGTATGTGTTTGTTACATCCATTAATCAGTAGTCCAAAAATGATCCCTGTGGGACAACTCTTAGTCATAGGCCCCATATAGAGCTGCTTCCCGATCTTCACTTAAATCTATTAAAAAACAAAAATATTGCACTGATTCTTCTCAAATTTTGTTTGAATATATTTTTGCAAAATACAAGAGACCTTACCAAACATGGTCAGGATCGGTCCATTTTTGGGCCTAGTCCCCATATAGATATAGCATCCGATATGATCTTTTTCATATCTGCAGACAAAAAAATTTATAAAAATCCTACTCAAATTTGGTTTATGCTTATTTTCTATGTCCAGTTAGCTGAGCCTATGGGGTGGGGTCTCTAAACGCTTGGTATAGGGTATCCTATAGTCGGTCTAGACCGACTATAATTTTCTTACTTGTTCCTCTTAACTTCTTCCGAAAACATTTTTTTTTTTTTTGAGCAGGTTATCTTTGCAAAATCTGCCAGTTACTACGTTTAATGACAACTCCGTTCATTTATTATTAGTTTGATTAAAATAAGCGATGAAATATAAATGCGTGTTAAAATTGTTAAATATATTGAACAAGATCCAAATTGGTCCCACAAAAAGTTGACAAATAATCCAAAGTTTTCCGTCAAACTGTTTCCAATGTTATTAGAAACTATTAGTCAAATTTGAGCACTCATAGGAAATCATGCCCACATGATGTTTTTAAGGCTATGAAAATATAAAGCATATTAAAAAAAGCTCTCAACACATCCGGGAGAAAAGCAGCCCGCTTAGCTGAGTTTTCGGACTATTTGGTGTGAAAAGTCAAAACCAATGCACGTTTTAAAACATACGACGTCCAAAAAATTTTTAGACAGGAATACTGTAAACAATTTAGAGGCCAATAAAGCAGAGAATGGAAATAGAATCGTGTCCCATAAAAAAATATTCCTGCTGCTTAATGGAGAGCGAAACTTATGTACAGCAAATTTTTCGTAGTTTCCGAATGCTCAAGGTAATCTTGAAGAAAAGTTTAGGGTGCAAGGCAGAAAAAATATACAAAGAAATTTTCTGCTACAGCAATACATATGCAGCTGCGGTCTCTACAAATACCGACATTTATATTAAGGAATGTTTGCAAGGAAAAATACTTCCTTTCATAAGCAAACACAATGTGCCAACATATTTTTGGTTTGCTTTGGCGTCCTCTCATTTCGCTGAGAAAGCTCTTCAATGCTGCAAGAACAATAACTTGGTTTTTATATAAAGAGATCCAAATCCTCCAATCTATCCGGAACTTAGACGAGTGCGAGACATTTGGCTCTTGTAAAAAGGGCGCTCAACAGCACAAAAAAGGTGTCCCAAAATGAGGACGACTTTAAACGTCGATGCACTCCCTGTTCCAAAAAGAGACAGACACCACTCTAAATTGCCTAGATCATACAGTTCAATTCAATTTTATTATTAACATTTATAATATTAACTTTTCATTTAAGTATAACTATTTTTGGTTTCTTTTTCAACTTAAAAATTTGTTCTAATTTATAAAACTTTAAAACATACATAATTTTATTTGAGGAAAAGTTATGAAAACCTAATGGAAGGATTTACGAAAATCGTCCATAAGTTCATAAGTAGTGATTAGAAATTTATAGTTTTTTGTAACCGCAAATAAATTTTCAATTAAATAAAAAACAATTAAAACTCCAGGTTCAATGGTTTATGTACGTTAAGATGTTTTCGATCTCGCTCCTGACTTCCTAAACATTGAAGTTTATATCGTACGGTTTTCAACGTAAAAAAATAATGTGTTATAAGCAGTCGAAATTAATTTCTACCAAATTTTGTAAAAATTTTTAAAGTTGTTTGCTTTAAGCTGTCAAATACAAACTAAACGATGCTGAACACTTAATATTTGACAGTGGCCTATTAGCTACGAGGGAAGTTCAAAAAGCTTAAGTGCCCTCGTAGGATGAAAAATTATACATACTTAAACCATACTTAAATCAGTAAACCATAATGGTGATGACGAAATTGTCTGGGTGTGTGATCATTGTGGACAGAATTATGGATAAAGACTCAATGTTAAACAAACTAAAAATCACCAAAAACAAAGTTCTATAAGAGGATGAATGTTATAGTTAAGTATGACTGAATATTGTCACAACAGCTTAAAGTAGGCTTCAGAAGACACCACATTTCGAAGTAAGAGGCGTAAGGAATCTATCCATAATCAATTGAAGTCCATAAGCATTCATTTCCAACAAAGTACTAAATTAACTACTTAACTACACTCAAATTAACCTCTACTTTAAAAACAACAAGTAAGAAAATTATAGTCGGTCTAGACCGACTATACGATACCCTATACCATGCGTTTAGAAACCCTATCTCTTAGGCCCAACTAACTGGACATAGAAAATAAGCAAAAACCAAATTTGAGTCTGACTTTTATTAATTTTTTTGGCTGCAGATATGAAAAAGTTCATATCGGATGCTATATCTATATGGGGACTAGGTCCAAAAATGGACCGATCCTGATCATGTTTGGAAAAGTCTCTTGTATTTTGCAAAAATATATACAAACCAAATCTGAGAAGAATCAGTGCAATATTTTTGTTTTTTAATAGATTTAAGTGAAGATCGGGAAGCAGCCCTATATGGGGCCAAAGGGATCATTTTTGGACTACATATTAATGGATGTAATGAACGCATATAAACCCAATTTGAGTAAGATCTATATGACAATTTGGATCTTATGGTAATTTATGTCGATTTCTTAGGGGTAATTTGTATGGGGGCTAGGTCTGAACATGGACCGATTCTCACCAATTTCAACAGCGTTCATCCCATGGCCGATAAAAGCTTATATACCAAATTTCATCAAAATATATTCATATTTGCGACCTGCAGTTTGATTACAAGCTTTACATGGACACACAGACGGACGGACATTGTTAAATCAATTCAAAAAATGATTCTGATTCGATCGGTATAATTAAAGATGGGTCTAGGTCAAATATTTTTGGTTGTTACAAACAGCAGCACAAAGTCATTATACCCCAACCACATAGTGTTATAGGGTATAAAAATTACAAACTTTTACATTTTTTAATGGTAGACCGGACCGTTCACTAAAATAATATTGACTTTCAGTAATAATTCCTTAGAAAACTAACTATGCAAAGTTTTTGTTATAAGTTTTCTAGTATTCAATAATTTAATCGTCATATTATAGGTAGTGTTCATGAAATAAAGTGCAAAAAAATTGACACTCTCTTTATATAAAATTTACCTTTTTACGCACAGAAATCGGATTCGTGTGGGTACCAAATTTATTGCTAACAAAATTGCCATGAATCTACTAACCGAACTTTGAATTGATTGAAATTACACTTGTATTGTTTATTATATTTTCTCGAAATAGAAAATGGTTAATTGCTATATAATTTCTGTTGTTGTAATCGAAAATTCTATGTGTACCGTTATTTTGTCTTTGTTATCTTTTCAAAATTTCTGAAGTAAATTATTCATGCAATATATTATTAGGAACAGTGATAAATTTTATCTTTACTTGCAAGTTCAGGTAAACTTTAAAAGTTGCAGTTAATTGCATATGATTACATGGAGCATTTGGAAGGCATCATCTTTTATTTTGACATGAGTAAAATCAAATCTCCTGTTGTCAGTACTCGGAAGATTAATGTACAACTGCAACGGGATGACGGCACTTACCGAGACATCGCAAAAGTTTATACAACTATGGTTAGCAACGCTGTGAAATATTTCAAGAAGCAGTCAACTGCTGAGATGGTGGGCCCTAAATAAAGAAACCGAATTAAAATAGCTCGAGAAGAAGCACAAATTGCCCGCGAATTGAAAGAAAATCCGCATAAATCCGCAAATGCGATTCGAGTTGCAGACTTCGGTGAAAAGGAAGCAAAGCTATCTGTAGATACATATACGATTGCGAGAAGCTGGACTCCTTCGTAGGGTTGCCGGAAAGACACCAGTGGGTGTAACCAAAAAAGAGACTGGAGTTTGCAATAAAGTATAGGCACTGGAGAGCTGCGGAATGGAACAGAGTATTAATTTCGGACGAAACAAGAATAATAGTATCTCCCCCGATGGGTAAAAATATATTCGCCACCCAAAGTCGAAAAAATTTAATACAAAGTATATCTCAGGCACACTGAAGCGTATAGGAGAATCCATCATGCTTAGGGGTGCTTGGCGTTGCGTAAAGTTATGTACAAGGTTTAATATGCAAGAATCCTAAACGATACAATGATGCCTTATGCTAAGGGAAATGTGCCGGTAAAATGGATATTTCAGTAATATAACCATACTACACTTCAAACAATGGTTTAGAAATAATTCGAAAACAGTTCTTGATTGCCCTTTACGTAGTCCTGATTTGAACCCGATTGAGAACTTATGGCAAGTTGTAAAAACAAAATATAGTGTGTTAAAAACAAGTAATTTTGTTAATCCCAGCACCGAAACAAAAAAGACTTGGGAAGCCATTCCAGACAGCGGATAAGAAAATTTCGTGGCTTCAGTAGCTAGCTTCACTTATCGATTAATTAATTTTAAAGATGCTTCTATGTCTATGTGCATCCTTAGTCTTTGGAATAAACATATAAAATCATGAAGCATAAAAAATGTTAACATATGAAATTAAGAATTTGTGAATTTAACAGTTTAAAACAGAAAAATATTGCGTTTTTTCAAAATTAGCATATAAAGAATAGTCAAATAAGTAAGAAGATTATAGTCGGCCTTGACCGACCATATGATACCCTATACCATGGTTTAGAGACCCTATCTTTAGGTCCAACTAATTCGATATAGAAAATAAGCATAAACCAAATTTGAGTGGCATTGTTAATAATTTTTTTTTTGCTGTAAATATGAAAAAGTTCATATCGGGTGCTATATTTATATGGGGACTAGGTGGAAAAATGGACCGATCTTGAACCTATTTGGTAAAGTCACTTATATTTCGAAAAAATATATACAAACCAAATTTGAAAAAAATCTGTGCAATATTTTTGTTTTTTGATAGATTTAAATGAAGATCGGGAAGCAGCTTATATGGGACCTATGACTAAGAATTGTCCTATAGGAACTATTTTTGGACTACTGATTACTGGATATAATAAACACATACAAACCCAATTTGACTGAGATCTATATTATAATATGGATCTTATGGCACTTCATGTGGGTTTCAGAGGGGTCATTTGTATGGGGGCTAGGTCTGAACATGGACCGAATTTTACCAATTTCAATAGCGTTCATCCTATGGCCAAATTTCGTCAAAATATATTTATATTTGTGACCTGTAGTTTGGTTACAAGCTTTACATGGACACATAGACGGACGGACGGACGGATGGACGGAGGGACATTGCTGATTCGACTCAGAAAGTCATTCTGAGTCGATCGGTATAATAAAAGATGGGCCTAGGTTAAATATTTTTGGTAGTTACAAACAGCAGCACAAAGTCATTATACCCAAATCACATAGTGGTAAAGGGTATAAAAATTGATACAAATCATTCAAATAAATCTTCTTAACAGATCGGTGTTGGCATAGAGTAGGTCGCTGTGGAACTTTAAATGAAATCTTGCATAAGAATAATTCTAAGGATGCATCGCCATTAATAATATTCAATAAAAACGATACAGTCAGCATGGTTCAACAGCTTTTGAGTATTGCCAATTAAATTATCGGTAAACTGCAGGGATTTTTGCCGGATTCCAGTATGATCTATGTGGATATTGTATAAAGGATTCCAGATAATTGAGTTGAAAAACACGATTTTTCCTATAAAATTTCAGGAATTTGGTGTTAATAAATGAGGAAGAAAATGAAAAATAAAAAAACAAACTCTTCGTGGTGATTTATGTGCAGATATGGTGTATAAAATTTCAAAAGAATCGGTCAATTAGATTTTAAGTATGATGTTCACGGTCTTCGAACATTTATTTGCGAGAAAATCGATTAAAAATTTTTTAAAAACTGATTTTTATATGATATACCGTATGAGGGCGGTCGCTGGAAACGCTGTATCTTCTTAAGTTTTGCACTCTTGAGATGTTGTCCATTCAGAAAGAGAAATGCAAAAAAAAAAGGTTTTGAAATCTTGCATTGCGGAACTCCTGAAACGCAGTCTGC
The DNA here is from genome assembly GCA_963682025.1 of Cordilura impudica. Classification (NCBI taxonomy): domain Eukaryota; kingdom Metazoa; phylum Arthropoda; class Insecta; order Diptera; family Scathophagidae; genus Cordilura; species Cordilura impudica. Next base: position 49,828,603 of record OY821520.1, on the reverse strand, counting down.
TGCTGTTTTTAACATAAGTTTAACTTGATCCATTTTAGACTCTTGGGAATAAATTCCAACAAATTTTATTTCTTTAACTTATCAAATTCCTTTCAGTTTCTTTACTATTTGCAAATCCTCGGCTGACTAAAGTATTAACTGTAAGAGTATAGTTAAAGTTGAGCAACCCTTCCGAAAGCCATGCTGAAAAGGTGAAATTAAAATGATACATTATGGCTTATGTAGTCTGTGATGAATTTCCTAAAAAGTATATTTATTGAACTAACGGCGGCAATTCCTTTAAAGTCTTTTACTTCAGACTTCCAACAGGATTTAAATAAAAAAGAGATTTTTTCCGGTAATTATGAAAGTAAAAAAATAGTGATTTTTTTTAAATAAATATTTTTTTTTTTTTTTTTTTGTAAAACTTATAATGTGTTCTTAATTATGTCTACGGATGATATCTATTATATTACTTAAAAAATATGGGTCACAACATTCTCATATCAATTTATTAATTTATTAATTAGCATTTATTTTAGAGGCTGAAAACTTAAGTTAACTCAACTAGGACAATTTGTTTTATTTGCTTCAAGATCACATATTAGCATTGTATTCCTAACTAGCTGACCCGGCAAACGTTGTTTTGCCATATAACTTTTATCCATGCATCTCTGTGTGGGAGGTGCCACGCCCACTGGTTTTATCCCGCCCATTTCTCACATAACTTCTGACACTCATCATTCGTGAACTCACCCATAGTTTCAAGACTGTCGGGTTATAGTACTCCAGAAAATATTTCTCATATGGGAGGTGCCACGCCCACTAACTCAATCCTGTCCATTTTTAAAACATCTACTCACATTAACAACCGATTTACGTGCAAAACGTTTCAAGATAGTACTCTAGATATGTCATGATATGTATTTACCATGTATGGAAGATGGCACGCCCACTGGTTTGATCCCGCCCATTTTTCACATCACTACTCACACTCATCATTCGTGAACTAACACCTGGTTTCAAGACTGTCGGGTTTATAGTACTCCAGATAATGTTTTTGTATGGGAGGTGCCACTCCCACGAACCTAATCCCGCCCATTTCTGGTACGACTACTCACATTAACAACCGATTGACGTGCAGAAAGTTTCAATATTCCGGCCATAACAATACTGTAGCTATATGATGATATGTATTTACCAATTATGGTAAGTGCCACGGCCACTGGTTTGATTACGCCCATTTTTAGCCCGACTTCTTAGATAACTAATTTATGTTCTACTACAAAGTCTCAGGACTCTTGCTATCATAGAGCTCCAGATATGAGTTGTTAAATATTTGTTATATTATATGGGAGGTGTTACGCCCACTTGAAAAATCCAAAAAAATTATAACCTATTTTTCCTTCCGGATAGGACAGTTACCTACTGTAAAAATTTCAAGACGATCGGTCCAGTGGTGTAGTCTCTTATAAACGACAAACAAACATATCTGTGGTCACAAGCATTAACCGCCTAAGTCGAAAATCAAGCTTTCGAGAAAAATAACTTTTTATATAAATGTAATAAGGCTTCAGTACGACTTAGGTCAGTATATTTTTATTAATATCTTTTTAATAAATATTGTTAGAGAAATTGGGACTTCACGTAAATATAAAGCGTTTTTAGTAGAACATTATTGCATACATAACCCAAATCGTCGAGTATCATGCTTTTTAGAAAAATAATTTGATATAAATGTAATGGGGCTTCATTACGACTTAGGTCAGCATGTTTTCATTAATAACTTTTTAATAAACAGTGATAAAGAAATGGGGATATCACGTAAATATAAAGCGTTTTCAGTAGAATATGGTAGCATGCATAACACAAATCATTCTTAAGTCGGCTTAGGCGGTTATCGCTTGTGACCACAGATATATACAAACAAACATACATACATAAATTTTTATATATAAGATTAGTTGCACGGAGCTGTATGTCTATTGATGTAGGGTACAATATGGCTGCTCTTCACCTAGTACAACTTTCTTAATTACTTCTGATGATTTTTATGTTCGTCGTTAAAAAATAATAAAACAAACAAACAAAAAATTCACATAATTAAATGTCTTATTAAACAAAAAAAAAAAAAAACCAACAACTAAAAAAATTAAACGAAATCTGTTTTATATCTCATTATAGTTTAATAACGTTTAATACCACGCACATACTCGAAATTTAGCAGCTTTAAAAGCACAAATTGAAAATTATCATTCTGTTGTTATATTTGCATATCAAACTTAAAAAAAAACCCAAGCGAAAAACAATCAACAAAGCCAAGCAAAACGTTTATACTCCACGGTAAACACTAATTAATAATTAAATGCTTTAATGGCCAACTGCAATTCTACTTTGTGTTTGGTTAGACAAGTATTTACGTTTGTATTTATGCTATGTATTGCCAAAATGACTGACATGGTTGAGGTAAACAAGATTCTTGTTAATAGGCAAATACATTCACCAAATGTTTGATGTGTGAATCGCGTGAGGAATTTGCATTTACACGAATATTTACAACAATATACACTTACTTCTGCGTTAGTTTGTTTGTGTGGGTGTTAACAAGTGCAAATGGCAAAATGTTAAACAGTGGCAAATATTTTATTAAATTCGACTTTTTGTCAAACGTTAATCGAAATGTTTGTCAATTCAAAACAAGTTTTAAATAAAAAGCACGAACAAGTTTGTTTTCAGGTGGACCCAAAATAAACCTAATGAACACTGTGACGTCAGAAATTTTATTTCAATGGTTTAGACATACCAAACACCTGATCCTAACTAAATATTCAGCACTTTACTTGCGCACTATTAAGTGTACACCGAACAAATTAGCTTAAAAGGTGTAAATAGGAACATTAGTGTTAAATTGAGTCAATCTAAAATAATGTCTAACAAAACACCATTAATAATGGTATTCGTGATCACTTCAAGGAAATTCTAATCCAAAATATTTAATTTAAAAAACAAAACGCTTAAAAATATTTTACAACCCATAAAAAAATGGAAACAAAACAATTAAGAGATTTTATAATGGGATACAACAAAACAACAACAACAAAAAAAAAAAAGAAAAAACAATTGTTAGAACATTCGTTGGTTAACAACAATTGACGGACATTGTATTGTCTCCAATAAAAGCCAACAATTATGGCCAACTGCTTGGCAAGAACGTGACTAAAACACCAAACACAAGTGGCTAAATAGTTTTGCAATTTGTTGTTAATATAAATTAGCCAATGCAACTACAATGGCTGCACAATTGCAAAAAAAAAGTTTAGTTAAAAGAAAAACAAAAATATACGACAATAAAAATAAACATTGTTTGCCGTAAAATAAGCAGCTTGTTGGCACAAGTACTCGAGGAATACAGTAGTGACGTCTTATTGTGCTCTAGTGGAAATTGCTGCAATAACCTTTATGCAGTAAAAACAAAATGGTTAAACAAAAAGAAAATACAACAACTTAAGAAAACAAATACCTTAAGTGTAGTAAAACATGCAGCATATAAATGAAAAGGTAGAAAGGAAAGTAAGAGCTAGTTCACACTGATCAAAGTTGAAAATTAAATAATAAAGAATACAAAAATATATATTCGAGGATTTGAAAATATTGCAGGGCTTAATACTGGAGACTCGGATATTTGTAATGTTAGCAGATATAAACTATTTCTTTATTTGATATTCAAAATAACTATGAAATTTCATTGTAAATATTTTTAGAGTCACAAGGTATGATGTATTTTCACAAGGCAGGACGATAGCTTCAAATGAAAATTTGGAACTAAATAAGTTAGAAAGCGTAGAAAAAGTGTAACAAGGAGGTAGATACGAAAAATCTTAATATACATAAAATTTTATATTAAGGAAACCATTGCTCATAGTTTTGATTTTTTTTTTTTATTTGATTAAAATTAAATTAGAGCTTACAAAGAAAAATAATTTTTATAGTTCTATTCACTACATATGAACCTTTTTCGGAAATTCTTCCATCAGGTGTTTTATAGTGGTTGTTGTCACTTTGTTTGCATCAGCTAGTCTATCTCCGTGTAAAATCTTCCCCATTTTGGTCCACGTTTTTTGTGCTCTCCAACTATCTTTTTGCAAGAACACAATATCTATCCACTGGCCTAAACACCGGACAGTTTGGAAGATTTACCTCCCTTGGTAGAAACAACACGTTATTGTTCTTGTAAGACTCAAGAGCTTTCTTGCCGTAGTATCATGATATGTTGGCTTATGAAAGAAAGTAATTTTCTTTGCAAACACTTCTTAATATAAATGTCGGTATTTATAGAGACCGCTGTAAGAAATTAGTTGATTTTTTGCCGCAACTGCATATTGCATGCCATACCAGGAAATTTTTTTGGAAAATTCGTTTGCTTATGGGACCTAATATTATCTTCGACATATCCTTGAGCATTGGTTACATAAAATTGTTGATCCCGAAGCTGCGAAAAATCTGCCAGTACATACGTTGTGTCGTTTATTATACAGCATGGACCCATCGAAGACCATTTTGATTCCTTTCACTAAACGAAGAAAACTCAACCTTATGAAGTCAAGTCTGAACGGCTGGACAATAGGATTCCCGGACAAGGTCAAATATCTAGGGGTAACCCTGGATAAATCCCTCACACGGAACAACCACTTAGTTCAAATAACCAAAAAGACCACCATAGCTTTATACGCCTGTCTGCTGAAGGCAAGGCTATTTCTAATGACCCCTTCTACGCTAATAGTTATCAACCAATTGCAGATGTGCACGATCTGGTACATTTTTTGGAATAATCATTTAAAGTTGCTACTAACACATACATTAAACACATAAAACAATACGATATTAAATTTGTAAACGTGTTTGCACAAATTGTATATCAAAAGCCCTGTGTTGAATAGTGAATTAGCTAAAATTTATTAGCATACCTTTACGATCTTATAAATTTATTTATTAACCAGCCCATTACAATCTTCTCTATGTTCAACAAATATCTTATTTTATCTAATATATTAAAAAAATTTATGAAAACGAAAGTCAGTCCGTCTGGCCTTTCCTTCATTTTTTTTTTTAATGAAAGGTATTTAGACACAGATATGTCATCAATCATTGAAACTTACTCAACTCCCACCTTACTCAAGTTGTACTCAAACGCGATTCTTCCTGTACATTTCTTATGGGACACATTCACTCAAGCATAGCTCCTATTCTAATGAATGGATCTTGATCGTTTCATTCTCAGAACACTCAGTGGATCGAGCTTTTTCTTTTGAGCTATTAAATTCTTAAATTCGTTGAGCTTGAGGAAAGTTATGCGAGCACAATCAACTTTACATTCAATTTTTTCCAGATTTTTCAATATTTTCCTTCACTTAAACCTTTATAACTAGAGCTCTGATTAACGTAGGCTGTTGGCGTAAGTCTAAGAACACTCAGTGGATCAACCTTCTTCTTTTGAGGTATTAACTGCTGAAATTCGTTGAAATTCGTTCGAGGAAAGTTATGCGTGCACATGATGCAACATGTAAATTAAAGTACAGATTTCATTACAATAATTGGATAACACATGCCCTGTGTTAAATTGTGAATTGCCAAAAATTTGAAAACCTTTAGGTGGCTTACAAGATGGTCTCTATTTCAGTGTGTTCAAAACAAATTTATAATGAAATAAAATTAATGAATTAAATAGATTAAAAACATTGAAAGAAATAAATTGAGTAACAAAATAAAATCAATTTTAATCAATCAATTTTAAACTGTGATACCAAAAGAAAGAAAGTTCATCTGTGATATATTTTATTTTATTTTTATTATTTATTTTATTTATTTTTGTGTTTTATGTGGTACTTGTTGTATTGTTTAAAAACAAATTTATTTAAAATTATAATGTAAGGATTATATATTCAATAAAATTTAAATCCGTGAGGAAGTTGAGAAAATCTCAACGAAACGTCGGAGGAGTAAAATTATGAATAAATAGTCTTTTATTTTGAATTTACTGTGACCTTGAAAGCCTGACTTAGATAATTCTAAGAAAAAACAACAAAATTTTCTAGAATTTGCACTCGAATTTCGAGGGCTGGGCTCTGCTAGTCTATAATGAAATTTAATGAATTGTATTTAAAAATTCGCAATTTAATAAAAAAAAACATTGAAAGAAAAAAATTGCATGAAGAAAATCTTAGAATTTGCACGCGAAGTTGGAGTGCTGCGCTCTGCTATTATTAACTAATGTTGAGTAAATATTTAAGCAAAAGTGGAAGTGTTTAGAATCAATTTTTTTACATATTTATTCGGTCATACTTTGTAATTAAAGACTTATTATATATCTGATTTGTGGAAATATATTCATCGATTTTTATTTTAGTTTTTAAACGATTAGAGAAAATTCAAATTTCCTTTACAATTTATCTTATTACTCCGCTAACAAAGCTAATATAAATATTTCGTAGGAAAAAAACTGAATTTTCAATTGAAATTAACTATTCTGAAAACAATTTGATTGAACAATAAACCTTTAACGTAAAAATTGTGTGAGTAAATCCAGTTATGACCTCAGCAAAATTTGATCTATAACCATTTCACTCAACTTAAGGTATCGTATAGGCGATTATAACTTTCTTTACTGTTTTTACATAGTTTTTCTTTATCACTTTATTTATTTTCTTTTTGCTTTGACGATATCCACCTAAAATCTTCTCACCAATAGTAATTTGGATAATCTGAATTTCTTAAGTATATTGTGATAATTTGAAGGTATCAATATTTAAAATCCTCTGCAAATAATTTATTATTTTGAAAGAAATTGGTAAGGTTGGGTTTTTCTGAGTACGTTTAAGATATCGAAATTAATTTTTACATTACTTTTAAATATTTACTTAATATTGCAACTCATAGCTATAGCTAAAGTTTCAGATTATGTAGAAACGCTTTTGAAATTATTAATTCTCTGTCAGTATGAACAGGCTATAGATCTCAGGCTTTGACAAGTATTATACTTATTTTACTAGCAAGTAGCAAAGTTAAGTACTCTATGCTTCTTGTAGGGCCATAAATTTAAGAAAGCATATTTGACACAATCTCGCTATAGTTAATTCATACAAACTAGGCTGTTATGTTTTAAAGTTGCCAGTTAAAAGTAAGTACAAAATAAGGAGCATGTGGGGGTCATGCAACGTGAAAATAACTTGACATTTTATGTTAAAATTGTTAACACCAATAAAATGTAGCAGCTCTATGCTAATCTGCATGCTACTGGTTATAGTTGGTAGGGGTGAAGGTTGTTTTCTACACTTTAACAAAACTATTCGTGGCTGATTTTAAATAAATAGTGCCAAAACTTTATGGAGTCTCCTAAATTAGAAACAAAAATAAAGAAAAAGAACATTTAAGCACTTCAAACTAACTGCTGGTTAAATGAAGTAAACTTTAGCTTCTGTTCTGTTTTGGCCAAGTATTAAATGTGTTGGTAAAATTTCGCAAAATTAACAGCAGGAGTTTTGTTTACAGGTTGCTTGTTAAAGTAAAACAAAATATATACAACAAAGGAAGAGCATATAAACGAAACAACAGCAATAACATGTTTAATATGTTGGAGGTCATAAAATGTTCTTTTCTACTGCCGCTACTCACCAACTTCTTAAACTGCAGCTACTGCTGCTAATATGTTGCTTTTGTTGTTACTGTTTATATGTACGAGCAGTTATTTAACTCTAAGAACAAATTGGTGTAAAGGAGTTTCGTATTTTAACAAAAACTGTAGAAAAGTTTATAGCCCAGTAGAGGAGAACACATATAGGAAGTTTCTTGAAACACTTAACTTCGTCGTAAGTTGCATAAATTATGCATGCGTTTAGCGCTATAAAAGGAAAAAAATATTTGTATATATATTTATATTTTATTGCACATAAACGTAAAAAAATGCTCAGTCAGTATTAAGATTTGAGATGTTTTCTAATATGACGAAGAGTCTAAGTTAGCGGCTACACACTATGGACTGGAAATCTCATATGTTGGCCACCGGTGAAGCAGGTGTTCAATATAAGTCATAGAATTAAAGCAATATTTGGGTCTAATAGCTCTATAGTTATTTCGGTAACAAAATCTTAGAATTTAGATTTATAAATGTAGTTCGTAATGTTAAACTTTCAAGAAAACTTAAACATTGATTATTACCGTTAAGTTAAACCAAGTAAGATAGTCGTTATTACACGATACCATATACGATGCATATATAAGGGGTCTTAGGCCCAATTAATTGTATATAGTTAATAAGCATAAACCAAATTTTCTTAGTAATTTTTTGCCCGTAGACATGCAAATGTTCAATTAAGGATGGTTTATTTATATATTTTTTTTTTTTTTTTTGTTAACCAACACTCATGGGATGCCCCCTATAAATGCAGTGCATTGTGTTGATTTAAGGATAATAGGTTAAGGGAAGGAGGAGAGGGGGAGTAGTGTTTATGGATATTTGACTTAAATTTTATTAGATTATAACTGTCAGGAAAGAACTCTGCGGGGAGTTTATTCCATATACGGCTAGTTCGACTGATAAACGAATTCTCTCTGTAATGCGTTGTGCGGTCAACTGGACAATAGACTACAAACGGATGTGATCTACTAGAGAAGCGGGTAGAGCGAACCGAAACTCGGGCACTTGGAATAAGTTCGCTAATCTCAGAAGAACATTTCCCATGGAAGTGCTACACAACCCACATTCCGACGGTGTTCCAATGAATCAATAGAATTGGATAACCTACTGTCATTGATGAGCGCCAACGCCCTCCTTTGCACACGGTCCAGTAGCTCCAAAATAGACTTCGAAGCCCCTGCCCATATATGGGAGTTGTATTCCATTTTCGGTCGGATGTAAGTGGTATAGATTTTAAGGAGATCAGAAGGAGTGAAGTAATTTCTACACCGTTTTAGAAAACCAAGACACTTGAATGCTTCTTTCGACACTTGAAAAACATGCTCGTTCCAACGAACATCACATTGAATTCTCATGCCCAGAACATCAAGAGTATCCGATTCCTCAATACCTATACCACCCATATATACAGATGACATTATTGATTCCATGGCCCAATGGGTCAACATACAACACTACCCCACTCGGAGATTGTTAAGAGGTCTTGATTGAGTGTGTCATTCATTGTCCGCGTTTTGCCCCCAACCTCCAAGAGGCTTGGCCTACAATTAAAGGAAAATGAATGACAACTAATGAATGGAGACTAAGTCGAAAAATAGACCTATCCTGACCCTATTTAGTAAAGCCACTTATTTTTTTCAAAAACATATTTTGAGAGAAATCTGTGCAATGTTTTTGTTATACCCTCCACACCATTGCGCAGATGGTATATATACGTTTGTCATTCCGTTTCTAAAGCAACGAAACATGCATTTGCGATCCGTAAAGTATATATAGTCCTCGTCCTTGTAACAACTTGAGTCGATACAACAATGTCCGTCTGTCCCTCGGTCTGCCCGTCTTTCATTCACACAAGAAACAATTTACCTGGGTAAAGTTATGATAATTTTATTGGTATTGAAAATGGGGTCCAAGGTGAGACCAAAAAAATGATGTCACCTTTAAAAAATTTTAAAATTTCAGTGTGTTTGTCATAATAATTTTAGTATTAAGTTTATCAAATTAACAAATTGGTTTTTTTTTTTTTTTTTTTTACAACTAGATGTAACCCAGTGTGCTTCACTGTCCCCAACCCGCACTCTCCCGCAATGAAAGGGCTCACGCAAAGTCTCAAGGCTCTCACTAATACAGTACTCCAGATTTATGATATTTAATATCTACTTTGTAAAGGCGGAGCCCCGCCCGTTTGTCTGATCGCGCCCATTTTTTTTTCTGACTACTCACGTTAACAATAGATGGCTTAAGACAAATGTGCAAAGCTGTCTCTGTCATAGTACTCGAGATATATGACATTGAATAAATACTTTGCATGGGAGGTACCAGCCCAGTTATCCGATCCCGCCCATTTCTGGCGTAGCTACTAACATTAATAATAGGCAACCTCACACAAATGTGCAAAGCTCTCCCTATCATAGTACTCAATGATATTCAAAATTTACTTTGTATAGGAGGTGCCACGCTCTCTCAAAATACTAAAAAAAAATTATAGCCTATAGCACCTTCCATATCCGCAGTAAGACTCTGTGCAATGTTCAGGAAGATCAGATTAGTAGTTACGGAGATTACCTCCTACAAACAAACTAACACACATTACGTCTTTATTATATTAAGTATATATATGTATATTATTATTCAGCCCAATTCTAAATATTCCCAGGGAAATGAGTTCCCGGGGAATTAACTTTTACCGAGAATAAATCCTCCTATTCTAAACAGGCGGGGAGAAGAATAATATGGGAAAGAGAATTTCCATTATTCGAAGACAGCTGTTTTGCTTCAGTTGTTTTATTTTGTTCACAAATTTAAAAATTTTTGTGGAAATTAATAGTAAAACTTTTTTTAAAATCTTTAATAAATTAAAATAAACACAAAAAATATTCAGTGTAGCGTTTCTGACGATAGCTGAAGCAGAAGAGCAGCAGCAGGACAAGACGGAGCAAAGCATAGCAAGAAGAAAGCTACGTGATGCCAGCAACCCACTTGAATTGCCTGCTGAGTTTAATTTCCACACCAAATTGCGCCATACCCGGCTTAGCTCCTCCTTGCTTCCTTTGAATATCCCGCATGCAGGATTATTATTAAATACTTACATTTTTCGCAGCACTCCCTCTCAATTTTTTGGCGGAATTATTCCTAAATTATTCTCCCTTTTATTGACATTCAGAATAGCTACTTTTTTCCCGGGGAAGAGATTCCCATTTTCGAAGTTCTTTTAAAATAAGGGTAAAGGGAAAAGAGAAAAAATTCCCGGGGAGATTTTATTAAGAATAGGGGAACAGGGAATAAGGGAAAAATTCCCAGGGAATTGTTATTGAGAATTGGGCTGATTATCTATAATACTAAAAGGCTAGGCTTTTTCTTGTGACCGATGTTTTGTTCCCACGTTTTCTCCCGATTTTGACAAAGCGAATTTTTTTAAAGGTATTTCTTTTTAGCTGTTCATTATTTATTTTGAGTAAATTGCATTTAAAGTTGCTACTAACACATACATAATATTATACAATGCTATGAATATGTTTATTAAATTTGTTAATATGTTCGTAAGTTTGTTTTCTTCGTTCACAATAATAATAAATCAAAAATGTGTTGGTTTGTGTATTGGCTATGTTGAAAAAAAAAGTTGCCTAGAATTTGCACTCGAATTTCGATCGCTGGAATCTGCTAGATATTATTATTAGTATACATTTAAGAAACAGTGCAATAGTCCAGAGATTAATGTAAACGTAAAACTGATGTGGAGGGTTCTAAAGTTCAGCGCAGCCGAATTTAACACTCTTACTTGTCTTTTGATAGATTTAAGTGAAGATCGGGAAGCAGCTCTATATGGGGCTATTACTAAAAATTGTGCAGACTGATTAAGTCGATCTCATTGGGGTTATTTCAATGGGGACTAGGTCTGAACATAAACCGATTTTCATTTCGGTCAATTTGTTATGTGTGCGTTTATTACAGGCGTTAATCAGTAGTCCAAAAATAAACCCTGTAAGACAGTTCTGAGTCATATTCCCCATATAAAGGTGCTTGCCAAACTTTACTTAAATCTATCAAAAAACCAAAATATTCTACAGATTTTTGTCATATTTGATTTGTATACGTTTTTGCAAAAAACATATACTAAATATGGACATGGTCGATCTGGTTCTCGACCTAGTCCCCATAAGAATATAACATCCGATATGAAACTTTTCACATCTGAAGGCAAAACAATTAATACCAACTCCAATAAATTTGGTTTATGCTTATTTTCTATATCCACTAAGTTGGACCTAAGACCCTTTCTTTAAGGGGGTAAGGTATTAAAACCCTTCCTTTGCATTTTGTTTTCTCAATGTAGAACATGTTGAGAGTGGTGTGTCAAAACTTCAAGTCAATCGGAGGAAAACTAACGAAGATACAGCATTTTAAACGACCGGCCTCATGCGGTTTATCGTATATAAATCAGTTTTTAAAAAACTTTAAATCTGTGGTCACAAGCAATAACCGCCTAACTCGAAACTTGAGAAAATTAACTTTTTATATAAAAGTAATAGCGCTTCATTACGACTTAGGTCAGAATATTTTTATTAATATCTTTTTAAAAAGCAGTGTTAGGGAAATGGGGATTTCACGTATATATAAAGATTTTTTAGTAGAATTTGATAGTATACATATATAACTCAAATCGGCGAAAATCAATCTTTCGAGAAAAATAAGTGTTTATATAAATGTAATGGGGCTTTGTTACGACTTAGGTCAGTATGTTTTCATTATTGACTTTTTAATAAAAACTGTTAGAGAAATGGGGATTTCACGTATATATAAAGCGTTTTTAGTAGAATATGACAGCATTTATAACTCAAATCGTTCTTAAGTCGACTTAGACGGTAATCGCTTGTGACCACAGAAATATATTTTCTAGAAAATAATATGTTTGAGGTCCGAGAACATCATAACTTAAAATCTACTTGACCGATTCTTTTGAAATTTTACACGCTATTTCTGGACATAAATCGCCAGAAAACCACGTAGATTCTTTTTTTGGATTTTCCATTTTCCTCCCCATTTTTAACAAGAAATTCACCGAACTTTTGTAAAAATGCTCCCAAAAAAACTCCTCATGATTAGCTGGGGAAACATATCAGCTTTTAAACGCATTTACATTTTTTTATTTCACATGATCCGGTATCGAGTTATGATGTTCACCGCAAAACAACAGTGGCTCCGGAGATTCGCTGTCACGGACTTATTTATTAAAATTTTTAATTGAAAATTTTGTCAAATGCTTCAAATGCTATATACCATAACGTGTATACGAAATAAACAAACCAATGTTATTCATATCTTAAAAAAAAAAAATTATGAAAATATGCCTTTTTCGCTTTTAGAACCTTTAAAATAGGTAACGAGGATTAGCTATTTGGTTTCGTCTGCGCTATGTATTCTAGTCTAGTTCTATTCTATTGCAAATTATCAACATCACTGGGTTTCCTCACTGAAAGAATTCCAATAGTAGTATGCAGACTTCATTTTGGAAAAATAATTTTGCGATAAGAAATCCATATACCTTGTAGGGCTTAATAAAGATATTAATGTGACTTAAACGAAACATCCTCATCTTTGCAAGGCATTTTCTAAACTTAGCAGCATTTGGTTTTGAGTTTTTATTTCTGAAAGGTATAACAACGCTACATTCTTTTTGTATTTAAGAAGAATAACTAAACAAACATATTACAATTGGAGTTTTTATACCCACCATCATACCGTTGTGCAGAGCGCATAAACAAAGTTTGTCAAGAAATTTTTTGCACATAAAAAAAATTTTAAAATATTATTTTCATTTAGGAATTTCAACAACAAATTCTTTGTACATATATAAATTAAAAACAACAACAACAAAAAACAAGTTTGAAAATCGTAGTCGGTCAAGATCGACTATACGGTACCCTATACGATGAATTTAGGGACCCTATCTCCTAGGTACAGCTAATTAGATATAAAAAATAAGCATAAACCAAATGTGTTGTTTATTTTTTTGTCTTTGTATATGAAAAAGTTCATATCGGATGCTATATTTATATAAGACTAAATCGAAAATGGAAAATTCTTTGCAATATTTTTTGTTTTTTTGATAGATTTAATGAAGATCGGGAATAACTTTCATACGGGGGCTTTGACGAAGAATTGTTCTATAGAGTTGAATTTGGACTACTAATAAATAGATTTAAGAAACATACATAAACCCAATTTTACCGAGATCTATGTATATGATAATTTGGATATAATGGCAATTTAAGTCGGTTTATGTTTACTTAATGTAAATGGTGTCAAAAAATCTTTGCATAATGAGTGAAGACAACAAGAGGTCCGTTAATCGTACACGAAGTTGGTGCGTTCGGAGCTTTTCTTGAATGTTATTGCATGTGAAAGAGGTTGCATAGCGTTTATGTGCAAAATAATTGCCCTACGTATATCGAGTGACCGCATATTTAAATAAAAAGATGCCTGAAAACGAGTTTGCCAAAATAATATTCGATTGGTGTATTTCAGAAAAATATTGAATAAGAGTACTGGGATGTCGTTATTTTCTGCGATTAGATGATTATGATGCTGTACTATCATGATAGACCCCATAATTTGGAGAAAACCCTAACAACATTAGAAAATAAAAACTTATTTAATACTTACAGTAAATTTTGTTCGTTGCATATCAAGCAAGGGAGTTGGTAATATCAGGATTTTGGATGAAATAATGACCAAAGAAGTTTATCTTAATTTTATTTAATGGACTGACCGCTAGTGTTCAACAACTCTATTTTGTTGACTCGCAAATTCGTATAAGTTCATATACTTTATATATTTTATATTATATCGACATAGTGATCCGAAATATAAAAACTCTGCACTAAAGTTATTGGTACCCATGCCCAGAGTCCATATATGAACCCTATCGAAAATGTGTGAGTCCATCTTAACAAAAAGGTCGGTAAAAAGAAAAGTGGGGAAAACTACCTTTAGAATATTATATTCCAAAGCTTATTCATTCAATGCGTAGACATTTTCAATTAGTAATTGATGCTGAAGGTGGACACACAAAATATTACCAACTAAAATCCCACGAATATACAATAAATTAAACATTTTATCGGATTAAGCTTAAGTGTGCAAACATTTATTTGTCAGCACAGAAATTGAACTGTCGTCCTTTTTTAATGTTCATTTGAATATTTTTTTGTGAAGTTGCACTGTTTTTTTTGTATTATATAATAGATAAGATGAAAAAAAAAAATAAAAAAAGTTGGTAATTCGTATTAGAATGTAATGTTTCTTTTGATATTAATAATTTTTCTTCATGTGAAAAGATTTTATTGACAAGCTGTATATCAGTTTGTCAGTCCGTTTTTAACGCATCAATAAACAAATTTCCAACCACAAAAAGTATATATATTACTGATCCTTATAACAACTCGAGTCGGTAAAGTGCTGTCAGTCCGGCCATCTGGCTGTCTGTCCGTTGAAACCACGCTCGTTCACAAAATGAAGCACTTACCTAGGAAAAAAAACTTAGGACATAAAGGCAGAGTTCAGAAAAAACACACACACTGAATAAAAAACTCGTGCATATATGTAAACAAACATAGCTCAGACCACCAAACATATATTTTTGTTTTGATATCAATTATATGTGTTTCCGATCGCGAGTGGATAATGTTTTAATTTTTAGATGTACGCGTTCAAGAACATGTTCTGTTTATTAGCAGTACACGTGCAAGAACACGAACTTAAAATAAAGCTACACTCGAATCTGTGTGGTTTATGTGTGTTCGAAACAATAAATGCGTGATAGAAACATGCAAACGTGTACATAACGAAATATTAAAAAACGAAACACAGTCATGATTGTGTTCGGCACCGTACAAAATTTAGAAACACACATAATTGATATGAAAATAAAAATATGTGTTAGCTGCTTTAGAACAGAACATTTGTCATTATCTGGAGCAAGTTCCGATTCAAAATGGTTTAAATCGGCCATCATTGTGCCAAGATATGAGCTAAAATATGGAGACACCTCTAACAATGCAGTGTGTTTGTTGTTATAATTTAGTATTAAGTTTGTCAAGTTGTTTACTTTTTCAAATGTTTTGCTTACATTTGTTATAAATAGTGCAATAAGTCCAGATATCAATGTAAATGCAAAAAACAGGTGGATGGTACTAAATGTTTGCCCTACACGAATTGAATACTCCTACTTGTTTCTATTCACATCACTGCAGTAAAAACTGTTTGTTGCGCTGAAAGATTATATTAGGTTAGAAAAGTACAATCCCCTAAACAGCTCTACGTCATTTTCATTTGTCATTTTTGTCCTCTTTAAAAAAATATAAGAGCCCATAGGCCTCTTAAGACTAAAAGTTGATGTGGAATATTAAAAAACTATCAAAAACTATATTGTTTTGTATCATATTTACTTTGAGTTCTATTTTGAAAATCAAATCTTATCTCTTTGAGGATGGAGCGTTTTCCGTAAGAACTTTCAGTCTTTGATGACCCCTAGTAAAATTGACAGCAGAACATATAAATTTTCTTCTTTTTATTTCGTGGGTTCTTTAAACACTGGATCTTACAATTTATAAATACAATTGTGGATTTAAAGTCAATCTTAAAGTTTATCATTAAAAAAAACATGAAAGATATAAAGTTTTTGTGCCATAGTGAAATATTTGAATGCTAAGAAACATAAAAAAGTTACCAAGAAAAATATAAAATAACAAAATCTATTAAATTCTTCTAGTTCGCTGATAACGCAAATGAAGCGATAAATTTCTTTCTTATACAAAGCAAAACCAGAGGATGACAAATAAAAATCTCAAGAATATTCTTATGTCAACTTTATGAATACCTTTTTTTTGCCCGACTGATTTTAAGCTGCTTCTTATAAATACAAGCTGCAAAAAGAAGGGCAGAAAAACAAATTTATGACCTTCTTTTGACGACCATCGTCTCGTTGTTGCTGAATGTCGCACGATTACACTTTGTACTTTAACTCTGGCAAAATGACACCTAAATGCTAGAGTTTATTCTTCGTTTCTAGAGGTTTTTAGTTCTGATTTTTTTTAGAGGGCAAACATACCACAAAAACCCCAACTCACATTTGATCAAATGGTTGGCAATGAGCACAACTGCAAACAACAGTGAAATATTTGAAATGTAAATGCTGGTAACAAGTATTGAGTCAAAGTTAACAAGAAAGCAAAAAAAAAAATAATAAAGCTATATAACTACCTATTTGTAATAGAGTCAGGGATTCTAAAAAGTTTTGGATTTGAAATTTCATTGAACAATATTTTCTTTAATGCAGAAGGTTGTCCGTTATCATAAAAGGATATTAAATTTCTTCTTTGAAAAAGTGAGAATTTTTAAGATTAAGGAAATGAACATGAGAAAAACAAAAGTTAGTAAGCAAATTGATGTGCGAAAATATTGTCACATCAAATCTTAAATCTAGTTATGCTTGCTATAATATTCCTGAAATTCAGTTAAATCAAGTCCTAAAGATTGGCATCTCAAAAACTTTTTTAAAAAATTTATGATTTGAGCACAGCAGGTAATTTTCAACTTAAAGGAACTATAGAACTAAACTGTATTTAAGAAATTATTTAAAATTAATATAGAAATAAGTCCAACAATTCAAATCAGTTTCTGAACTTAAGAACCACTGTAAAAAGATATTTTTTTTCCTCAAATTTTTACAGCTTGAAAAATAATAGTACACTACAGATCACACAGTAACAGCAGCAGCAGCAAAAAAAACGTTAAAGAAATAAAACAAATCGCATGGAAAGTGTAATCGCACCTTAAACTTCATCATTACAATAGAAACAAAAAATGACAAAACAAGGAGAATATTCTGCAAAAATGTGTAAGCAATATAATGCAAACAAGCAGAAACATAAATAAAAAACGGAAAAACCTTGCAATGGCAAACCAAATATTGTTTATTGGACTGATGTACGGACGGACGGACGGAGTTTTAAATTTCTACAAATTTATTGAGGATTTTGTTTATTACTCGTTTTTTTTTTTTTGTTGTTGTTCCCTTCTTGCTTTTCTTTATTGTTTTCACTAATACTGTTCAGTTCAGAAGAAGACATAAATCCTTGAGAAATATAGCAGGCCGTTAAAGAATAAATTCTACTTGAAACAAATGAAATGTTCCTTCTTAAAAATAAAAGTTGAAAAAATAAATTTTTAAATAAAACATGTATCTTACATTCAAAATTGTAAAACTGTACAACAGGCATTCTGGGGGTGAGAAATTCCAAGTCAGGGTGAAAGTTAAAGACCAGTGTAATAACACCTCTAAAAAGTTTGGCGTTCTCAGGCCAAACTTTAGGATTTTTGTTTTATATATTTTCAACTATAACTCAATAACGATTTATGATTTCTCATATCATTATACAGCAAATTGATTAAGCATTTTCATTACGACTTATTTTATCGAATGAAAAATCAAAAATTTTCTTTTTTCTCATTTTTAATAAATTTTTAGAATAACTTTTAGATTAACTTTTTAGTAGAATATAAGAGATGTGTACGATTGAGGGATATTTTTATTATCAAATCAAACATATTCTATATTTTACATGGATTTATTAATAAAAACTATTTAATTATTTTTAATTATTAAATGGTTTACTTGTGAGAAAACGTGTTTTCAACAAGCAGACAGATAGACGGACAGGACCAAAAAGCTCTTAAAGGAAAAAACCTAAGCTTTCTTTTGAGCAAAACAAGGGCCTTTGAAAAATAGGTAAAAAAAAATTTTTTTTTTTATTTTTTTTTTTTTTTTTTGCTGAAAGATTGAACAAATTGCTATTTGGCCAAGGTTCAGAAGATACACACATGAAACACACAATGTTCTGCTCAAAAGCAGCCAACACATATCTTTATTTTCATATCAATTATGTGCGTTTCTAAATTTTCTACGGTGCCCAACACAACCATGACTGTGTTCGTTTTAATATTTCGTTATTTACACGAACATTTTTGTATCACGTACTTTTTGTTTCAATCACACATAAAGCACACATTTTTGAGTGTTGCTTTATTTGAAGTTCATGCTCTGGTACGTGTACTGAAAAAAAAAACAGCACATGTACAATAAACAGGTTCGAGTTCAGTTATATTTTAAGTCGTGTTGTGGCTCGTGTAGTAAGAAAAAACAGAACATGTACAATAAACAGGTTCGAGTTCAGTTATATTTTAAACACGACTTAAAATATAACTGACTTAAACACGACTTAAAATATAACTGAACTCGAACCTGTTTATTGTACATGTTCTGTTTTTTTTTTCAGTACACGTACCAGAACATGAAATTCAAATAAAGCAACACTCAAAAATGTGTGCTTTATGTGTGATTGAAACAAAAAGTACGTGATACAAAAATGTTCGTGTAAATAACGAAATATTAAAACGAACACAGTCATGGTTGTGTTGGGCACCGAAGAAAATTTAAAAACAAACATAATTTATATGAAAATAAAAATATGTGTGTGTTGGTCTAAGTTATGTTTGTTTACATATATGTACGAGTTTTTTTATTCAGTGTGAGTTTTTTTCTAAACTCTGTATTTGGCACAAATTTTGCTAAGAATAATAGGTAAAATGTTGTTACATGGATGAGAAAAACACCTGTTTGGCCAAAATGTAAAATTTTGACCCCCTCTAACTCAGAGAGTTCTGGACCGATCTTGTTGAAAAATTGTGTCTCAACTACTATCCAATAGGAGTAACCTTGCTGATAACCTTGATATGAAACGCCTCATATATGCATTCTCCTTCCCTACCACGCACTGTGGCTGAAATTTAGATTTCATTGGCCAAAAGTCTAATTTATTTAGTCACCGATTTTTAAAATTTTAACGCATTTTTTTAGCTAATATATCCAGATTAGGGTAGCCAAAAAATTATGTTAAACTATTGCTAATTATGGGCGTGGCATGCTGTCAAACTCAAATGTTTTTTTTTAATTTCAGAAAAAGGTGATTTTTTTTTGTTTTTTTTATCCAAAATAAATGGTTACTACTCGATAACGACCTGCGGTCTCTTTTATACTGTTAGTAGGATTATCGTCTTTTGTTTCTGTAAGTGGTCATAGCTCTACCGTTTAATACTAGGGGCGTTATGAAATATTTCTGAAACTACTATATTTTTCTCAAATTTCAATTTTAGTGGAATAGAACTTCTAGGGAACAAAACGGAACAAGCAGCGTATACCACCCGGAGAAAGGCGAAAGTGTCCTCTTTAACCCTATGTATACTTTTGCACCCGTGACGACCCGTGGGTAGAACACTTTTTTAATTTTAATGAAATTACTGCAAAAAAATTCAAATTGCGATAATTTAAACAGCCCTATAAGTGCTCGTATACAATGGTGTATTAAATTTGTGCTTTAGATATTTTATAGCTTATAATAATCATTATTTGTTCCATTACCTTAATATATTTGTAAGTATGTCAATACACAGATGATGTAATTCATTAGTAACCTGGGTTTTTTTATTATCATACCTTTTTTATACCTTTTTATTTTACCTAACAGTGCACTAATGCAAGTAGAAAAGAAAACACATACAGGTAATTCATTTGTATAGTGGGTTTTTTTTTATATTATTTTAGGTAGTGATGCACTAATGCCATTTTCTTACCTTTTCATTTTACCTATAAACATAGTATGATGGCTTATGAGAAGGTTTATAAGAAAGCGACATTTGAATACAAACTCAATTGCTCCAATATATTTCAGCAATAACAGTTGCAAATAAAAATATTCAGAAAAATATGGAGAGCTTCAGTTATAAAGAACTGGCCGAAGAGTATTTTAGAAACAAAAAACAAGGAAGATGTTCTTAGTTACGTTAAAATAAAATTAAACCTAAATTCGTGTCACACCGAAATACAAGAGCAATTATCTAATTTTGTCAAAGCACTAAAAAACGCTACAAAGAAGTTAGCTACAGTAAACAAAATTTTTATATAAAAAGTACAAACTGGTTAGAAGGCCAACTTTATGTTGCTGCAGAAACAGAAAAGCAAGATAAGGCTGGAAGACCACGCATACCATTGGATAACTGCAGCGATAGATCCAAGAGGCGGAAAATTAAAGATGTTAGCCATGAAATTGGTGGTACAAATATAAAAGAATCTTTCCTACATCAATTACGATCACAGAACCAATTAACAAAAGTGGATATCATTGAAAAAGTTGTTAAAGCTAGTCCAGTGAGAACAAAACGGATTCTTAAAAGTAGACCAACTTCGAGCGATGCAAGACCGTTCGTAAATGAGGAGGCATTAGCATTATATTCAGCTCAGATTGCGTTCGATTGAAAAAAGCTCAAATATGCATCCAGCATATCATCACATAACCGCTGCTAAAATGGACTTATTGCCATCAAATGACACTATTACAATCACACCAATTTCGGCAGAGGTACAACCACAATCTCTACTTGATCACACAGCCGAACGCTTGCTTCAATCAATAAAAAGAAATGAGTTAAAGAAATATGGAAACACAAAGTTAATTCTTTTTTGTAAATGGGGATGTTATGGTTCTTCGGGACAGAAACAATACCAACAAGTAGTATGTGAAAATATTTCGGGCTCAGATATGTTCATGGTATCGTTTGTACCATTGCGATTGAAAAAGATTTTGGAAGATTCAGAGCCTTCGATTAGTACAACGCAAACAATGGATATTTGGAAAAATGAGACACCATCTTCTACGAAATACTGCAGGCCACACAATTTGAATTCAAAAAAGAAACTCATGATGCCATTAAAAAAGAAGTTAGTGATATCAAAACCCAAATTGCAACACTACAGTCATTACAATTACAGTTAGATGGGCAGCAAATTGAATAAGCTACTAATTAGTGCTGACAATGATAGATGGAAAAGTAGGCCAGGCTTCGACTAACACGAAGGCTGCATCCAGCTGCATTATATGCCATCAAGCCAATTAAACCAAGTCCCGACAAAATCATTAGATAATACCGATGCATATGAATTTGGATTATTACCACTACATGCAAGAATAAGACTTATGGAACACATACTAAAAATCAGTTATGATTTGGATTTCGGGTCTTCAGGATCAATAAGAAACAGCGAAATCAACAAAGAGTTAAGAAGTTTAAAAAAGAAACATGTTCAAGATGAATATCGCAGATTTAGATTGATTATAGATCAGCCAAAACAAGGGTCAGGCAATACAAATGATGGCAATACCGACAGAAGATTCTTTTCAGATCCAGAAACAGTATCTGAACTAACAGGAGTGGATTTAAGCCTTATTTTCAGATTTAAAATAATCCTAGAAGTACTTGCGTGCAATGAAGAAATTAACTCTAGAAAATTTGGAGATTATGCTAAGGAAACTGCAAAAATATACACAACCAATGGAGAAATATGTCTGCAACAGTTCACAAAATCCTTAATCATAGAGAAAATATCATTAAATATCACTTGGTGCTACTTTGAGATCTATCAGAGGAGGCTCAGGAAAAAAAAGGAATAAGGATTACAGATTTTATAGAGAGCACAATACTAGAAAAATTTCACGAAATTCCACAAATGAAGATCTATTTAGTATATTATTGGCAACGTCAGATCCGTTCATCTCCAGTATTCGAAATCAATGGAAAGTGGAACATCGGGATTTAGATGAAGAAGTCAAAAAACTACTAAAGAACAGAAATAAAACAGAACAAAGTATGGAATATTTGCAATCAATATTTGAGTCAAATGAATAATAATTATAATTGCCTTTCATTGTTATTTAAGTACGAAAAACATATTATTAGTAAAAAATAATAATAAAAAAAAACCCACCATTGTTACAAATGCAATTAAAATCTATTGCAGTTTTTATTTTTAAAATGATCAAATTTGACAGCAAAAAATAATAAATTTTTCTGTAGTAATAGCAAGATTTTTAGATAATATTATTAACGTTTTTTTTAAGTGTAAATATTCTTTGAGTGTAAACAAATTTGATAATTTGACAAGAAAACATTTTTAATTTTTCAGTAATAATAGCAAAATCTCCAGTTGATTTTACTATTCTTTTTTTTTTTGAGTGTAAACATTTTTTTGAGTGTAACATTAAAAAACCTATTATTGCAAAAAATGGTTGTAATTATGATTAAATTTTTTAATAAATAAAAAAATAAAAAAACACATATTTCACTCTAAAAGTTAAAAAAAAATCAAAAGTTCAATTTTGACCTAGAATTCCTTAAAAAGTCTTCAATCAATTTTAATGTTAATAAAACTGAAGCTGAACTAAATACGAACTTAATATCTATCCATTAAGAAAAAGTTGCTTAAATATTTTCATCGGTTCAAAAGTTACAGAATTTTGGCTAATGAAAAACGATTTTCAGCCATGCGCCACGCACCATTAAAAACAAAATCGATATTCGTTGTAGTATTAATAGCATAGTGCTTGAAAAAGTGGTCTTAAATCTAACGGAGTATCGAAACCATTGAATATCGCTGGGAAAGGCGTATCAACCTATAAGGAGATTATGTTGAAAAATAAAAAAATTTTCCCAAATTTGTGGTGTTTTCGTATTTATAGGCCTTAAGAAGTTAAAATAGCTTTTTATGAAAGTTCACATTATGTCTAAAGCCATCTCATATAATAAAAAACAAAAGACAATTGATAAATTCCATAAATTATTTGACTGTTTTATTAACAACTAGCTGTTTTTACCCGGTCTTGCCCGGGATAAAAAGACTTTGACTTGAAAAATGGTTCACTATGCTTACCAGGCGCTGAGTACTTAGTCCCAATTAACAAATTCCCCAATAAAATGAACTTTCTGCCCAAAAATTTGGACGGGCAGTACATTCGTTTTTTATTTCAATTAAAAATTTTTTGATTTTTTATTTTAGAAGTTTTTTATTTATAAACATCAAATATAACGGAAAGGTTCGCAAATTAAAGGAATCAAAACTTTTAAAAATTGAATTACTTCATTCAATAAGTGATCATCATTGAGCAGAGACGTCAAATTCAAGCTTTAGAAATGAAAGACTAATGCGACGTTTAATATTTGTCGCAAGGTTTCTTTAAGCAACTGCTTATAGTATATGTGTGGCCTATTTTGATCAACAGGTAATTATTTCACATACGTAGATAAAATTTATCATATGACATTTCAATAAGCTGTGTTCCGCGATCGAGTCGCGTCCGCGCGCCTCGCGCCGCTTCCTCGCAGCTACCCGTGCTGCCGCTTAGTTTTCGTTAACTTATTTTAATTCCTAAAACATATTTTTTAGAGCATTGCGATATTTTAGCTGAGCTGTGTTCCGAGACCGCGTTGCGTCCGCACCCGTCGCGTCCGAGTCCGCGGTCGCGCGCCGCTTCCGCTTGGCAGCCACACCCGTGCTGCCGCGCAGTCGTTGCCAACTTATTTTAATTGTCAAAATATATTTTTCAGATCATTCCGATGTTCTAGCTAAGCTGTATTCCCAGTGCGCGTAGCTTCCGTGCAACGAAATGATGCTATTGAAGAGAATACTCATTTTAAATGCATTTATAGTAGTATATATATTGAGAGCAGTGTGCAAATGTTTACTAAAATAAATATTTGACAAAACTCATTAAATAAAAATATGTAAAAATTTAAGAATGAATTGGGGGAGTAAGTTCATTTTTTATTTCGATTAAAAAAAAATCGGGAATTTGTTCATTTCTTTTGGGTACCTTTTTTTTAAGTTTGGGAATTTGTTCACCGTGTAGTTATTTCCGTGTAAACCAAATTTCAGAGAAATCCGTTTAAAAATACAAATTTGTATAAGGAAGAAATATACCAAAAAACAGAAAATTAGTTTTGTATAAAAAGTGGGCATAGAAGGAGGCGTGGCCGGCAAGAATCATATGGCGACCTCTCTGGAGTACAGAGATCGTGTGTAGCAAATTTCAGAGAAATCCGAAAAACAGAATATGAATTGTATACAAAAAGTGGGCGTAACAGTAGGAGTGACCGGTACGAAGAATATGTCCACCTTCCCTGGAGCAGAGAGATCGTGTATACCAAATTTCAGAGAAATCGGTTGAAAAATAAAAATTTGTATAGCAAACAAATATACCAAAAAACAGAAAACGAATTGTATACAAAAAGAGGGCGTAAAAGCAGGTGTGGTCGCAAGAATAACATGGTGACCTGGCCTGGGGTACAAAGATCCTGTGTACCAAATTTCAGAGAAATGCGTTGAAAAATAAAAATTTGTATAGCGAACAAATTTACCAAAAAACAGAAAATGAATTGTATACAAAAAGTGGGCGTAAACGTAGGCGTCGTCGATAAAAAGTATATGGTGACCTTAGCTGGAGTACAAGGATCGTGTGTACCGAATTTCAGAGAAATCTGTTGACAAATAAAAATTTGTATAGTGAACAAATATGAATAAAACAGAACATGAATTTTACATAAAAAGTGGGCGTAAAGGTAGGTGTGGCTGGTAAAAAGTATATGGCGACCTTTCCTGGGGTATAGAGATCGTGTGTACAAAATTTCAGGAAAATCCGTTGAAAAATAAAAATTTGTATAGTGGTCAAACAAACAAACAAACAAACAAATAAACAAACAAACAAACAAACAGAAAATGCATTTTATATATATAGATAACATGAGAGTTAGCGAATATATCGTCTTGCCAGTGCCATACTGTAACAAATCAAAATGATACTGTTTTCCGAAAACTGATCTATTGGGCTAGTAGAGACTAAAAGAATCAGAGGAATATTATAACATCTCAAAATTTTACTGTTTTCAGGGAAATTACATTACATATTCTTATATTACACTGAAAAAATTATACTGAACGATAAAACCCTAAACCGTAATATCTCAAAACCATCTATTTTCAGTTACAATGGCAAGACGATATGTGTATAATGTTTAAAACCAAGGCAAGTTTAAGGGATACAATTTTTATAGTTTATATAAGAAAAATTTTGAATCTGAAATATATTAAAGAACAATCTTAAAGTTTCTAATCTGAAAGTTTTTCCATAAAACAAATATCTTGAATTCGTGAAAACATAATAAATTTTATAGAAAAAATGTTAAGTTTGGTAGATTGGAATGGTTTTTGAATGAAAAGACTTACGTTTTGGATATTTTTTTATAAGTGAAAATTTAGATTTCTTAAAAGAAGAACTGCTTACAGATAAACTGTTAAAATAAATATTAAGATCTGAATAATTTTTTTTTTTATTAAAATCTGTACCTATTTTTTATTTTTTTTTGCAAATAAGTACTTTTCTTTATATCACTTTTTTGATATTACTTTTTCATATTGGCTATATTTTGTATTTATTTCGGGATACCATTAAACAAAACTGTGACAATACCAGCCTAACTAATACGACACGTGGAGTATAATGATCATACAGACACACTGAGCTAATGCTGCAAACACGACGAATACAAAAACGACTACAATTACAGGGATGACCGACAAATTCGAAAATTAAAAATAACAAGAACAACATAGAAAAATTATATTTCTCTTAAGAGTTTCTTTACATTTTCATTGAAATCTCAGGACCTCGTGAACCGATTTTAATGATTTTAAATAGCAAGCTGCTCAAGATGTCAGTGTATCATCCTCATTTAAAAAGGACCAACCAAGCTGACCACTTAAGAGCTTGATCGTGATTTCCACATGAGGCCAGTTGGACATCGCTATATCAACTCCGATTGTTAAAGGGATCAAGAATATATATATATATATATATATATTTCTTCTCAATATTACAAACGGAATGAAAAACTCATATATCCTCTGTAGACTGGTGTGGGGGTACAATAAAACCTTCGACAAGTCGTGCCCTGTGCCGTTCTGTTAAGATGAAACTTTGTTTTTTGTTGTAGTTTCTATAGTTAACCAAATGAAAAAGAAAATTTTCAAAAACAAAAAATTAAACAACTTAATTTATTTGGATTATTTAAAATAATTAAATGAACCTGAATTCGAATATGAGTACATATATTTAATGTTCTGTGTTGTACAATATAGCTTAGTTTAACTGCCCAAATTTACTGTTGTTACGGATTTTTCCTGTCGGAGAAGCAGAGGTGTTAATGTTGCCAAATCTAGGTATTCATTATTATTGCGCACAATTAAACGAATTTCTTTTTAAGGTGTTATTTTCCAAAACAACACCACCAACTTTTCTTTTCCATTTACAGAGTTTTAATCCAAAGAAAAGAAAAGAAAATAGTCAAAAATTTCATAAAAAAGAAACAAAACCGGATTATACATTTTGTTACACCTATAAAATATTTTAAGATTATGTGTGTGTGTCTGTCTTTTTTTTTTTTTTTTTGGCAAATTCTTAAAAAATATTGGCTTACGACTTATATTTCATATTACACACTTTTCTTATTAAGGATTTTCTTCGTCTACACTTTTTCTATTACAACTCCAATTATGGGAATTGAATAATTTGACACCTTTCTCTGTCAGATTTAGTTTTAGACGTAACACTAAGACACAGGAAATTGCGTAGTATAACGCATCATATACAGTGTAGTCCTTGATTCTATGAAGAAGATGAAGAAGACCAGAATGTTTAAACATTTGACACTAAACTGACACACATAAGCCGGGATTAAGATTATAAGCAACATGCAATTTGTGTAAATCGAAATACTTAAACTGTGTAACTAGAAATTGTGTACAAAAATGTATTGAAGATTTACGGATCATGTTTAAAAAATTGATTACCAAAAATTTATGTCTCAATTTGCAATAAAGGAATAGTGTAAATAAGAGTATGTGGAAAATAATTTTAAACTTTGTGGAACCCCTGAATTTACCAAGCAGAAAAAGTACATATTTAATATTATATCAGCAAACTTAATAATAGAGCCAATGTTATTGAACTGCTCTAATAGCCGCAACAACAATTTTACTCTAACACGGATAAAGTAATTAAGCATCATATTAACAAAAATGAGAAATTTGTTGTAATGATTGACCATCTTTCTTCAAGTATTTACCACAGTTTAGAATTTCACTATTAAATGAGGCGATTTGCGCCATGGCTTTTTCATCAGCGATTACGTAGAATATGTTCCGCTTTGAGATCTTCAAGGTAAGTCCTCTGTTAGCTATGCTGGCATAATATTGTCTAATTTAATTAATTAGACAATAAAAATTTTATAACAACTGAATTAACCAAAATTGAATTTCAAATTGTATCCTATTTTGTACATAATATTTATCGTAAGCTATAACGAGTAATGAAAAAAAACCTATTGTGAATTATATGAATTTATCTAAAACGTAGCGTAAGCTAAATTTTCTAAATGTATAAGCTGTAATTATACCAAACATATTTTGAATTAACCATTAACTCTACAACTTTCATTGAAAACGGTGAGCAAAGGAATATCCATCCCGTGGGTTATATATTTATTTAATAAATAAAAGATTAATCACGAAACCACTTCTGTTTTTCTTTTTTGTGATATTGTTCATCGGCAATAAAACCTTTTATAATTTCCCCCTCTCCGCGAGAAATTATTACTTGGCGAAACCGATTGCTCATATACTTCATATTTAGGTTCCCCGGAACGAACTGCTCTGCTCGTCATCCCATCACTGCAGAACCAAAAACTGAAGTTATCCTCGGAGGAGTCTGTATGCGCCTTTTCAAATATCTTAAATCATTACTTAACTGATTGCAGTTAAAAGCATTTAATTAGCTCGACAAAAATTATGACAAGAAACTGGGATACCATTTTGAACTTTTTATACCCTATACCACTATGTGGTTAGGCTATAATGACTTTATGCAGCTGTTTGTAATTACCAAAAATATTTGACCAGAGCCATCTTTTATTATACCGATCGAATCAGAATCACTTTCACTGTTATTTGCAGAATCACTTTCAGAGTCGATTTAGCGATGTGCGTCCGTCCGTCTGTGTTCCCATGTAAACCTTGTAATCAAACTACAAGTCGCAAATATGAATATATTTTAATGAAATTTGGTATATAAGCTTTCATCGGCCACGGGATGAACGCTATTGAAATTGGTTAATTTCGGTCCATATTCAGACGTAGTCCCCATATAAATGACCCCTATGAAATCGACATAAATTGCCATAAGATCCAAATTTTCATATAGATCTGACTCAAATTGGATTTGTATTGTTTATTATATCCATTAATCAGTAGTCCAAAAATAATACCTATGGGACCATTCTTAGTCATATTCCCCATGTAGAGCCGCTTCCCGATCTTTACTTAAATCTATTAAAAAAAAACGAAAATATTGCACAGATTTTCTCAAA
Organism: Cordilura impudica; assembly: GCA_963682025.1. NCBI lineage: Eukaryota > Metazoa > Arthropoda > Insecta > Diptera > Scathophagidae > Cordilura > Cordilura impudica. The sequence continues at coordinate 49,799,568 of OY821520.1, read as the reverse complement.
TTTGGTTTGTATATATTTTTTCGAAATATAAGTGACTTTACCAATTATGATCAGGATCGGTCCATTTTTCGATCTAGTCCCCATATAAATATATCACCAAAAAACTAATAACAATGCCACTCAGATTTGGTTTATGCTGGTTTTCTATATCCAGTTAGTTGTAGCGCAGAAATAGGGTCTCGGTCGATCGGTCGAGACCGACTATAATTTTCTTACTTGTTTTATCTAATCGAGGCATAAACCCATTTTTCCCATATGAGATATATATTCTTCATTTGAATAATAAGGTGCCAGAATGAAATTGTTTTCGCTACTTAATGTAAATATGAACATATTATTTCTAATTAAATCTATAGTATTAATAGGCAAGGCGATCTTTTGTTACCGATGTTTTATTCTAACGTTTTATCCGATTTTGATCAAATGTATATTATGTGAAAGGTATTTCTTTTTACCTGTTCACCAGATTTACAGATTTTTAAAATTTTTCCTTTATTTTGAGTAAATTGCATTTGAAGTTGCTACTAACACATGCATAAAACTATACATATGCTATGTGTATGATTATTAAATTTGTTAATGTGTTTGTTTATGAGTTTGTTATCTTCATTTACAATAATAATAAACCATAAAAGTATTGATTAGTGAATTGGCTAAGTTGAAAAATATAGTTGCCTAGAAATTACACTCGAATTTCGAGCGCTGGAATCTGCTAGTGTAAGTAAATTTATGATTTATTTTAATTTAAATTTCGTTGGTAGAAAACACTTTCTGTAGCAATTTTTTATAATAAAATTTGTTTTTAAAATAATTAATTTATAGTATGTATTTTAATTTTTGTAAAACTCAAATTCATCAGAATAAGTGCATGGTGCATAAATCAATTTTTGAAACTTCGGATGACACAAAGTTTACACAAGTAGCAAATTAATAAATTTATGTTGTTTGCAATGTTAATTTGATATTGTAGTTAATTACTTATAGCAAAAAACCCATCAAAAATTACTTATTTTATTGAATATTACAACCCTTAAACGTGTCTTGAAAAAACCTATCATGTGATACCAATATTGGATAAGTTGACCAGGAAAAAATGAGAATATCTTCAAAAAACAAAAAAAGGAAATTTTTTTAAAAACGGTCCAGCTGGGTTAGCGCTAGACCAGAAATATTTTAGGGGCCACGTTTTTTTTTGTGAGTCGATCTGTTATACATACATATACTTTGTATAGATGCTTTGCGTCGATCTAAACATTGATATACAAGTACTTAAATATTTTCTTTCGAATACACATATTTTTTCAATGTAAGATGGTGGAAAATATTATTGGGTTAGTTATAATTGGTCTGATTAATGGTACATCATAACTTTGAGTCTATGTTGTATCTGAAAAGTACGTTTCTTAAATTTATTAAAATTTCATTAAACAAACACATAAACATTTTACAATTTCTTTGTTATAATAATATTATGAAGATAAGATTCTATGTCAGTTTTTCATGTATTGTTGATCTGTGTTACAGTAATTAGTTTTTATACCCTATACCACTATGTGGTTTGGGTATAATGACTTTGTGCTGCTGTTTGTAACAACCAAAAATATTTGACCTAGACCCATCTTTAATTATACCGATCGAATCAGAATCACTTTCTGATTTGATTTAACAATGTCCGTCCGTCCGTCCGTCCGTCCGTCCGTCCGTCCGTCTGTGTGTCCATGTAAAGCTTGTAATCAAACTGCAGGTCGCAAATATGAATATAATTTGATGAAATTTGGTATATAAGCTTTTATCGGCCATGGGATGAACGCTATCGGTCCATGTTCAGACCTAGCCCCCATACAAATTACCCCTATGAAATCGACATAAATTTTTATAAGATCCAAATTGTCATATAGATCTTACTCAAATTGGGTTTATATGCGTTCATTACATCCATTAATGAGTAGTCCAAAAATGATACCTTTGGCCCCATATAGAACTGCTTCCCGATTTTCACTTAAATCTATTAAAAAACAAAAATATTGCACTGATTCTTCTCAAATTTTGTTTGTATATATTTTTGCAAAATACAAGAGACTTTACGAAACATGATCAGGATCGGTCCATTTTTGGACCTAGTCCCCATACAGGTATAGCATCCGATATGAACTTTTTCATATCTGCAGCGAAAAAAATTAATAAAAATCCCACTCAAATTTGGTTTTTGCTTATTTTCTATGTCCAGTTAGTTGGGCCTAAACGCATGGTATAGGGTATCGTATAGTCGGTCTAGACCGACTATAATTTTCTTACTTGTTTATTGTTCGATTTATGATCATGTATACTTTTTTCTAATAATACAAAAGATAATACTTTTGCAATGTTAGAGAAATATGGAAAAAATTGAAGACAGCGCTAGGTGGAGTAGCTACTTTCGCACAAAGCGACTTGTTCATCCTCAGCATCCTTCTGCCTACTACTTCAACTCATGTTTAATCAACTATTTAACTGAAATATTTGAAAGAAAGGAACATGAGGAATCTTTTTTTCTTTTATACGATATTTAGTACGAACAAGCCGAGTTTCATCCAATTTTAAGCTTTCTCTACATTACATAGGTTACAAATCTTGTAATGTTAAAAGCTTTTTGTTTTTGCCACAGTTCTCTAGATGGAAATGTAATGGCATAATATTTAATTTCAAACAATTTCCAATTTTTCTTTAAGTTTTTACTGGACTTGTAAACTGGATGCCTAAATATAATTGTTTCACATTTTTGTGTGCTAATTCCCATTTTTCAGTCGATAGTATACATTTCAATAATATCAAATCATTTTTGATGATTTGGAATAATTTTTTCTATCATTTTATGGGCGTGATATATTATTATATCATCCGCAAATGAGATAGAGTTTTCTGTTTTATTAAAAAATCATGTGAGTCCGATCCTAGGGGAGATGTGTAAACATCTTGTAATTAGAACAGAAAGCGTCATCTATGTATCACATATAGCAAATAACTGCAAGGACTCTGGTTATACTTGTGAGGTTGTTGAATTATGTATATGTTATACGTTTATATTGTGAAATTTTTGCCGCTCTACAGCAAAGGGTTGTTGAATTAGCTGAAACAATTTTATATCATAAAATTTTCACCAATACAATCATAAGTCACATCGATTTGTCTTACGGCTCACAGCGTAACATGTAAACTCACATGTTACGCTGTTTTTGTGATTGTGTTGTGAAAAGATATTTACCTCCCTGCGCATATAGATGTTTACACATGAATAAGTCATGTATAACTAAATTGAAAAGATTGGCTGAACTAACAGTTCTTTGGTGAAACCATTATTTTTGGTGATATAAAATAAATGTTTTGTTACTTATCATATTCTAAATCATTATCATTTGGTAAAGTGGAAATTGGTATTCACTTAACTTAAATACCAACCCTAGGATCCAAACCTTATAGCTTAGATAGCCGCCTGTACATAATTTCTTGTTCTAATTCCAAGTTATATTTGATGTAAGTAAATGTTTTACGTTAATTTTTGAATATATATACTGACGTCCAAATTATTTTTCGCTTAATAGCTTTATGATCTCATATTATTTTTATTATAATTTATACAAATTTCAAATAATTTGCTGATATTAGGAAGAAGATTTTTGTATTATTTTGAGCTTTGTCTTTTTGTGGTAAAACCAAAATAAATACATTAAGCTCTGCAATATGTCAACAAAATCTACAAATCTTAGTTTCAAAAACCAATTTGTAGTACTTGGTTACACAGAAAAACAAAATAATGTGAGTCCGATCACAGGGGAGATGTGTAAACATCTAGTAATTAAAGATTTTTGTATGTCACTTTTTTAAAATCAAACAGAAAGCGTCATCTATGTATCACTAGGGTGGCCCTTCGTTATATGGAGGGAAAAAAAAGTGTTCAAAATGTCGGTCTCACCCCCTAGAAATATGCGAAAAGCAAAAAAACTGGGACATACAAAGTTTTGGGCCAATCAAAAAACGTTTAGCCGTGGCGCAAAGCGATTGAAAATTTCAAGTGTGTTTATATGGGGAAAATATGACTTTTTTTCAGATTTTACGAAAATTTCGTTGTATAGTTTAATTTTTCCGACAAGCTATTATATAATGCCGGATCAGTATTAAATTGTCCTTTCAACAGGTAATAAAACTTCAAAATCGAATGAAATTTCGCCAAGAAATAGCAAATGCCCCAGACCACTTTTGTGTCAAAAAAAAACTAGTTCATGAAATTTGATGACATTTTTTTCAACTTTTAGAAATTGATTAAAGCCATCATTCTTTTTTGGTCTCTATACTTATAAGTTTTTAGATATTAAGTACTATTTTATTACCACGTTGTTAACCTTTTTCAAGTTTCAAAAAACTTTCTTAAACAAAATTTTAAAAAATGAATATATCACTTTAAGGTTTTATTAGATACGTGTTGCAGATTAACTGTGTTAATTTTTAAGTAAATCCCTCCGACAGAATTTTTTTTACAAGGATTTTATTTTTGCGGATTTCGAGAAAAATTGGATTTTTGTAAAATATTCTGTAAATGTACTCTTTCTAAATACTTTGTATCAAAAATTAATTACTTTTCTACTTTTAAATGTTACATTTTATCTTAATAGCCTAGGGTTTCGGAAAAAATAATATGACTCCATTAACCCTTTTGGAATTGGGGTCACATATGACCCCAAGCTAATAAAAGAAAATTTTTTCAAAAAATTCAAATATTTTGTAAGTGCTGTCTAATTTTTAGATGCGACGCATAAAATATAATAACCAAATGTGTAGAAGTTTCGTTTCAAAAATTTGGTATAAATCCGAGAACATTAACCTATTATTTGCCAAGGCCAGCTTTGGATTTTAAGATATTTTTAAATAAAAATGACCAAAAACGAGTTTTTCTATTAAATTTAGAATTTAGAATTTAAGAAAAATAATTCGGTTAATTTTTATTTATTTAACCAGATTAAAGGAGTTTTAAAAATTTTATCAAAAAAATTTCCAATTTTCGGTCTCAATGCGCAATAGGTTAACAATGTGGTAATAAAACAATACTTTATATCTGAATACTTATAAGTATAGAGACCAAAAAAGAATGATGGCTTTAATTAATTTCTCAAAGTTGAAAAAAATTTCATCAAATTTCATGACCTAGTTTTTTTTCGGCACAAAAGTGGTCCGGGGCATTTGCTATTTCTTGGCTAGGTTTTATTTGATTTTGAAGTCTTATAGCCTTTTGAAAGAACAATTTAATACTGATCCCGAATTATATAACAGCTTGTCGGAAAAATTGAACTATAGAACGAAATTTTCGTAAAATCTGAAAAAAAAAGTCATATTTTCCCATGTAAACACACTTGAAATTTTCAATCGCTTTGCGCCACGACTAAACGTTTTTTGATTGGCCCAAAACTTTGTATTTCCCAGTTTTTTTGCTTTTCGCATATTTCTAGGGGGTGAGACCGACATTTTGAACACTTTTTTTTATTAAGGGCCACCCTAATGTATCACTTATAGCAAATTTGTGGGGTTGTTGAATTATGTATTGCTATACGTTTATATTGTGAAATTGTTAACATTTTACAGAAAAGGGTTGTTGAATTAGCTGAAACAATTTTATATCATAATTTTTTCAACAATACTATCATAAGTCACACCGATTTGTCTTACGGCTCATGTGAGTTTACATGTTACGCTGTTTTTGTGATTGTATTATGAAATAGAAATTGACCTGCGCGTATAGATGTTTACACATCAAAAATTCTTGATTTAATTATTAATTATTGATTTGATAACATATTTAACATTAACCATTATTCGCCAACTTTCATGAGTTAAAAACAGTTGTTTCAAAAAATAAATAAAAAATTACAGTCGATCTAGACCGACCATATGAAACCCTATACCATACGTTTACAGAAATGGTCTCGGGTTCAACTAAGTGGATTTTTGAGCGGATTTTCTACTTATTTTTCCTTCGCATATGAAAATGATCATACCGGGCGTTATGTTTTTATGTGGACTAGGTCGAAAAATGACGTGATTCAGACCATATTTGGTGAAGACGCTTTATTTAACAAACAAAAAACATAAGAAATTTGTGAAAAATCCTTGCTATATTTTTGTTTATTGATGGATTTAACAGATACTAAGGAACCAGCTTTATTTGGTTGCTATGACTGAGATTTGTCTCACAGAGTTTAACTACGGACTACTGAATAATAGGTGTAGTAAGCACACACAAACCAAATTTAACCAGATATGTATGATAACTTTTATCTTATTGGCAATTTAGCTAGGGTCATTTGTATGGAGACTATGTCTGGACACGCATCGATTTTCACCAACTTCAATAGCGTTCGTCATATGGCCGATGAAAACTTATATACCAAATTTTATCAAAATAAATTCATATATGCGACCTGCAGGTTAATTTCAAGGTTTACATGAATACACGGACGGACAGACGAACAGACAAACCTACGGAAAAATAAACGACGCACAGTGGCGCCATTTGAGTTTTTTCTTTGCAAAAATCATATCTTTTAAACCGAATAACATAATTGAACAGTTTAAACAGCATATGATAGATAACTGTTCAGCCTATGAAATGAGCGTTTGGAAAGGGTGCTACGCTTTGTAGGGGCCTACTTATGGGTTATCAAAGTTAAAATTTGTAGAAAATTCAATTTTATGGTAACTAAAAAAAATTATTTTTACATTTTTAGATTGTTTTTATTTTTTTTTTTCTTTAGGGTTTTATGTTTTAAATTATTACCTAACAAATTAAAAAAAATTACTTCTTTTTTAAATTTATTTTTTCAAGTTTCTGTAAAATATTCATCACAATTCGTAAGAGAAGGTATATCTAAAAGACTAATCATTTCTAAACTATAATTATTTTCTAACTCTATTCGCGACTTCACATGCCGCAGGGAAGAAATAAGTGGATCGGAAGATGCTACCAACATGTTGAAGAGGTCCTCATTTTGCCTTACCCTTGATGCTTTGAATATGTTCTGCAATCTACGTTTTTTATAAAATTTGTTAAGAGACTTCTGTGCTTCTTCAGAAAGCTCTCCAATTGGCAAAGACTGGTACTCAATTATATCTTTGACATGCGCCAATATTTTATGGACGGTCGGGGTCAACTTCTTCTGTGGATACATTTCTGCTGAAAGAGATGCAGTTTTCGATGCATATTCTCCATATTTTGTAGAATTGACATTTTCTTTGCAGTTTAAAACATTCAAGATCGTTCCCAATCTTTTCACGATTTGATTGTCATCTCCAGTGATTCTAGTTACTGCCTCATCATTTTCAAAAAATCTCCTAGAAGTGTTTCCATCGTTTGAGTTACCGTATCCGTGCTTGGGACAGTCTACTTTTAGTCCAACTTGTTTAAAAAAAGCATCCTGTATTTGCTTCTTTCTGATCTTTCCCTTATCCTTTATTGATGTATTGTCATCGAAGTTTTCCTCCTCTTGTGGTAGGGTATACGCCAGTTTTAGCAAGAACTCCATATACCTTATCCTTGCGTGCAATGGTGACATTCCATATTCGTAATTCTCCTCGTTTGTAGAATCGTTTAAATTACCAAAGTTCTTCTGACTCTTTTTGCAAATCGGGCATGACAATGTTGAGGTTGTTCCTGTCAGTTCGTTTACAACTTTTCCATCAACCATGGTCAGGTGGAACTCGTAATTGCATTCAATATATTTTCCTTCTCCAATTTGCAGCTTTGTAGGCTTAATCTTGCTTATTTGTTCTTCAATGTCCTTCACCTTGGTCCTTATGAGTTCTGCCGATTCCCTTGCAAACTGAAACATTATTGGTCGGCAATAATGCACTGATGACGGACGTGGATTTTTCCAGTGTAGGGAAACATCAGATTTGAGCCGCAAAGGAACAACAGATGCCATAAACATATTTCCGTCCGATATTGTAGCGTCATCGGAAGATATCCTTTGCTTATAAACGCTTTGTCCGGATGATCCATCGCAGCCCCATTTGGTGATCAATGTCAGTTTCTCAGGAAGAATTTTCACCTCATTTTCAGGAAGACTCTCCAACAACCGTTTTGCTGTACGGCCCATGAGATCCTGCAGATTGGCTTTCACAGAGACTTCCGTAAACTCCGTATGCAGTGGTCGTGAATTTATTTTGGCTTGCGTAATATGCTTGTATCCTGCTAAGTCCATAAACAAGGCCAAGGCTTCTTCGGAACCATACTTTTTAATGTGTGCGTTTGTGGGCGTGGGAATGCTTTCCTTAATCCTTTTTAGTCGCAGTAGGCTTGCATCAGCAACAGATTTTGTAATCTGCGACCTAACTCTTTCACTATCCTTTGTATATTTAATAGACAGCGCGTCCGATAAATGCTTTGTGGTCAAGTCATTGGTGGCATCGGCAAGTTTCCTCTTTCTTGTGAAAATTGAACACTCCTCAATACTTTTTTTGGCCTTCCTTTTGCTCCTCTGGTTGATGTGGTGGGTTTATCTACTGCCAATATATCCAGGATGTTGTCTTCATTCAGCCAGTCCTCGTATTTGGAGTTGAAGTTCTGAATGGTTCGATTAGATTTCACCCATTTTGCCTTAATATTCGCATATATCAGATAAAAATTATTTTTTATAATTTCGCTTCTCTAAATATTTCCGTATAAGCTATCAAGTTCTTCTGAAGCAGCTTCTGTGAAAAACTTTGGTGTGGTTGACCTTCTAAACAGTTGAAATAATTTTAAATTGTTTAACGCCATGGCTTCAGCACTTGTTGCGCCAACTTTCAGTCGTAGACTAATCCAGGCATTATGCTTATTTTGCAATATATAGGCTTATGCTACCATGCCTAAAAATTTACCTGTTCCCTGCATACATATGGATTTAGGCTGAATTATGCAATTTTGATATTATGCTCATGTCTAAATAAGATTTGTGCCTACCTGGAGGGACCATAAGTCAATATTGTTCTTGACCATTTGTACTCCAAAGTAATTTTTAAGTGAGGTGCGTACCTGCGAATTTCAATGAGTAGTTTTTTGTGCATCCTGGGTCTGTAACAGAATATTGGGAGTAGACTTTGGCAGAGGCTCACAGGTAGACAACCGACTTAAAATGCAATTTTCAAACTATTAGATCAAACTACTGTCAGTCAAAACATGTAAGGGATGCACGCCATACAATTTCTACAACCATGTCTTTTTAAACTTTTTTACCTCTAGAAGCCAAACGGGCAGGTACGGGCAGATAAAACCTTTTGAATTATGTAAAGAAATAATCAAAGAACATGTTTTGCAAATATGGCAAATATAGAAATATATAGATTTTTTTATTTTCCGTCAAAGTTGAAAAATAGTGAAAAAACGGATAGTTTTTAAATAGTGATTTACCAGGAGAAACACAAAGCAAACAGTTAATTTTTTTTTTATCATTATATACTTAATAATTACATCAATCAATACAAATAAAAAATAAGGCGATTCGTTACCTATTTTTCGTGATATTACACCTGAAATCGCAACAAATTGACTAAAACTTGTGTGTTTTTTTGAAAACCGAAAGTCGGTCAACTTTGAACGGTTATATCTTCTGAACTAAAAATGTGATATTACTAAAAGTAGCATACTTGAAATCGTTGAAAAGTTTCCTATAACATGGGTTTGTTCAAAACTTCGTCGGCGCACATGAAAATTTTGATTTTTGCAACTTCGTTTGCTCTACAGGCGCCACTGTGTGATGGGTATAGGTCAAATATTTTTGGTAGTTAAAGACATTAGCATACTCTCAATATATCCTAACCACATAGTCATATAGGGTATAAAGAACAATTAATTGTGTAGTTATAAGGTGGAAAGTTAGACCACGCACCACTTTTTGGAATAGACCTTTAAAAAGAATTTAAAAACAAGTAAGAAATTAAAGTCGGTCTAGATCGACTAAACGATACCTTATACCTTGGTTCGGAGACCCTCTCTCTTCGGTCCAACTTATTCGATATAGAAAATAAGCATAAAACAAATTTGAGTGACATTATTATTATTTTTTTTTTGGCTGCAAATATGAAAAAAGTTCATATGGTGGTATAGGGTATACGAATTTTCTGTGGTATTTTTTAGAGCTAGTTCAAAACGATTTATAATTTTTTAATATCCTATATAGCCATACCACTTTGTGGTTAGAATTTAATGAGTTTGTAACTACTAACACCATATAACCTACACCTACCATTTATTGTACTGATCGAATCATTTTCTGAGTTTATTTAGCTATGTCTGCCTGTCTGTATGCCCGTGTATGAAATTCTGTATATAAGCTTTCTTAGCCATAGCATTAGCGGTATGAAAAATGGTGAAAATCGCTTCATGTTTAGATCTAGCCCCCATTTAAATCGCCACTATGGAATCAGTTTAAATTGCGCTAAGATCCAAATTACCATACAAAACCCAACCTATACTTAAATTTATCAATAAACATATATATAGCATAGATTTTTTTTAAAATTTGGTTTACGTTTACATTAACGTATTTGCGAAATATGAAGGATTTAGTAAAATTTGTTCTAGATCAGTCATTTTTTCAACAAATACAAATACAAATACATCATCCAACATCAGGCAACAAATTTAAAACAATGCCACTCAAATTTGATTTATACTAATCCTCTATACATAATTATTTTCTATATCGTATGACCTTTTCTCTAAAGGCGTAATGGAGGGTATCGCACATTAGGTTTTGACCGATTGTAATTATGTTTGTTTAATTATGGCGGCAATTACAGTCGGCAGTGGCTTCAAAAGTTTAGTGAATATAAACTTCATATTAAAATATTTAAAAATTGTAACCCATATATTAAATCCCTATTATAACAAATATTATAATTTTAAATATTTTATTTGCCAGAAAACCGCAAATTTATTTTCAAACCAAATCGTAACTTTAGTGGAAAAAAGGTCAATTCTCTTATTAGTAAATTAACTAAAAATTATAAAATAAATCTAATACATATTTAGATTCCCACACGCATACACACTTAAATAATTCGTAATTATTGTTATTAAATAATTTATATAAAACAAAAATGTGTATGTGTGGACTTTAATGCTACTTAATAAATAATTACAATTTTATGGACCAAAAAGTTTTTGTTGTTTTCTAATTGCATAACATACAGTGGTAGGCAAATAAATAATTATATTTGTTTAGATCACTATAAATACATACATATGTATGTAGCTTACTTGCTCTGGTTAGAGAAAGAACGTCTCTGTTTATATATTATCTATGTGCAATGCTCTAGTACAATTGCGGTCGCCAACTAATCCTTTTTCAATTATTATTTTATATTTATTTATTTAGTTAAGTAGTTGGTATGGTCCGGTACAGGATATACATACTAAATAATTTCGATAATTTTTGTATTTAATTTATACATTTGCTTAAAATTAACATTTAATTGTGTAAACATTTTATTATGGTAATTCCGATTGATGGTCAAAAAAAAAAAAAATAATTAAAACTACATAGATTTTAATGCATTTTTTAAATTTAAATTTTATTATTTTGACAGAAAATAATTTAAATTATTTTAAACTTTTAATAAGGATATTTAATTTATATATAAATATATATAAATGAGGGTGACAACGGTTTATATGAAAAAAAAATTTTTGTTCGAATTTTGAGGTGTGCGGCTCGAATTTTGATGTGTGCGGGTCGGATTATTGTGATGATGGATCTAGAACTTTAGTGCGCATAATTTGAGCCAAATCGGACATTGCTTTCTGGACGCGCATTGAGTTCAAATTTAAAATATCCATTTATATGTAAAAATTATCAAAAAAAAAAAAAAATCATTTTTCACAAAAATTTTGATATTAATAATCGCGTTTCTCTGAAATTAATTCATAAACCATAATAAGGAGCAAATTATCTTTCTAATAAAACAACAAAATCTATTATCGGCTGAAAAAGAGCCAAGTTATATCAAGTTCCCCAGGCAAAGAAAATCGAGCTCACATTTTTAAAGACATTGAAATAATTTACAACAACAACATTTTTGCATTCGCCTGATCCCAAAGTGATCTTATATCAAGTATTTTGCATTTCGTCTATTGTTATGCCGTTCTAAATCAATGTCAAAATGTACGTATTTTTTAGCACTGTTTCAAAATTTCCAATTTTACATTTCTAAAAATTTTTTTCAAGAAATTTTCCGAAATCAACCATCAGACTTCGAGGTCTTATTAACGAAATATAATTGAATAAGAATATTAAATATTGTAGGTTTCCTATTCTTAGTTTGGCGAGGCTACATCTTTTTGTTGTTTTCATATTTCAAATATCTTTTATCAAAGGGTTGTACTACTTTATATAAGTTCTCTATCCTGTAAATTAAGGTTCAATTGAAACCCTATAAACTGTCCCTCTTTAAGGTCACAGGTCAAATATAAGGAATTTTACAGTTTTTTGAAACAAAATATAGAAATAATATATATTTGTGGGAAGATTTCGATTAAACTTGTTAATAATATTCTAGTTATTCAAAAAAATTATATTCTGGACTTATTATCTGAGATTAAGTCGTGGGGTACCCTTGGTGTCAAATTGACTCTTTATGAAAATTTATAAATATTTTCTTCATAAGGATTTAAAATTAAACAAATTTAATGTATTCATAAAATTCCTCAAATTTATTCGTTATTTTATGAAAATTTGTAGATTAATTAGTTTTTATATTTAATGCAGCATAAACAAATTTTTATATCGAGGGCTTATATTCAATAATTATTTTAAAGAGAAGGTGTAAAACCAATTTATTAAAAACATCTGACCGTATTTGTCGATCCATTTGCTACAAGACTTGTTATGAAATAGTCATACTATATATTATTGATATAATTTGTATTATATTTGATAGTTGTATCAGAGGACAGTTTGAGATCAAAAATTAATATTTCTGTCAAAATACAAAAAAATCCTGATGAAGAAAATATTTATAGATTTTCATAAAGGGTCTATTTGACAGCAGGACTACCCCACGGGTTAATTTCAGAAAATAAATCCAGAATATTATTTTTTAGAATTATTAATATATTATCAACAAGTTTTATCGAAATCCTTTCACAAATATATATTATTTCAATATTTTCTTTTAAAAAAAATATAAATCTCCTTAAATTTGACCTTTGACCTTAAAGAGGGACAGTTTATAGTATTTCAATTTAACCTCAATTTACAAGATTAAGAACTTATATCACTTAGTGTAACATTTCGATAAAAGATATTTGAAATATGAAAACACCAAAAAGATGTAGCATAAAAGTTGCAAAAGTACGAAAAATCACATTTTTCTTCAAATCCGCTGAAATACAAACGGAGCCCTCGCCAAATTAGGAACAGGATAGCTACAATATTTGAAATTTTTAATTACATATATTTTGTTAATAAGACCTTAAAGTTCAATCGTTGGTTTCGGAAAATTTCTTGAACAAAATTTTTGAAAAAGTAAAATTTGAGATTTTGAAATAGTGCTAAAAAATATGCACTATTTTGACATTAATTTATAAGGACATAACAATAGATGAGATGCAAAAGATCATATTGGGATGAGGGGAATGGACAAATGTTGTTATTGTAAATTATTTCAATGCCTTTCAAAATGGGAGCTCGATTTTCTTAATTTAGTGGTCTGCGGCGCATTAATTGCCTGGGGAAGTTGATATAACTTGGCTCTTTTTCAACCGATAATAAATTTTGTTATTTTATTAGAAAGATAATTTACTCTTCATTATGGTTTGTTAATTAACCTAATTAAAATCTAATTATTAATATCAAAATTTTTGAGAAAAATGATTTTTTTTTGATAATTTTTACATATAAATGCATATTTGAACTTTGAGCTCAATGCGCTTCCAGAAAGCATTGTCCGATTTGGCTCAAATTTTGCACACTAAAGTTTTAGATCTAGTGTCACAATAATCCGATCTGCACGTCTTGAAATTACAAAAAAAAATTTGGCTGTCACCCTAATATATGTATAAGCATAACTTTGTTTCGTTCGTCCGTCCGTTCAACCGTCTGTGTGTCCATATAAACCTTGTAATCAAACTTCAAGTCGCAAATATGAATCTAATCTAATTAAATTTGTCATATAAGCCTCCATAGGATGAACGTTATTGAAATTGGTGCAAAGCGCATGGTATAGGGTATCGTACTGTCGGTCTATATCAATTATAATTTTTTTTACTTGTTATACATGCAATCCCCGTTTAAAAGCACTAAAAGTAATGCAAATTAAGGAATCCGCATATATGCGAATATTACTGTAGTTGTTTAGAACTAATTTGTATCAGATAAATCTAACATTTTAAATTTTGCTGGGACACTTTACTAAATACTACCAGATTCCAGCGCTCGAAATTCGAGTGCAATTTCTAGGCAGCTTTATTTTACAACTTAGCCAATTCACAAGCAACACTTTTATGGTTTATTATTATTGTGAATGCAGATAACATACTAATTAACAACCACATTAACAAATTTAATAAACACACACATAGCATATGTCTAATTTTATGTATGAGTTAGTAGCATATTTAAATGCAATTAACTCAAAATACAGAAAAAAATTTAAAAATCTGTAAATCTGCGAAACGGTTAAAAAGAAATACCTTTCAAATAATATACGTTTGGTCAAAATCGGGATAAAATGGCATAACAAAACATCGATCACTAGAAATCGCCTAGCCAATTAATATTAAAGATTTTATCATATCTAAAATAAAATGTATAATTATCCACAAAATTGTGATTATCGTAACTAAATATCAGCTGTCACAACTAATTCAAGATATTTCAATTGACAAAAAATGTCAACCTATATTGTCTTCCTTTAACAACACATGCTAACTACAATAATAAAGTCCTTTAATTACCAACCAACGAGTAAAGACTTAAACTAATCAACGAACCAAAAAAAAAAAAAGAAATTAAATGTTCTTTTTTTATTATTTATTTCTGTATATGCGAGTTTAGTAACACTATAAAAACTTCTTACAAACAAAAACATAAAAACAAAACTTTGCAAAAACCTTTTAAGGGATATTGTCACCTCTATGTTGTTTGAAGTTTAACTACCGCATTCGTAAAAAATATTTCTTTTTGTGTGATTAGCAGTATTGTTTTACATTAAACTAGTAGAAGTGTGTGATGTTTTTTTTTTTTTTTTTTTTGTTAGAACCAAAACAAAACTAAGAACTAAGAAATTTAAAACCTAGTAAAAAGCGAACACAAAGGACTTGTATGATAAATGTACATTATAGTTGGACATACAAACGACATACTTACATACATTGTCATCATCTTTACGAGCTTCAGACATTCACACGTTAAGTAAGGTTCAGTATAAAGAAATACAGAAGAAAAAACAAAACGTAAAAATCTGTTAATTTTACAGTTTATATGAGTTGTTTTCTGGGTTGGTTTGTTGGTTAATTATAAGCAACACAACATGACAATGACATGCCATAACATTCAACCGAGCTTTTCCACATTTATTTTCTCTCGAATACTTAAAAGTTAATGTGGTAAAGGTGTTGGTAGTATGCAGGTTACCGACTACAGCTAGGAAACAATTAATTAATCAAACTAATAGAAAACTTAGTTCCTAAGTATTTATACACTTGGACTTGGCAACGTATAATAAAACATTGAAATCGGTCAATAGCTGCATGAGGTGCGTTGTAACTAATAAAAAAAAAAATACGTAAAGTAATTCAAAATTAGCTACAAACCGCAAAAACGTTAAATTTGGCTATGCCGAATCTTAGATTCACCCCACAGCGGTTTAACGTTTACACTAATATCTGGACTGGTTGCACTATTTATAACAAATATAAATAAAATATTTGAAAAACTAAACAGTTTGATAAACTTAATGCTAAGCTATTACAACACACGCACTGAGTTTTTAACTTTTTTAGAGGTGTCCCCATATTTTAGGTAATATCTTGGCACAGTGATATCTGATTTCCCCTATATTAAACACCTACATACTAGACATTATGGCAAACGATATTACCCTAAGTTTGCTCAGGTGCATAGTTTATTTTGGGAATGAGCGTGAATTCAATAGACAGACAGACGGACAGAGTGGTGTATAGGTGGTCTTTTCAAAATTTTCACTAGAGCAATTCTAGAATCCATGTCGTTACCTTATATTAGGAAATCATGCCAACCTGATGCTTATTAGGCGCTAAATTTGACTAACTAAATCATGGGTAGTAATTGAAATTGAAACTTCAACCCATCCTGAATTCATACAAGACCAAAAAGGGGAATTCACTACTGAATATTTTTTTTTGCGTTCAAAGAATAAAAGAAAAGAAATTTTTGGTTCTGAATATGAAGCAGCGACATTGGAAATAGAAGAAAGTAACAAGAATTGATTATCGCCAAACAGATACTAAAAGAGACTGGTACGACCACATTTGGGAAACTCAGAAACATATTGAATGTTTGCATAAAGAAATAGAAGAACTGAAACTGTAACGTAAATTTAAACAAGTAGGGGCTACGAAGTACGCTCTGGGAGCAGCAATAAGATATCAACCACAAATCACCCGTTATAACACGGCGTAGTGATGATAAAATTGAAGTTGACTCACAATCGGATTAGGCAGGCCGCCATTGCCGTTGCTTCTTGAAAAAATGTTGATATCAAGAAAGACATTTTTTTACTCAAGAAAGATTATATTATGGAAATTATTTTATAAAAAAAAAACAGTTTTGCAATAAACTATACATAACAAGTAAGAAAATTATAGTAGGTCTAGACCGACTATACGATACCCTATACCATGCGTTTAGAAACCCTATCTCTTAGGCCCAACTAACTGGACATAGAAAATAAGTATAAAACACATTTGAGTGGGATTTTTATTAATTTTTTTGGCTGCAGATATGAAAAAGTTCATATTGGATGCTATACCTATATGGGGACTAGGCCCAAAAATGGACCGATCCTGACCATGTTTAGTAAAGTCTCTTGAATTTTGCAAAAATATATACAAACAAAATTTGAGAAGAATCAGTTCAATATTTTTGTTTTTTTAAAGATTTAAGTGAAGGTCGGGAAGCAGCTCTATATGGGGCCAAAGGAATCATTTTTGGAGTACTCATTAGTGGATGTAAAGCACGCATACAAACCCAATTTGAGTAAGATCTATATGACAATTTGGATCTTATGGCAATTTATGTCGATTTCATAGGGGTCATTTGTATAGGGGCTAGGTCTGAACATAGACCGATTCTCACCGATTTCAACAGAGTTCATCCTATGGGCAACGAAAGCTTATATACCAAATTTCATCAAAATGTATTCACATTTGCGACCTGCAGTTTGATTACAATGTTTACATGGACACACTGACGGACGGACGGACGGACATCGTTATATCGAATCAGATAGTGATTCTGCTTCAATCGGTATAATAAAAGATGGGTCTAGGTCAAATATTTTTGGTTGTTACAAACAGCAGCACAAAGTCATTATACCCAAACCACATAGTGGTATAGAGTATATAAACACATATTTATCTTTATATTTATTTTTATTTCTCACACTGACCCAAATTTGTTTTCGATCAAAAAGCGCATACGGGATATTTTAATATAAACATTTTTCATTTCTGTTAAACAACTAGGAGTTATAGAATACAAATAGAGAAAAATTCATATTATTGACATTAACGGAGTCAATGCTAAAGTTATAGAATTAGGCCACAACTCACTTGAATCGTAACTTTGCATAACATGATCCAAGGCAGCTTATATTAAGGCTTTTAAAAATTCCTAATTCCGAAAATTATTGATTCATAAGATCGAGCTTGAGCTTGCTGCTAATTTTTTGTTTGATTGCGAATAATAAATTGCTTTTTTTCATAATTATAAATTATGATGCACTTACTGTACATCACTGGAAGGTAAGACTTCTGCTCAACGATGCGATTTTATATTCCCCTTCAATTTTTTTATTATTGTTTTTCATCATATATTAATAATAAAAAAAAAAAGGATTTGTATGTTATTTAATATTTAAATTATTTATGAATTTATTGCTGAAGTCTTCCTTATGAATAAAATAAAAAACTTATTACTAAAGATGTCACGAATTTTATAGTTTCTCTAAAGATATTTTCTAAAAATTATTTTCAACCACCAAAACGGAGGTACTATCCCCAATTCGAATAATTGAAGTAAGATAATAAGCCGCATTGATTTATGTGTGTCCATATGAATAATTATGTTCTTCGATTTTCGGTTTAAACCCAATACCAATGGTGATTGCAATCTAACACTAATGTCTAAACGGGAATGTGGTGGATCAAAAGCTATAAATCCAATGCACTGCAGTAAATTCGCCAGGTGTGAATTTATTCATTTTATCTTTCATCCGATTGCGTTAAAGAAATGATCGCATTGATTTTGAATCGTAACGTAGTACAGCTACAGCGATCGAAAAATGATACAGCGGCATCAACAAAATATTGCAGATCAATTTGATTTATTTTTAAAAACGAAACACATAAGGCCACAACAGAAGGAACCGGTTAAATTAATATTAAAATTATATGATCTATGAGGAGAGGCACAGGAGAAAACAAAGAAAGACTACAGATTCCTTTATCAGCACAATACAGGAAAAATGTCTAGATGTGTTACCAATGAAGATCTTACCATTTTGATGTGTTCATCAGATCCAATATTCAAGCAAAATGGAAGCCTATCTCAAATGAATTAGATAGTGAAGCTAACTTCTCAAAAAAGAGTAGCAGAGTTATGTAGAAGATATTAAAACTAAAATAGTTTAATTTATAAAAAATATTATGTGTGCATAGAATTTTTTTCTAAAGTGCATATCAGAAAATGTTATTAAACAAATAAATTAAGTGGTTTTCATATTTCTTTGCTATTTATCGGGACACTCTACTTTACAAGAAACAAGTAAGAAAATTACAGGCGGTCCAGACCGACTAAACGATACCCTATAACATGCGTTTAAAGATCTCTATGGTCCAACTATTCAGATATAGATAATAAGTTTTCTTTGCCTTCGGATATGAAAAAGCTCATATCGGATGCTATATTTATATGGGGCTGCATCAAAAAATGGCCCGATCCTGGCCGTATATGGTAAAATAACTTATTTTTTTTTGCAAAAACATACACGAACCAAATTTGAGAAAAATCTGTGCAATCTTTTTTTTTTGGTAAATTTAAGTGAATATCGGGAATCAACATCATATGGGGGCTATGACTAAGAATTGTTATATAGGGTCCATTTTTGGTCTATTGATGGATGTAATAAACATACACAAGCCCAATTTCACCGCGATCTCTATGATAATTTTTATATTATGGTAATTTAAGTCAATCTTATTAGAGTCATTTGTGCGGGGACTAGGTCTGAACATGAACCGATTTTGACCGGTTTCAACAGCGCTCATCCAAAGCAGATAAAAGCTCATACACAATTCATCAATATATATTCATATCCGCGACCTGCAGTTTGATTACAAGGTTTATACGGACACACAGACTGACGGATGTACGGACGGACATTGCCAAATCGACTCAGAAAGTGATTCTGAGTCGATCGGTATAATAAAAGTAGGACCTAGGTAAAATATTTTCTGTTGTTACAAACATCAGCACAAACTCATTATACCGTAACGACATAGTGGTATAGGGTATAAAAACTGTAAAATCAGCCAACAAATATTTAGCGGAAGGGTGCTTGAGCAACAGTTAAATCATATCAGCAAAGCGGTTTGCAGAAAATCAATGAGGGGAATGTTTCCAAAAAAAAAAAGGTAAATTTATTTATTGACAAAGTGATCGTAAACACTTATTTTAGAAGTTATAAATCATAAAACTATACACTGAATTCACTACACTTTTGAGGCTTTAAGTTTAACGGGTATGAATTCATTTCATTTCTTCTCTTTACAACAAATCATATTTTTTATCCTACGTATACGGAGAAGATTAGAGCATAATAAAACTTTATCCATTTTCTACATATCTCAAGAGTGATCTAATGTAACGGGTTTTTCAATAAGAGCGCTACAAAAGTTTTTTAAATAAAACAAAAACGGTTTTGGATATCAATGAAATTCTTTATTCCGGTGAAAGTACGTTCGATGCCATTATGTATGGCCACCACGGGCACGCTTGCAGAAGTCCAGATGCTGAACCAAATTTTCGACGGTTTTCAAGCATAAATCGGCCGATACTGCTGCAATTTCCCGTTCGATATTCGTACTAAGTTCATCAATCGTCGCTGGCTTGTTGGCATAGACCATAGACTTGACGTAGCACCACAGGAAATAGTCCAACGGCGTCAAATCGCACGACCGAGGCGGCCAATCGACTGGACCATTTCGTGAGATAACACGTTCTCCAAACTTGGTTTCCAATAATTTGGTTGTGACATTCGCTGTGTGGCTTGTGGCGCCGTCCTGTTGGAACCACATGTCCTCCAAGTCCATGTCATCCAATTGGGGACAAAAATATTCGGTTATCATTGAACGGTAGCGATTCCCATTCACAGTAACGTGCCGGTCTTGATCATCACGGAAGAAGTACAGCCCAATGACGCCGCCGGTCCATAAACCGCACCAAACCGTAATTTTTTCGGGATGCAATGACGACTCATATTTTGTTTATTGACGAAGCCATTCAGCCAGAAATGAGCCTCATCGCTGAAGATGATTTTTCGATGAAAATCCGAATCATTTTCAAGTTGTTGCTCAGCCCAATTCACGAACATACGACGCTTCTGGTGGTAAAGCGGCTTCAGTTCTTGCGTCAATTTGATCTTGTAAGGATGTAGGCCAAGATATTTTCGCAAAATTCGCCACAACGACGTCAAAGAGATGCCCAACGCTTGAGAACGACGTGTGAGAGATACATTTGGGCTTTCTTCAACTGAAGCCTCAGCGGTAGCAATATTTTCGACACTACGGGCACTTCTTTATCTCACTGGCACGGGAACATTTTGTACTGTGCCTGTGGATTCAAATTTTTCCACTAGACGCTCAATTGTTGATCTGCTAGGACGATTTTGACGACCATAAATTGGACGTAGCGTCTTAACGTTGAGCCCACTGACTCCGAATTTCGGTAGTAAATTTTAATAATTTCGACTCGTTGTTGGCTCGTGTGTCTTTCCCATCATGAAATGGCAAACCTTACTGAAGAGAAATGTCGAAAGAGCGGCAAGAAATATGGCGTCGTTTGCTGTCCCTGTCTTTCTACTTTTGTAGCGTCCCTGTTGAAAAACCCTTTATATAGAACTTAAGCAAAATTATCAAATTTAAGTCAGTTCTATTACTTATCAATTAACCTACTCAAATAAATGCTCGATGATCAATATAGTATTATTCAGACACAAGTGTAAACGTATGTGTGTATGTGTCTGAACATAATGTTAGTGATTCTACAATTACAAATAATGCATGTTGCACTGTCTGTCTGTCCGTCCTGGTCTCCACATTGCAGTACTCGTAACTTTGGCACCAAATCCAATTAAAGTATTTGTCGCTTATTGTATATTTAAGCAACACTGTTCATAAAAAAAAAGAAATAGCAACGACAGCATCAAAAAGTGTTTATAAATCCGCAGAAAAGTTTTAGCATTACAAATATGTACAATACTTTGGATAAGAGTATTTAAAAGATGTATTGCTGTTGGTATGTATATTTGTTTTCATGTTGTTACTGCTGCTGCTGCTTATATCAATGTCGTTGCTGTTGTCGTTGTTCATTCGCACCTTTGTAAAGCACTAAGTAATTAAAGGTAGTCGTGTTCAATTCTACTAGAATTTTGTTCTTATTGTAAATACCATTTAAGCCACCCTCCTCTACATTTTTGTTTATTTGCCATCGTTGCTGTGTAAACTCAAGTGCTTAAAGGTTGTTCTTGTTGTTTTAAGAAAATTTACATTTTAAATTTACTTTTTGTTTTCGCATTAACTAAAATGGTGTTTGCTTTTCAAAAAAGTACTCGTAGTGTTGATAACAAATCCGTAATTTTAATAGTTTTACAACATCGAAAAAAAAACAACAGAAAACTTTACAATACCGTTGTGCTTGACTTTGGCAATTCAATGATTTAAATTTTTTTTTTTAATGAATTGCGTGTAAGTAAAACAGAATTTGAAGTTACGAGTACAACATCTAGATGATTTGTAGATAATCAACATTTTGAAATTTGCAGAAAAGACAGAAAAATACAGCAAAACGAGTCGGGGTACAAAATTCTAAACAGGCTTCCAACTAATAAATTCTTACTTTTAAATACAAATTAAATCATAGTTTTAAAATATACTCATTTAAACTGGAAAGCGATTTATTCACGCAAAGCAAATTTTGTAACATCCTATACACAAAAAAAAAATGCGTTGTATGGCACACATATAACGAAAATGCTATAAAAATAAAACACTCTACACTTTAAACTTCCCAAAACTCTTAAAAAGATTTCCATTTATATAAGAGTTGGATTACCGGCGCTTCATATGAAGAGACCCAGATGAATTGAATAAAAATGCTTACAATCGCATTTAGACACCAGTAGACAGTTCTTAAAAACTGTCAAATTTGACATTTGGTGGCGACAATGAGTATGATTTTATGTTTGTTTTGCTCTACAATTTCAGCACTTTAACAGCACTTGCCGTTCAACAGATTAGTCAAGATTTTATGTTAGTGAACATTAGTGGATACTCTTTCAGTGTTTGCAACAAATGCTCTTAAGATTTTAAAAATTTAAGTAATTATCTTGTTGTGTAGTGTAGGGTTTTATGGAATTATACAGAAAACTTGCTTTGTATTTATACATGTACATTTATATTTCCACGAAAAGTGAGAGTAAAGGCTGTAGCAACTGCGATAGTTTTTACTATGAACACTTTTCAAGTGTTCAATTGTGTAGACTATGCGTAGAGCGCCTACTATCGATGAAATCAACTTTTTTGTAATTGTAAATTGTGGTTTGCATTAACCCTTTAGAGTTCAAATAATATAATATATTATTTTTATTAACTGAGATCGACTGGCCTTCTTAAATAGTATTAGAGAATTTTCAGTAGTTAAGTTAAGTAACATGCATTAAAAATAGTATATTTTTTAGTACTAGCAGATTCCGGCCCTCGAAATTCGAGTGCAAATTCTAGGAAATTTTATTTTTTCATTAAATAAAGACCTTAAAGTTATGCTTATCAAATCAACACAAAAAACAAACTCATTTTTATTACAAACACATTAACAAATTTAATAAACATACACATAGCATTGTATAATTTTATGTATGTGTTAGTAGCACCTTTAAATGTAATTTACTCAAAATAAAGGAAAATTTTTAAAAATCTGTAAATCTGCAAAACGCGAAAAAGAAATACCTTTCAAATAATATACTTTTGATCAAAATCGGGATAAAACGGTAGAACAAAACATCAGTCAGAAGAAATCGCCTAGCCTATTAATATTATAGATGTTTCCACAATTATTCATTACAGTTTGAACAATGGCTAAGTACTGTTATAGAGATCTCGCTGATATTTATTTTCAACAAAAAGATGTAGACGATATTTTTGCACATACTGAGTAACCATTTCCTTAAGAATTGAAACCTGCAAGAAATTGAAATACACAAAGAAAAAATTACAACTTTTGCATCAAATTTGAAAAAAAACGGTACGTTGTATGCTCTCATAGCAAGGCAAAGATGTACAAAAGTCACCAAGGCTGGAAGTTAAAGGAACTTATTTCTGAGAGTTCATCTACAACTGCCAGCGAAAGTGGAAAAAAGGGTCAACCAGCAAAACTAATTGACGGATGTAGTGATAGATCAAGAAGCCGCAAGCTGGGCAATATCAATGAAGAAATTTCTCAAAGAATTATTAAGGATTCATTTTTGCACCAAATTCAACCAACACAAAGTAAGAAAAATAAAATTGAAATAATTGACAAAATAGTAGAAGCGAGCCCATGGCGTACAAAGAGGATTTTGAAAAGCATTCCTACACCAATTCAAGATAACAAATTTTTTCCAGAAAAAGTGTTCGCCCTATTTATACCCTATGCCATGTGGTTTGGGTATAATGACTTTGTGCTGCTGTTTTTAACAACTAAAAATATTTCACATAGACCCATCTTCTATTATACTGATCGACTCAGAATCACTTTCTGAGCCGATTTAGCGATGTCCGTCCGTCCGTCCGTCCGTCCGTCTGTGTGTCCATGTAAACCTTGTTATCAAACTACAGGTCGCAAATATTATTTTGTTTTGATTAAATTTGGTGTGTGAGCCTTTGTCGGCCATAGGATGAACGCTATTGAAATTGGTGAGAATCGGTCGATGTTCAGACCTAGTCCCCATACAAATGACCCCTATGAAATCGACTTAAATTGCCATAAGATCCAAATTATCATACTGATCTCAGTCAAATTCGGTTTGAATGTGTTTATTACATCCGTTAATCAGTAGTCCAAAAATAATCCCAATAGGACAAATCATAGTCATAGGCCCCATACTGAGCTGCTTCCCGATCTTTATTTAAATTTATCAAAAAACAAAAAATATTGCACAGATTTCTCTCAGATTTGGTTTGTGTACATATATTTTTTGAAAATATAAGTTTACCAAATATGGTCAGGATCGGTCCATTTTTCGACCTAGTCCCCATATAAATATAGCACCCGATATGAACTTTTTCATATCTGCAGCCAAATAAATTAATAACAATGCCACTCAAATTTGGTTTATGCTTATTTTCTATATCCAACTAGTTGGACCTAAAAGAAAGGGTCTCTAAACGCATGGTATTGGGTATCGTATAGTCGGTCTAGACCGACTATAATTTTCTAACTTGTTTTGGATTTGAAGTTGACTAAAAATCAATATAAGGAATTGCGGAAGCGAACCAATGAAAAGAATTGTGGGATTTTTCCAGAGTATCGAGATGTAATTTCTGCCAAAAAAGAATGCTTACCTTCAAAGAAATAAAATTGAAATCTCCTTAAACATACTGCAGAACGATTGCTATACTATACGATTGCTTGATACTGATCATTTAAAAAAAAATTGAAATGGCAGCATTACTTTAATTTATAAATGGGGATGTGACGGATCCTCTGGTCAGAAACAATACAAGCAATTTAATGCCGAAAATTCATTATTTATGGTATCTTTCGTTCCATTGCGCTTAGTAAAAATTTATAGCGGCTTAGAGCCGTCAACTAGTAAAGCATCATAAATTGATGTATGGAAAAATTAAATTCCTTCTTCAACAAAGTATCGCAGACAAATAAAAACATACGACTTTTACATTGAAACTTCTTTATCTCGAACCAATATCAGCTTACCTTTACGTTTGCTGCTTAATAAATTATATTTTAACTCGGGCTCTTTCAAAAAAAGCCAACATTTGGCCCTTGTGAACATTACGACTAAAAAGGCCAAAGTTTGGCATTTTCTGGTGAGATACAACTAGCAAAATTTTTTTAAAATATTAGTTGTAAAATTAACTAAAAAATAAGACTATATATAAAAAAAAAAAAACCTTTTTTAACCTTTTAGCACTTCACTTTTGTACCAAAATTCAACTAAAAAAATGAAAGTGTATTTTAAAGCCCCCATTACTTTTTTTATTATCGGTCGATATTTACGTTTTATAGGCTAATAAAGGCTAACTACCAAACAAAAAAACCGCATATCAAAATTCCAATCCAATCAAAAGTTATAGATTTTTGACCGCATTTTCGTGAAATGATCCACCGGTCAACAAAAAAAAAAATACTTGGGTTTCTGTTCTAATGCATAAATTCTGATGATAGACACCGAAAATCATCCAAATACCAATTCCTAGCTTTCAAAGTTTGTTTTTGTCTGTTTTACGTCAAAAGTAAGTTTTGAAGATTTTTATCGAATCTACTACGATCGTCAGTTGGCAGCACTTATCTAAAAAGTGTTGCAAAGTGCATATTTCTTGCATAAAGCATAGTAGTGAGTATTTACTAATTTAATGCAGCTGTTACAACCTCTATTGTGTATTACTGATATAAAAATGGCGCCATGGCGGTGTAAAACAACGTTGATTCATTTTGTTTTTTTTTTTTTTTTTTTTTTGGTGGTGAATTTATGAAAAAAGAAGATAAAACAATTTTCTTTAGCATCAAGTTTAAAGATTTGTAAAGCTTATGAAGCATATTTTGGACTTCAGATTCGATATCAATATAAAAAGTTGGTACATCCTTTTCCCTGTATTAACTGCAAAAATACTTTAGAAGTCAAGAAGCTAAAAATAACTATCCAAAAAAATTTCGAACATATTAATATGCTTGTAACTTGACTACTTACTTTATGCATAAAATTTAAAATACATTAGTTGCTTTCGCAACTTCCAGCCTGGTATCGAGTAGAAAAACGACACATGAAATTTGGAGTGCCAACACTATGGAAGGAACCTCGTGACATTTGTTGGATTGATATTTTTGTATCGTGAATCCATGTAAGCGTCGAGCTAGTAAAAAATAAGAAAATATTTTTTATCCTGACCTTTCTTAACAATTCCAAAATTGCCCGTTCCGTCCAGTTCAAAAATAAATAGCTCCGAAATTCAGATGTCACTCACAAAGTTCAACACAGTCTTGTGTATCGCTTCTGATAATGATTTTAATAAAATCACAAAGTATTGAACCACATCTCATTAGCACTACAGAATATAATTATTCGTTATGAGATCTGAGCCTGCCGAAGAATAAAGCAAAGATTCTGGGTTCAGATTGATATAGTAGAATTTGCTTTAAAATGATGTGAATATAAGTAGTCAAAGAGAGCACCATACTTATTTGAAGAAATCGGAATACCATGCATATCATCAGATTGGCAGCTTTTTATCGATAGCTCTTCAAAAATCTTGAAGGCCGTCCTCCTTTATAATGGAAACAAGTTTCCTAGTCTCCCCTAGGCACATTCTCCAACACTAAAGGAAAATTATAACAGTGTAAAAATAGTACCAAAAAAAATTTTAATATAAAGAATACAACTGACTATTAATAGGAGACTTCACAATGGTTGCTTTTTTATGGGCATACACAGGGGAACACGAAACACCCTTGTCACCTTTGCTTATGGGATAGTCGAGCAGATTCAGTACATTATCACCAGGGTACATGGCCTGTCGAGGTGAGATTCATATAGGAAACGATAAAATGGGAACCAGTTGTAGACCCAAAAAGTATCGTAATTCCGCCATTGCATATTAAATTGGGTCTAATGAACCAATTTGTGAAAGCACTGGATCAAAATTCTGAAGCTTTCGAATTTTTAAAAGGATTCTTTCCCAAATTATCCGAAACGAAGATAAAATCCGAAATCTTCGTAAGACCACAAATCAAAAAAAAAAAAAAAAATAATGAACAGTGATGAATAGTTATCATAGGAAAACAAGCCTGGAACAGTTTTAGAGAGGTAGTTAATGGTTTTCTTGGAAACAACAGAGCAGATAATTATAAAGATTTAATTAAAACTATGCTTGAAAACTTTAAAGATATGGGCTGCCGAATGTCCCATAAAGTTCATATGCTAATTGCTCATCTGGACAAATTTAAGGATAATATAAGTGCCTAATCATAAGGGCAAGGAAAGCGTTTTCACCAAGATGTGATGGACTTTGAACGACGCTGCCGAGGTCAGTATAACGAAAATATGATGGGAGACTACATTTGGGGTTAAATACGAGACAGTCCATACAAACATAACCAAATTACTAAAGATAACCATTTTTGAACTTGATTTTATTTTAGTTATAATTTATCATAATTCTTGAATTAAAAATGCTATGGAGTTAAGCAAAATTTTTTTTCTTTGTAATAAAATTTTGAGACAATTAGTCATTATCTTTAAAAATCGAAAAGTTGGTCTTGTTTCCACAAAAATAAGCCTTAACAAAAAAAAAAAAAAATACCTTTCCCTTTATTTGTGACATAAAAGAAACTAAGAAATGGCATTTATAAGTCAGACCCAAAAATCGTGTTTAATGATATTTGACTTATGTAACACCCTTATGGCTTGAGACAGCTCATCGAAATAAAGCAAAGTAAATAGGCCTGATAAAGTCAAATAGATGAATATAGTTAGGAAAAGATTATTCTTATTGATATATTTACGCTCATTATCGACTCACTGACAGACATGAAAAGCTTTATGACTATAATTTATTTGGCATTAGCACCTTCTAATCTATAATAGAGGTTCAGCTACGGAAGTAAAAATTCACTAACTATGGATTTTTGAAAATTCAAATATTAAAGGGAGCAAAAATTACCAAAAAGTGGCAAACAGTACCATATGCATCTTCTAACCAAATAAATCTTGGAATATGAAATTTGGTATAAAGATTCAACCCAACAAACAAATTCAACCTCTTGTGGGGTGAAAACACCAAAAAGGGGACAAATCACACATTCCTTTATCATCTGTCATATGAATCAGGTTTTATGAAATTTACTTGTATGTAGATCCCACTAAACGCACACAAGCAAAAAGGGGCGTAACAAATTCCAAAGTCAGAGTGAAAGTTTTCTTTAAAAAATTCCTTTTCTTAATAAAGTACAAAAGGTACTTTTCTTAAAAAAGTACCTTTTGTAAAAAAGTATCTTTTCTCAAAAATTTACATTTACTTAAAAAATAAGTAATAAGTTATTTTTCATACAAAAGTACCTTTTTTAAAAAATTACATTCTCTTAAATGGTATATCTTAAAAAGTACATTTTCTTAAAAAAGTCCATGATATTAAAAAGTACCTTTTATTAAAAAATTTGGTTTTAACAAAAAATTAGTTCTTCTTAAAAAATTAAAACTTAGAAAATAATATTTTGTTAAAAAAGTAAATTTTCTTAAAAAATTATCTCTTCTTAAAAAGGAAATTTTATTAAAAAAGTATATGATATTAAAAAGTACCTTTTATTAAATAATTTTACATTTACTTTTTTTAAAAATTATTTTTTCATAAAAAATAAAATTTTCTTAAAATAGTGCATTTGCTTTCTTAAAAAGTACATTTTATTTAAAAAAATACACTTCACTAAAAAATAAGATTTTCTAACAAAGTACATTTTCTTAAGAAAGTACCTTTTATTAAAAATATATTTTTTTGAAAAAACATTACCTTAAAAGATTATCTCTTCCTAAAAAAAATACCTTTTCTTAAAAAATTACATGATATTAAAAAGTACCTTTTAATAAAAAATTAGCTTTTTTCAAAAAGTACTTTTTTCTTACAAAAGTACCTTTTTAAAAATATATCTTTTCTTAAAAAGCACCTCTTCTTAAAAAAGTCCATGTATTAAAAATTACCTTTTATTAAAAAATTGCCTTTTTATAAAAAATTAGCTTTTCTTAAAAAAATTACATTTTCTTAGATAATAATCTCTTGTTAAAAAAGTACCTTTTTTTAAAAATTTCCTTTTTTTAAAAAGTACATTTTCTTAAAAAAGTAAATGATATTAAAAAGTACCTTTTATTAAATAATTACCATATATTAAAAAATTAGCTTTTCTTAAAAAGTACTTTTTCTTACAAAAGTACATTTAAAAAAAAACCTTTTCTTAAAAAAGCACCTCTTGTTAAAAAAGTACCTTTTCTTAAAAAAGCACATCTTCTTAAAAAGTACATTTTCTTAAAAAAGTTCATGATATTAAAAAGTACCTTTTATTGAAAAATTCCCTTATAATAAAAAAATTAGCTTTTATAAGAAAAAATTATTTTTCTTACAAAAGCGCCTTTTTTAAAAAATTACATTTTCTTAAAAAAGCACCTCTTCATAAAAAGTACCTTTTCTTAAAAAAGTCCATGATATTAAAAAGTACCTTTTTGAAAAAATTGGGTTTTAATAAAATATTAGCTCTTCTTAAAAAATTAAATCTTAGAAAATAATATTTTGTTAAAAAACTACCTTTTCTTAAAAAATTATCTCTTCTTAAAAAGTAAATTTTATTAAAAAAGTATATGATATTAAAAAGTAACTTTTATTATATAATTACCTTATATTAAAAAATTGGCTTTTCTTAAAAAGTACTTTTCCTGCACAAGTAACTTTTTTTAAATAGATACCTTTTTAAAAAAGTACCTCTTCTAAAAAAGGTACATTTAAAAAAAAAGGTACCATTGCTTAAAAAGGTACCGTTTTGAAAAACTTGGCTTTCCTTACAAAAGTACTTTTTCTTACAACAAAACTAAATTTTCCTTATTAAAAAATTACTTTTCTTAAAAACTCCTTTTTCTTACAAAAGTACGTTTTTTTAAAAAAGAACCTTATCTTAAAAAATTATCTCTTCTTAACAAATTCCTTTTCTTAAAAAATTATCACTTCTTAAAAAAGTACCTTTTCTTAAAAAAGCACATGATATGAAAACTTACCTTATATTAAATAATTATCTGATATTAAAAAATTTGATTTTCTTAAAAAGTACTTTTTATTACAAAAGTTAAAAAAAAATACATTTTCTTAAAAAAGTACCTCTTCTTTAAAAAGTATCATTCCTTGAAAAGGTACAATTTCTTAAACAGGTACCATTCTGAAAAAATTACCTTTTCTTAAAAAAGCACTTAAAAAAAATAAGATTTTTCAACAAAACTAAATTTTCCTTAAAAAGTAAATTTTCTTAAGGGGTTAAGGTTTTAAAAGTTAAAAAAAGTCGTACCTTCATAATTCTTTTTTGAAGATATGAATAATGTTGGATTATTTATTTCATATTCACGTAATAATATTTGTAGAATCTTCGAAAAAATTTTCAATTAAAAATTGTAATAAATAAGTCCGTGACAGCGAATTTCCGGAGGCGTTGTTGTTTTGCGGTGAACATCATAACTCGTTACCGGATTATGTGAAGTAAAAAAAATGAAGTGATAAACACGATTTTTGCTATAACATTTCGGGAATAATTTTTTGTTAAAAAATGGGGAAGAAAATAAAAAAAAACTTTTCGTGGTTACCTGACGATTTATGTGTACATAGATATAGTTTGTAAAATTTCAAAAGAATCGGTCAAGTAGATTTTGAGTTATGATGTACACGGACTTCGAACATTTATTTGAGAGAAAATCGATTTTCCGCATGAGGTCAGTCGCTGGTTTTAAAAACGGTTTTAAAACCTAAGCCCCCCCCCCTTAAAACAAAAATACTTTCTCTTCATATAAATGAATGCCTTACATGCTATGTCGATTAACACAGCTTTTTTAAATTTTAATATGAATGCACTTGATTTACACGTAACTGTTTTTATTCAAAGCTAATTTCTCTAATTATAAGGATTAACACCATCAACATTAGCTTATTAGTGAAGAAATTAGTTTTAAATATAAACTAAACTGACAATAAAATTTTTTGAAAATCAGAAAGTGGAGTTAATCGATTTCGCAAGTGAGGCATTTTAATATTAGATCACATTTTGTGTTTCATTTAGTAACTCATAGCATACAAATTAGGATCATTGCAAATCAGCTGTATTTACAAGTGGTGACACAAGGTAGAATAGATCGGAAAGACCTTTTGCGTTCTCAATATTGCTTGGTATTTAGACTGACTAAAGTTATCTTAGCTAATGTCCCAGCAAAGCGCGGTTTACGAAACAGAAAGGATTACGAAACCAAATTTAATTTGTATTTATTTGTTTTCCAAAACAATAAGAATGAAAATCTTATAATTATAGTAGAAGATTTTTACATTCTTAATTATTTTAATACCTTTAATAGAATAGACATCACAGTGGGTTTTAAAAAAATTAAATTTTTGGAAGACCACCCTGGTTTTGGGATGTGTCTAGAGTAAATAAATGCAAACCCAAAAATCGTTGAAACTGCACTTTTTTTTGACCATTTGAAATTTTTTTTTGCAAATCTGTATTCTCTTGTTGAGGTTATTTCAAAAACTAAATTGAGTTTTGAAAAATAGATGATGCAATAATATATAAAAATAATTGCCTTATCACCAAGGCATAATATTAAATGGCACCAATATGAAGAATTTTACTAAAATATTGGGCAAAAATTAATTGTAGGGGGTGATTTTAAAGCCAAACATCCCTGGTGGGGATAACTATGTACATATGATTAAGTTAAAAATAAAAAAATTAAAATAAGTAAAATCACATATAACATCAAATATATAATAAAGTTAAAGAATTTAATTATATAAATGTACTACGGCCAGAAAAGGAGCAACATGAAATATTAATCAAAACTCGTGATGACATAGCTATTCGAGAGAATGTTCCATATATATTGAGAGATCAACTCAAAAAAAAAAAAAAAAAATTAAAATCTATAAATAAAAATAAATGGAGGACGATTGCCTCCAATATGTCCATTAGAATACGTTAACTGTTTTTTGTTTTATTCTGCCATTTTCGGACAGAATGGGGTTATAAATAAGACATGAAAAAAAATACTGAACTTCGGCAGTAGTTCGAGTTAAAAACTTCTCTGGGCAAGAAAGTAGAAACATTATGCTATTTATCCAAATTGTAATCCGATTTATTTTTATAGCAGATACCAGTGCTCGAAATTCGAGTGCAAATTCTAGGAAAATTTATTTTTTCATTTAATAAAGACCTTAAAGTTATGCTTCACAATTCAACTCTTTGAAATGAAGAAAACAAACACAACCTATTAACACAAACACATTAACAAATAATAAACACACACATAGCAATGCATAATTTTATGTATGTGTTAGTAACGACTTTAAACGATCCAAAAAAAACTCCAGAAAAATGTTCCAGGCGATGAAAATCTGGAAAACAGCTAAATAGAAATACCTTTCAAATGATAAATTTTTTGTCGAAAATGGGGTAAAACTGTGAAACTTACATTGGTCACAAGAAATCGCCTTGCCCATTAATATTATAGGTATATTTATTTTTGTTTCTGCTTTTATTGCAACGTGACAAACTACTAACCTTTAGCTAATTTTTTGCATTAAAAATTAATTACATATTGTACTTTTATGCAATAAATATTTAATAAAACACATTGATATTGTCATCGCTTTCAAGGGGTTAATAAAATCAAGAGCAGTGCACTAATAAAAGTAGCAATGGATGAAACAAAAAAAAGTTTTTGTTTTTGTTATATGCTCTTATTTAATATGCATTTTTAAATATTTATGCGTAAGCCCGTAGCAAAGTGTATGTTTCTGTCTGTCCGTTTTTCTGTTAAAATGTTCTGTTTTTGTTTTGCTTATTTTTAAGGCTTTTTGTGCTTTTTGTTGTTGTTATGTTGGTTAAAGCCAAGGCTGCAATTTGCATATAAACTCAATGCTACAGCAACCATGTTTCAGCAGCAGAAAATATACATACGAAAGAAAAATAAATTATTTACAAGCAGATTTTTATTACACTCTTTCCTGTACTTTTTAAAATTTTTTAATGTGAAGTTTCATTATTTTTTGTATTTATTTTTTTTTTTTTTTTTGGAATTTGTTATTTTAACATTTAAATATTAGAGTTATTAATTTTAAATGACATTTATTACGACAAAAAAAAAAAACACACACACACACACACATAATTACTATAGCCCATACATAAACAATATTCATATCAGCTGCTGCAACACTTAGCAGCAACAGGACAGGAAAAGGACACGATATTCTTTATGGCTCTGATGTTGTTGTTATTGTTATTGTGAATGTTGTTATTTTTGTATTCGTTACGTAATTACACTGCTGGAATCATTATAACGGAAAAATAACGAACTTTTCTTTTGCACTAACTACTTTTTTCTTCATTCCTTTTTGATACTTTTATCTTATTTTACATTTTGCTAGCATCGGTTTATGTATATCAGCCCGCAGCAATAGTGCAATTAAATGACAACTTTGGCTTTAACATGTTGGACTTTTTATTATAAATTTTTATAAGCGAGTAGCCAGGGCCTCGAAAGAACTAATATTTTTCTATATAAATTTATTGACCAAACAAAAGAATTTCGAAAAATTTAAAGGCTCATAAAAATAAAGCTTAGTAAATTCAAAATCCAATAAAATTAATGCTTTTGATGTGGAAAGGTAAAATTATATTTCACAATACAATTACAAAAACAGGGTAACATGTGAGCCGTATAATAAATTCGGTGTGACTTATGATTGTATTTGTGAAAAAATTATGATATGTAATAACCTGTTTGAAATGGAAAATTAAAAAATTAAAAATGAAAAATAAGAAATGAAAACGAAAAATAAAAATCTAAAGATGAAAAATAAAAAATTAAAAACTAAAAATTAAAAAATAAAAATTAAATATTAAAATTTAAAAATTAAAAATTAAAAATTAAAAATTAAAAATTAAAAATTAAAAATTAAAAATTAAAAATTAAAAATTAAAAATTAAAAATTAAAAATTAAAAATTAAAAATTAAAAATTAAAAATTAAAAATTAAAAATTAAAAATTAAAAATTAAAAATTAAAAATTAAAAATTAAAAATTAAAAATTAAAAATTAAAAATTAAAAATTAAAAATTAAAAATTAAAAATTAAAAATTAAAAATTAAAAATTAAAAATTAAAAATTAAAAATTAAAAATTAAAAATTAAAAATTAAAAATTAAAAATTAAAAATTAAAAATTAAAAATTAAAAATTAAAAATTAAAAATTAAAAATTAAAAATTAAAAATTAAAAATTAAAAATTAAAAATTAAAAATTAAAAATTAAAAATTAAAAATTAAAAATTAAAAATTAAAAATTAAAAATTAAAAATTAAAAATTAAAAATTAAAAATTAAAAATTAAAAATTAAAAATTAAAAATTAAAAATTAAAAATTAAAAATTAAAAATTAAAAATTAAAAATGAAAAATGAAAAATGAAACATGAAAAATGAAAAATAAGATACGAAATATGAAAAATGGAAAACGAAAAATTAAAAATAAAAAATGAAAAATGAAAAACGAAAAATAAAAATGAAAATGAAAAACGAAAAATGAAAAATGAAAAATAAAAAATTAAAATTGAAAAATGAAAAATAAAAATGAGAAATAAAAAATTAAAAATGAATAATGAAATATGAAAATTGAAAAGTAAAAAATGAAAAATAACAAACGAAAAATGAAGAATGAAAAAATTAAAAATAAAAAATGAAAAATGAAAATACTATATAAATAAAAAGCGAAAAATTAAAAATGAACCGCTTGAAACAATAAATAATAATAAATATATTTATATTAGCAGAGCCCCTTCAGTTGATTGCTATAAGTGATAAATAGATGACGTTTTATGTTTGATTTTAAAAAAAGTGCCTTAAAAAAATCTTTAATTACTAGATGTTTACACATCTTTAGCATATTTTATAATGCTAGGCGTCTTATCGACTTTACTGTATTAAAATCGAATCATAAATCTTGCTTTACTTTGAACCTAATGTTAATTCTATTGTACTTAACTGCATCATACGCATTCTTTAAACATATTTTTGTAACAGTTATTATTATTATCGTTCATTAAAAAATGAATTAAAATCTTTCCAAAAGAAATCATTCATTTAAAGGCTGGTATGGAATACATATTTAATAAACCCTTATGCAGATATGAAGTTCGCATACTTGTTTTCAATTTCAGATTCAGTATTAATACATACCCACACAAAGATGCTTACAACAAATAATCTTAAATATTTCTGTGTTTTTAATGTGTCTTCAATAAGTCCTTCGGTTGTTGCTGAAAATTCTCACACGCAATGTGTACGTGATTTTGCCAATAATAAGCGGGCCGTGTGGCCGCAGGAGCTTCACGCGGTCATCAATTGTATTATAATTAATTTAATTTTCAGCACCATGTCACCATATTTTTTGGTGGAGGCACAAAGTTGAGTGCACTAAAGTTTAAATATGTTTTAATGATACATATATTCTTTTTAAATTTTCGTTTCTTTGTCTTATTGGTTGGCAACTTAAAAATTTAAAACTGACAAAGAATTTAAAAAATTCCTATAAGAAAATTAACCGAAACATATCGAATTAGACTTAGTGTTTTCAAATTTTTAGAATTGTGCATCTTATCTTATTTGATTTTAAAATACTCTCTTTATTTAAACATTGTACATGAAAATTTGAGTGATGACCAGGCTCTGGAAGGTTTACAACTTTGATTTATGTAAATCATGAATAAAATAAAGGCTATGAAAAGTTGGTCAACCAGAGTAGGTCTATAATTGAAGTGGAATATAAATCCAACTCTATGCTTGAGAAATCCTTAACACTACTATATCGGAGACGTAAAAAGTTTTTAAGCCACTTCAAGTTAATCCGCCTCCACTAATTGATGTTATTTGAATTTTTGACTTAGATGTGAGGAGCGCGCAAGAAAAAACTACAACAAACATTTTCACTTGTAAAAGTTTAATAACACTGTACAACAGTTTTAGGATTGTTGTAAAGCAATTTTCAGATATAAATTAATTTTTTCTCTAAACAAGCAATTTTTTTTTTTTTTTTTTTAAAAGCACAATAACTAAGAAAATGTTACTCTATACCTCACATAGTTCTGTTTGATCTGGGTTTTTTTTTAATGTTCACCTTGAATATCCCCATTGATCCCTCTTTCGGGATTTTTCATTCCGGCTCGCATTTGTCTGGAATTTGTCTCCAAAAATTGGCTTTTACAAAAAAAAAACATTGAAGCGCTCCTTAAGGTCACGTTTGCACAAAGAATCATTTTGCGTGACCCTACGGAGCGCAAGAATGTTTGTTTTTTAATTTTCAGCTGAGAATTTTAAATACCAAAAAAATGCTTGCGTAAAACTGTGGAGAAAAGCCTTGAGTTTTTAATTTTTCTCAAAAACGGCCCTGA
Source organism: Cordilura impudica (assembly GCA_963682025.1). Lineage (NCBI taxonomy): Eukaryota > Metazoa > Arthropoda > Insecta > Diptera > Scathophagidae > Cordilura > Cordilura impudica. Next base: position 49,762,634 of record OY821520.1, on the reverse strand, counting down.
TGTTCCAAAACTTTTGCACCTTCGGAACCAAATTTTTTGAACAAAAAGTGTTCAGAATCATTCATGGAATTTCAGAATTCTTGGACACTTGTTTGGAAGTGAAAATTTTTTTAGTATATATCGAAACGATGGCGTACAGTGCTTTGTTCCCATATAGCGAATGTACAAAAATAGGAGTTGTCGTACATAAATTAAACTTGGTACACTATTTTATTAGACTATATACTATAATTTTTCAGAATTTTTAATATCATATATATGGAGTATTATTGAGTCATCTATTATTAATGTTTGTAGTTCTGCTGAAAATGGGCGGGATTGGATAAGTGGGCGTGGCACCTCCCGTGCAAAGTAATTATTCAATATCATATATCTCGAGTTCTATGATAGAGACAGCTTTACAAATTTGTACAAGGTCTTCCATTATTAATATTAGTAGTCTGACAAAAAATGGGTGCGATCGAATCAATGACCGTGGCAGCCCCCAAATAAAACAAAAAGCGTTAATAGAAAAACAAAAGACAAACTTATAACAAAGCATCATCGCTACTTGATTCTTCAAAAAACCAATTTTCGCTTAACGAAGAATCGACGTCATCTTCAATTATCTGATCTTCGATTTCAACATTTCTCAATCCCTGCATTTATTTTTATACCTTATACCACTATGTGGTTTGGGTATAATGACTTTGTGCTGCTGTTTGTAACAACCAAAAATATTTGATCTAGACCCATCTTTAATTATACCGATCGAATCAGAATCACTTTCTGAGTTGATTTAACAATGTCCGTCCGTCCGTCCGTCTGTGTGTCCATGTTCAGACCTAGCCCCCATACAAATTACCCATATGAAATCGACATAAATTGCCATAAAATCCAAATTGTGATATAGATCTTACTCAAATTGGGTTTGTATGCATTCATTACATCCACTAATGAGTAGTCCAAAAATGATCCCTTTGACCTCATATGGAGCTGCTTCCCGATCTTCACTTAAATCTATTAAAAAACAAAAATAATGCACTGATTCTTCTCAAATTTTGTTTGTACATATTTTTGCAAAATACAAGAGATTTTACCAAACATGATCAGGATCGGTCCATTTTTGGACCTAGTCCCTTTATAGATATAGCATCCGATATGAACTTTTTCATATCTGCAGCCAAAAAAATTAATAAAAATCCCACTCAAATTTGGTTTTTGCTTATTTTCAATGTCCAGTTAGTTGGGCCTAAGAGATAGGGTTTCTAAACGCATGGTATAGGGTATCGTATAGTCGGTCTAGACCGACTATAATTTTCTTACTTGTTTTATTTCAATATTCAAAAAAAGAAATTTTTATACCTTATACCACTATGTGGTTTGGGTATAATGACTTTGTGCTGCTGTTTGTAACTACCAAAAATATTTGACCTAGACCCATATTTTATTATACCGATGGACTCAGAATCACTTTCTGAGTCGATTTACCGATGTCCGTCCGTCCGTCTGTGTGTCCATGTAAACCTTGTAATCAAACTGTAGGTCGCAAATATGAATATATTTCGATGATATTTCGTATATAAGCTTCTATCGGCTATAGGATGAACGCTATTGAAACTAGGGAAAATCGGTCCATGTTCAGACCTAGTCCCCATACAAATGACCCCTATGAAATCGACATAAATTGCCATAAGATCCAAATTATCACATAGATCTCAGTCAAATTGGGTTTGTATGTGTTTATTATATCCATTAATGAGTAGTCCAAATATGATCCCTATGGGACAACTCTTAGTCGTAGGTCCCATGTAGAGCTGCTTCCCGATCTTCACTTAAATCTATCAAAAAACAAAAATATTGCACTCCTTCTTTTCAAATTTTGTTTGTATATATTTTTGCAAAATACAAGAGACTTTACCAAACATGCTCAGGATCGGTCCATTTTTGGACCTAGTCCCCATATAGATATAGCATCCGATATGAACTTTTTCATATCTGCAGCCAAAAAAATTAATAAAAATACCACTCTAATTTGGTTTATGCTTATTTTCTATATCCGGTTAGTTTGGCCTGAGAGATAGGGTCTCTAAACGCATGGTATAGGGTATCGTTTAGTCGTTCTAGACCGACTATAATTTTCTTATTTGTTTAATTTGTGGTGAAAAATAGGCACCATTTTTTTATGATCTACTACGTAACAGTACAAAAAACAAAAAAGAAATATCTAGTTTTAGATATTTTTTTTTTTTTTACTCCATTAAATTTCAGTAATTTTTGTATTTTTAACAATAACAAAATTTATTTTCGGAGCAATAAAAATAATTATTTTGTAGACATACTATAATAAAATCTGACTACAAATATATAAAAGTAATTAAAAAAAAAACAAAGAATCGAATTAGTTTTTAAAAAAAAATTATTTTTAAGAATTATTAAAACTAAATTAATTAATTAAAATCAATTTTGGAGATGAGATAGCTGACCGCAAGGTGAAGATGTTTCAACAGAGGATTTGGCAATGCTTCACCTCAGTTAAGCCAAATTTTTGCATCGATTCGTAACCACGGATGAGGCATAGGTCCACCACTTCACACCTTAGAGCAGGAAACAGTCAAAACAGTGGACTGAAATGGTAGAATCTGTCCAAAGAAGGATGAGAGATCCATCCAACTTCTTGCCATCTGCAGGCAACGTTATGGCATCTGTGTTTTGGGATCCGCGTGGCATAATTTTTATTGATTACCTTCAGGAAGGAAACACAATCATGCGAACCTATTGCAGCGTTTAAGTGAATAATAAACAAGTAAGAAATTATAGTTGGTCTAGACCGACTATACGATACCCTATACCATGGTTTAGAGATCCCATCTATTCGATCCAACTAATTCGATATAGAAAATAAGCATAAACCAAATTTGAGTGGCACTGTTATTAATTTTTTTGGCTGCATATATAAAAAAGTTCTTATCGGGTGCTATATTTATATGGCGACTAGGTCGAAAAATGGACCCAGCCTGAACATATTTTGTAATGTCACTTATGTTTTGAAAAAATATAGAGAAACCAAATTTGAGAAAAATCTGTGCAATATTTTTGCAGCTCTATATTGGGCCTATGACTAATAATTATCCTATAGGGATTATTTTTGGACTACTGATTAATGGATATAATAAACACATACAAACCCAGTTTGAATGAGATATATATGAGAATTTGGATCTTATGGCAATTTATGTCGATTTCATAGGGGTCATTTGTATGGGGACTAGGTCTCAACATGGACCGAATTTCACTAATTTCAACAGCATTCATCCTATGGCCGACAGAAGCTTATATACTAAATTTCATCAAAACATATTCATATTTGCGACCTGCAGTTTGATTACAAGGTTTACATGGACACACAGACGGACGGACGGACGTATAGAAGGACATTGCTGAATCGACTCAGAAGGAGATTCTGAGTCGATCGGTATAATAAAAGATGGGTCTAGGTCAAATATTTTTGGTAGTTATAAACAGCAGCACAAAGTCATTATACCCAAACCCCATAGTGGTATAAGGTATAAAGACCGCATTTGGCGAAAAAGAAAGTGCTGTTTCATCAACACAATGCACCAGTTCACATATGCACTATTGCGATGGCCAAATTAAAGTTGGATTTACATCAACACGCACCTTATTCCCCAGTTTTAGCTCCCTCGGATTATTTTCTATTTCCAAACCCGAAAAAAATGGCTCGGTGATAAAAGATTGGCCTGCGGCTAGTAGCTGGATAGGCTATCGAAGCGATTGAATATCGCTGCTCAAAAGAGTTATTTTGAGAAATGAAGACAAATTTGTTCAAATTTGTTGCGTTTTCTTTATCGCGTTGAAAACCGTATATTATCAATATTTCATAATTATTTTACTTTACCTGAACAAAATATAGTTCTCAATAAAAATTCAAAGCGGGCAAACTATTTCCATGCTAAAAACATTATAACGATAAGCCCGGTAAGGGGGCAGAAAGACAAAAATAAAATAATACGAACAAGACTAAAAAATCTTGGCACCTTTTAAGAAAAATTCGAATATTTTGGGAAGAAAAGCAGAAGATGAATCATACGTGTTTGGCCACATCACACAGCTATCCGCAGTAGAACTTCAGGTACAAGATGCTACAGGAGGGAATGTCTAAGGATAACCCACACAAAAAACCGAGGTAGCCAGAAAAGTTTTTAGTTTGGCAGAAAACTTGTAGTTGTGGGAAAAGTAGCAATTCGTATGTGACAACCGATTTGTACTTAAAAATACTTGTAAGGGAGACTACTACCATTCTTAAGGTATCAACGTTTTAGTTTTACCTTTTGCTCGGAAATGGGCTACGTTTAGGAAAAGGGCACCGACAGTACAAAAACAAACCTTGTGGTACTTACTATTTATACTAAAATTTTTCTGTGCGCAATCTTACGGGTTTGAAACAGTAAAAAAATTCCAGCACATAGACTAAATGAATATCTGTGGTTATAATTTAGACCTTTGCCTTGTAAAAATATAATTTTCATATTAGTTTCTTTTAAGTAATTTAAAAAAAGCTTTTTTTTAACTGCCTGAGAACTTTTTGGTTTATTCTTTGCTTTTCAAATAATCTAACAAATAGAAGTCTGGTGGCGTAAGATTTGGAGACCTAGGCAATATCTTCTTTTTTTGACATCATCCGTCTAGGGAATTTTTGTGGCATAAAATGCATTGTTTGATTTGCAAGAGGCATGATGCACAATACTGATAGAACGGGTAACCGTTAAGGCCTTTTTTACGCATTTGCGGGCAGACGTAATGAGACAACATCCGCCGGTATCGTTTCCCATCGACAGGGTCACCTTCTCTGCAGAACGCCGGCCCTAAGATCGTTTTCGTGCCGACGCCATCCCAAACATTGATTTTTGCTTATGCAATGATATTTTCTGGATCTCGTGTGGATTATGCGTTTTCTTGTTAATGCCTCCACAGAGTTAAGTGGGTGTGAAGTATGGGGCAAGTATCACTATATACAAAAAATTTCCAAATCATTCTTCAAAATGAGCAACAAAGTTTTTTACTGACGCCAGAATACTGAGCGCTTATGTGGTTTCTCGGCAATACTCATTGTTGCCTCTTCAACCAGTTCGCTGAAACGTCTTATGCGTTAATGAACGGCAAGAGGACGATCGAACACTGGCGGAGGTTCTTAGCCACAATATTTTCGATGATATGCCCGCTGAATTAACACAACGAGAATTTAGAACATACAACGCCGCTATTACGTTGGTGTACAGCGATACATGGAGATAATTATGCTCAAAGGACGTTTCAAAAACATGTGTTCCTAAGTCAGTCGGTTGAGAAATGTCAAAATTATTAAATTTTGCCATGCCAACATAAAAGATGGAGAACCGTGTTGTTATTTAGGAACTTCTATGATATTCACATTACTAGTATATTAAATAATAAAATATAATAAATGAATAAAACATTTTATAACCCTTTAAATACTTTAGCAATGTAATGATTGAATAAGAAATTAATAGCGCAATATATGATTTTGCATGTAGCTTTCCTGTTTTTTTTTCCCGTACAGCCTTGTTGTTTCCTGGATTTGTCACTACCAAGTGTTACCCGTGACAGGTTCGGTTAATACACAGTATACAGTAGTAACACGACTGCCAAATAGACCCCTGCAGGTGCGATATACACAGGGTGTATTGTTGCGTGAGTTGCCCACATTGATACAACGAACATACTACCAAACAGCAGCTACCTTGCTATTCCTGCCTAAAAGCACACTTGGTTGCATCTACCGGTTGGAAAAAAAAATATATATGGCAACAATAACAAGAAGAAAAAACCCTCAAATAAATTTTTTGCAATGACACGCGTTACTGCCGCTGTTGCTGCGAATGGTGAAAAAGCAGAGCAAAAAATATACTACTATTAACCACTTTATGAATTGTATGAAACAAAATCGTATCTCCCTCACTTTTACCTATATTATTATTATTTTTTAAATTCACAATAATGTGTTTGAAAAAACAAGAACGAAAATTTTGTTTTGTTTTAATTCTCACGTAAAATTGAAATTTGTGGTGTTTTTTAATTAAATATTCGCACACGCACATGAAAAAGTCAACTAGCATTTACGAAACGAACGAACAACACAGATGTGAATATGAGCAGCCAATGTAACGGCTGTTACGCTATCATCCAACAGATATGAATTGAAATACTTAATGGGACAAAGAGACAAAATGAGAGGATGTGTGGATGTGGGGATATTGGTTGTGCATTTATGGCAAAATTTATGGTAATTTCATTAAGTCGGGACATACATTTAATACGTGTATGAAAATCTGAAAAATCTACGTATGCGAATCTAAGGTATATGAGCGTGTGAGAAGCCAAATGACAAAAATATCAACCTGCCTACGCAACTCGAACAAATATGTGTAGGTGTATAAATTGCACATCTAAATAAAAAAGGGTTTCTAAATTATGATTTTCAGTATAAATTTATAAAATTGTATTTAACTTTTTCCAAATGATTAAGTCCACTTACCCGAATATACTCGCGTCACACTGCATAAATTATAAACTGCAGAAAGAAAAATAATTATTTTTATACCCTATACCGCTGTGTGATCAGGGTATAATGACTTTTTGCTGATGTTTGTAACTATCAAAAATATTTGATCTAGACCCATTTTTTATTATACCGATCGACTCTGAATCACTCTCTGTGTCGATTTAGCGAAGTCTGTCTGTCCGTCTGTCTATCTGTGTTTCTATGTGAACTTTGTAATCAAACTATAGGTCGCAAATATGAATATGTTTTGATCAAATTTAGTGTCTATGATGAACGCTATTAAAATTGGTGAAAATCGGTTCATGTTCAGACCCCATACAAATGACCATTATGAGATCGACTTATATATACGTAACATCTGAATTATCATATAGATCTCAGTCAAATTGGGTTTGTATGTGTTTATTACATCCATTAATCACTAGTCCAAAAATAAGCCCTATAGGACAATTCTTAGTCATAGCCCCCATATGAAGCTGATTCCCGATCTTCACTTAACCTATCAAAAAAAAATAATAATAATAAAAATATTGCACACATTTTTCTCAAATTTGGGTTGGATATGTTCTTGCCAAAAAATAAGTGACCTTACCAAATATAGTCAGGATCGGTGCATTTTTCGACCTATTCCTCATATGAATATAGCATCCAATGTGAACAGTTCATATCCGAAGGCAAAAAAAATAAAACAATGTCAATCAAATTTGGTTTATGCTTATATTCTATATCTATTGGACCTAAACGCATGGCATAGGGTTTCGTATAGTCAGTTTAGAGCGACTATAATTTTCTTACTTGCTTTATATTTCGATAGCTAAAAATGTTCTTGGGGGATACAAAGAATTTTTTTCGTGATACCGAGTCTTCGTTTACAACCGTAAAGTATTGTGTGTTAAAAGTACAAATGAGGCCGTTGACCAATTAATGTGGCTGTGAAAACAATGGATGTCCGTCGACTGAACTAGCAGACACAATAGGGCTTACAAACTGGTAAAAAAATTTATAGCCGGTCTAGACAAGCGTTTCGAGAGAGCGTCTTGGATACATCTTTTTTGGCCTATAGATATGAAAAGGATCATATCCGATGTTATTTGCATATGTGGACTAGGTAAAAAATGGACCGGTCATGACCATATTTGGTAAAGACACTATTCTCCAAAATTAAATGAATAAAAAAAAATTTTTTTTGATAGATTTAAGTGAAGATCAGGAAACGGCTTTTTATGGGGCCTATGATTTAAAATGGTCCACAGGATTTACATTTGATTTTTGGGATCAATGACATCCATATACCAAATATTATCGATATACATATAAAATATAATCTGCATCTGAAGACCATTTCAGTTGGTCAGTTAGGGGTTATTTTTGTGGGGGGCTTGAACATGTACCAATTACCACCTATTTCAATAGCATCCATAAAAGCTTATATACTAAATTTTATCAAAATATTTTTGCGACCTGCAATTTGATTACAAGGTTTGTATGGACACAAAGACGGACGGACGGACGGACATCGCTTAATTGACTCAGAAAGTGATTCTGAGTGGATCGATATAATAAAAGGTGGGACAGGTCAAGTATTTTTGGTAATTACAAACATCAGCACAAACTCAGCGTAACCTAAGCACAAGGTGATATAAGGTATAAAAATGTATTTCGCAAATTTACTGAAAATTTTGAAATGAGAAATCTGTGCGGAAGTTGCTACAGCTTTGCATAACTATGGAGCACAAATAGTTTTGCGAGGATGATTCAATTATTGCGATATTCCAGAGCAATACAGTCGAGTATTTCATCGACTGGTAGGAGCAGTCACAACCGAAGACTTAAAGCACATAATCAAATCTTAAGCAGAAAAATCCTTTTAAATCTACAGGCAAGGTCATGATATTATTTTTGATGTGTAAACATCTATACGCGCAAAAATAGCGTAACATGTAACACGTAAGACAAGATCGGAGTGACTTATGATTGTATTGGTGAAAGAATTATTATATATAGTAAAATGAAAAATTAAAAATTAAAAATTAAAAATGAAAAATAAAAAATAAAAAATGAAAAATGAAAAATGAAAAATGAAAAATGAAAAATGAAAAATGAAAAATGAAAAATGAAAAATGAAAAATGAAAAATGAAAAATGAAAAATGAAAAATGAAAAATGAAAAATGAAAAATGAAAAATGAAAAATGAAAAATGAAAAATGAAAAATGAAAAATGAAAAATGAAAAATGAAAAATGAAAAATGAAAAATGAAAAATGAAAAAAGAAAAATGAAAAATGAAAAATGAAAAATAAACAATGAAAAATTAAAAATGAAAAATAAAAAATTAAAAATAATGATGAAAAATAAACAATTAAGAAAATTATAGTCGGTCTAGACCGACCACACGATACCTAGAGACCCTATCTCTTAGGCCCAATTAAATGGATATAGAAAATAACATAAACCAAATTTGAGTGGGATTTTTATTAATTTTTTTGGCTGCATATATGAAAAAGTTCATATCAGATGCTATATCTATATGGGGACTAGGCCGCAAAATGGCCCGATCCTGACTATGTTCGGTAAAGTCTCTTGTATTTTGCAAAAATATATACAAACAAAATTTGAGAAGAATCAGTGCAATATTTTTGCTTATTGATAGATTTAAGTGAAGATCGGGAAGCAGCTCTATATGGGGCCTTTGACTAAGAGTTGTCCCATAAGGATAATTTTTGGACTACTCATTAACGGATGTAACAAACGCACACAAACCCAATTTGAGTAAGGTCTATATGACAATTTGGATCTTGTGGCAATTTATGTCGATTTCATTGGGGTCATTTGTATGGGGGCCAGGTCTGAACATGAACGGATTCTCACCAATTTCAACAGCTTTCATTCCATGGCCGATAAAAGCTTAAATACCAAATTTCATCAAAATATATTCATATTTGCGACCTGCAGTTTGATTACAAGGTTTACATGGACACACAGACGGACGGACATCGTTAAATCGAATCAGATAGTGATTCTGATTCGATCGGTATAATAGAAGATGGGTTTATGTTAAATATTTTTGGTAGTTAATTAAAACTGAAAAATGAAAAATAAAAAATGAAAACTGAAAAATTAAAATTGAAAAATCAAAAATCAAAAATGAAAAGTAAAAAATGAAAACTGAAAAATGAAAAATAAACAATGAAAAACGAAAACTTAAAAAAAAAATTAGCCGGTTGAAATAATAAATTATAATAAATATTTTTATATAAGCAGAGCTTCTGCAGTTGATTGCTATAAGTGATACATAGATGACGCTTTTTGTTATTTTAAAAAAGGAAAAATAAATATTTTTTCCCAAATGACTTCTATGTTCTTTGTTGTGTCGTGTAATTTTAGGATCATGCTCAAACTTTCATATTTTTATATATTATAATTAATATATTTAGGGCTCAAAAACAGATTCCAAAAATTGTAGAAATGAAACAAATGATGAATTTGAAAAAAAAAGCAGCTAATAACATTTATTTTAAGAAATACTAAACGTATCTAGGGTATGATGCCAGAAGGGCATTTAAATCAGAGCCTTCGGACAAACTCGAGTACTCGAGCTACTCGAGTAGTAAATGAGCTACGAGTAGCTCGAATAGTAAAATCTGACATTTTTCATGTTTGAAAGCACGTAAAATTTGTGGGATCGAGAAGAAGAATATAAGCCTTAAATTTCACTTGAATCGGAGTGTCCTACTTGGGCAAACTACTACTCGAAAAAGCTCGACGACTCTATATACAAATGTATGAACATATGCACTTCGAAAAAAAAAAAAATTCCCAAAATACATGGTATGATTTTATATATTTTGAAGTCAGTTGTATTTATAAATTACTCTCCTAAAATAATCATATATTTGTATAGAAAGTGGTCGAGCTTTTTCGAGTAGTAGTTCGCCAACAGCACAATTATTGTCGGAATGCTTTGAAATTTTAAGAAGATTATGTCGATATATTTGCAACTATAAAGAGAAGATTTTTTTTTTTAAATTAAATCAAACTTGAAATAAGATCAAATTTTCACACATTTGTATTTATTTTCTGTTTTTTGTCGAGTAGTAGTTCCTCCAAGCTTCACTTTTTGGCGGAATGCTTTGAAACTTAAAATAAGCGTTCTTCAAGTAATTAACGTAACTAACGTATGTAATTCTATCCTATACAATTATGTGGTTTGGGTATAATGACTTTGTGCCGCTGTTTGTAACTACCAAAAGTATTTGACCTAGACCCATCTTTTATTATACCGATCGACTCAGAATCACTTTCTGAGTCGATAAAGCGATGTCCGTCCGTCCGTCCGTCCGTCTCTGTGTCCATGTAAATCTTGTAATCAAACTACAGGTCACAAATATGAATATATTTTAATTAAATTTGGTGTATAAGCTTCTATCGGCCATAGGATGAACGCTATTGAATTGAATTCGGTCCATGTTCAGACCTAGTCCCCATACAAATTACCCCTATGAAATCGACTTAAGTTGCCATAAGATCCAAATTATCATATAGATCACGGTCAAATTGGTTTTGTGTGTGGTTATTACATCCACTTATTATTTGTATAAAAATAAACCCCATATGGCAATTCTTTGTCATAGCCCCATATGAAGCAGCTTCCCGATTTTCACTTAATCTTCAATAAACAAAAATATTGCACAGATTTTTCTCAAATTTGGTTTGTATATATTTTTTCAAAATATATAACTTAACCAATATATGTCCAGCATTGGTCCATTTTTCGCCCTAGTCCCCATATAAATATTGCATCCGATATGACCTTTTTCATATCTGCAGCCAAAAAAAAATAATAACAATGCCACTCAAATTTGGTTTATGCTTATGTTCTATATCCAGTTACTTGGACCGAACAGATAAGGTCTCTAAGCCATGGTATATGGTATCGTATAGTCGATCTAGAAAGACTATAATTTTCTCACTTGTTTTTTGTCATTTTTGAAAATTTTCTGGAAAATATAATCGAACTTCAAATAATAACATATTTTCACACGTTTGTATAGAAAGTGGTCAATATCCGTCGAGTACTGCTATACCTGCGCAACAATTTTGGTTGGAATGGTTCAAAATTTTATGAATAATCTATGAATATAGTATATTACAGACAGTGAAAAAATTAAAAAAATTTTTTTTATTTTTTTTACACTTTTTGCAAAATTTCCGATCTTTTTCGAGTAGTTGTTCCCTCAGGCCAACATTTTGGCCGTAGTACTTTGAAATATTGAAAACATATCCTCTACATATATTCAGATTAAAATACTAAAAGCTTTTCCCAAGGGTTCTTGAAAAATTTTTTGTAACTAGGCGTCAAGCATATACGAAGAACATATTTTCATACATTTGAGTGAAACGTAGATGATCCTTTTCGAGTAGTAGTTAGCCCACTCAGTATTTCAGAAGAGTACTCTATAAATACAAATGACTTCAAAATATATTATATCATACCATGTTTTTGGGAAACTTTTTTTTAAATGAAGTCAAACATCTTTGAAGTGAATATTTTCATACATTTGTATATAAAGTCGTCGAGCTTTTTCGAGTACTAGTTTGCCCACGACAGTGTGACACGCCGATTCTTGTTATACTAAATTGTTATGTATATATAACTTTGTACATGCTTTCAAACATGAAAAATGTTAATTTCTACTACTCGAGGTACTCGTAGTTAATGAGCTACTCGAGTAGCTCGAGTAGCTTGAAGCTCGAGCCATGGGGAGCCCTGATTTAAAGCATGAAATTGTATGGTATTTGAAAACTGATACGCCTTTCTGACATGATACCCTCAATACGTTTTTAACTACTTGTATCTAAGGTAAGAATTCAAATTAAATTATGTGATCTAGTTGAAAATTTTATTATTATTAGTTTCAAACATCAAACATAAATTTTGTTAAAATTAATATTTATTTATAATAATTTTCCGTATGAGCAGCTTATTACACGCATTAGTAAGTGTTGGTAAATTTCTATATGTATATTAAAAGCTAAAAATGTACACACACTCAACTTTGTAATATTAATAAATGGTAGCAACAGCAGTCAGGATCAGGAGAGATAGAGAAAAAAGAAGTAACCACACAGTTTTACCACGGAATTGTCATATTTTAAGCGCTTTTGTAGAAGTTACGCATGTTAACTATTTGCGGAATTTTAATATTGTATGTTTGACACAGTGTTTCAGAAGCAACAATAACAAAAAAATAATGAAACAATATGAAACATGAACATTATAAACCTACTACTACTGTCAAACAATTTACACATTTACTCCCTCCCATTACCTCATCGTCATCGTTGGTATGCTTTTATAAAACTTTTTTTTTTTTTGAACCTTCAAAAAGCTGCTCAATATGTGTTTTTTGTTCATGTTAATATTTGTATTTTTTGTTTATGTGTATGAGTTTTTCGGTTTAATATCCTCATTGTGTGGTTGTATGTGTGTGTTCATTGGAATTGTTTGTTAAATAGTTGCAGGCTTAAATACATACATATGTACATAAAACAAAAACAATTTTAAATTGGTGAATTTTTCATAATGTAATATGAAATCTTTTTTATTTATTTTATTTTTTTTTTATAAAAATGGGTAGTATGAGTTTTGTTGGTTTGAAGTTTATAAATTGTGTTTTTTTTTCAATTTTATTCATCCTTTTTTCAGTTGTGTAAAGGTTTTAATAAAATTACATTTTACAGCTAATTAAATTTATTTGAATTTATTATTAATCGTTTAAGCTGTGTTGTTAATCTTTTGGTAAACATCATGTTATTTTTTTGCATATGCAAATTACAAATATTTTAATCGATCGATCATGATTGAGTAAAAACTAGTGTTAAGTAAAAAAAAAATAAATAAATAATAATAATAATAATTTAATATTATTTAAAATGAGCAATGATAGTTTTTCAGGTCAAGCGAATTTTATTTTTTTATTTCATTTATTCAATTATTGTAATTTAACATGATTAATTTCGAAAATATAAATATTTTATGATTAACTATTGGAAGCTGAATGTTTGGTTACGAGAAATTTTCGTTTTCTTAGTACCTTAAATCAAATAAAAAAAATTATTAAAGTTTCGGTGCTGGATGTGTCTTGATCTGAATGAATGATCTGTAGTTTCAGTAAAAAGTTAATACACGTGTTTCAACAAAATAGTGACCCGAGACCATTTTTTTACCCAATGTTTGAAAAATAAAAATATAAAAAGAATTCCTTTTGTTATAAAAATATATTACCCCTGGTCTAATTAAATTTTGAATTATTGATTCTTCACTGAAAAGTTTTAATAGTAAAAATCTTAGATCAGGGGTCGGAAAACCGTTGCAACACGTTGATCGCGATCTACTGGCCGATCTGGAAGGTTATCTGGGTCGTCGATCGCGATAAATACGACAGAAATTGGTTAAAAGAAAAAATTTTAATTTTAGAAATATATATTAGCGATTTCTATTGTACAAAAAAATATATATATAGAATATTAGAGATTGAGTTAGAAATAAAGCAGGCTCAAGATAAACCGTTCTTACTTTAAATAAAGCAAAAAACATTGTCATATTTGTTTAAAAATATTTGCTTTATTAAATTATTTAATTATTTAATTAATTAAATTATTTAAATTATTTTTAGAGCCACCAAAAGTCAGTGCATTTGTAAACTTGCAAAAAATTGGTCGCAGTTATGTAATTCAATACTTTCGTATGAAAGTTCTAAGTACAACCAACATTAAAGCCGAGCTAGATTCTTCTCCGGGGTAGTTTGCTGCTTCGCTTATGCCTATAAATATTGGGTGGTAGAGTTTAAACGAGGCCCCATAAGCTGCCAAGACAAACACCATAGTGGTTAGGAAAATGCACCAAATGGTATTGGATAATCGTCGGCTCAAGGTGCGAAAATTAGTGATGAGAAAACTGCCCGCAAGATGGATGTAACGTTTGCTCAGAATAGAACAAAAACGGTGTCGTGAAGATATTACAATAGAGAGTTTTTGCGTCGATTCGTAACCATAAACGAGGCAAGGGTCCACCACTCCACACCAGAGACAAACAAACAGTCGTGTCCAATCACATGATAATTTTTATTGATTATCTTCAAAAAGAAACACAATCAAAAATCTATTTCAGCTTCTAAATGATGAAATTAAAGAAAAAGGCCTCATTTGACGAAAAGGAAACCGCTTTTGCATCAGGACAATGCACTTGTAACGCATCCATTGCGATGACAAAATGCATTAATTACACAAGGGAACAAAATTGAACTTTTTTGTGTTGCTTGAAAGCTCGTATCAATTTTTTACTAATTTGTCCAAAATTAAGGCACTTCCATTATATTTATTGGCATAACATGAAAACGGTTCACCAAATTCATTTAAAAATAAATCCAAAATTTGCCAACAACATTATATTTAAGGCGCGCTTACAATGGTTTTAAATTTTCCGCGCAGTTTCAGAGATATCGTTGAAGGTTTGAAAAAAAGCGATTTAAAAAAAAATTTTTTTTTTTGTATATTTAAAAATTCATAAAAAATAAAACTACGATAAAAATCACAGTTTTGGTCTAATAGCATGTTCAGACGGCAAAATGAACCACTTAATTCGCTCTCTGAATCATGATTGTGAACCTTGGTGTTCAGACTTGTGTTTTTGTTTCATTTTGACGTTTAAATATTTGATGACATCCTACTACACTTTACGTTTCACTATTTAATTTTTTCCATTTTTTTTGAATATATATATATGTAAATATCAAGGTTCAGAAAATACACACATGAAACACACAATGTTCTGTTCAAAAGCAGCCAACACATATCTTTATTTTCATATCAATTATGTGCGTTTCTAAATTTTCTACGGTGCCCAACACAACCACGACTATGTTCGTTTTAATATTTCGTTATTTACACGAACATTTTTTTATCACATACTTTTTGTTTCAATCACACATAAAGCACACATTTTTGAGTGTTGCTGTATTTGAAGTTCATGTTCTGGTACGTGTAGTGAAAAAAAACACAGAACATGTACAATAAACAGGTTCGAGTTCAGTTATATTTTAAGTCGTGTTGGGGCTCGTGTAGTAAGAAAAAACAGAACATGTACAATAAACAGGTTCGAGTTCAGAATAACGAAATAACGTGTAAATAACGAAATATTAAAACGAACACAGTCATGGTTGTGTTGGGCACCGAAGAAAATTTAAAAACAAACATAATTGGTATGAAAATAAAAATATGTGTGTGTTGGTCTAAGTTATGTTTGTTTACATATATGTACGAGTTTTTTATTCAGTGTGTGTTTTTTTCTGAACTCTGGTAAATATATAAACTTTTTATTTGTTATATGTTTCTATTTATTTTATTGCACATATTAATTTTTTTGTTTTTTCTTTGTTTATATATTTTTGATAGCTAGTTCAGATAAACTAGTGATAATTTCTTCTCAAACTTCGAGATGACACTCATTGTTTATAGGTTCACAACTAGGTTCATTTTGAACCAAGTAGATTCGCTCTCAAAATTTTTTATTGCGAATCATGTAGATTCAATCATGATTCGGGCGCGAACCGTGAATGAGAGAGCAAACCGCGAATCTTGCTGTCCGTGTGAACATAGCATAAAAATATTTAGATAAACATATTTCGTATAATTTAAAATCTGTAGTATGAAATATATATGCAATATGTAGTATGTACAAACCGTATATCACATATGGCAACTCTGACGAAACTGAGAGTAGCGGAAATTAGAAGTACAAATGCAAAAGTATTAAGAAATTCAAAAATAATGATTGTTTGTTTGGACAGAGTTTTTATCTTCAGAAATTAATACGAAGTAAAACCTGTATGATATGAAAACTGATTCTAACCACACTGATCGTAGGCCTAAATTTAGGCGAGTGTGTTAAAGCGCTAATCAAAAAGTGCAAGTACAGGTGTATGTGAAGGTTTAGGTTCAAACCTCACGGCACCCCTAAGTAGAAAAATTTCATATAGAAACAATCGACTCAATTATAATCGTAATTTCATTTTTATGATTGTGGTAGCAAACACATCAGCATCAGACACACACATATTAAATAAATGTTATTTTTGTATGGAAATTGCGATTTTTATCAATTCAGTTTTCTCACTAAATTGTGAAAAAAAATCAAAAGTTGTACACCGATTACAATGAAATAAAGCTCATTGCATTCGAAATATGTTTATCTAAATGTTTTTAGATCAAAACTGTGATTTTTGGTGCAGTTTTATTTTTTATTAATTTTTAAAACGCAAAAAAAATTTTTTTTTTACATCATAATTTTTTTCAAAACTTCAACGATATCTCTAAAACTATCGGGAAAATTTAAAACCAATGTAATCATGCCTTAAAGATAATATTGTTGGCAAATTTTGGATTTTCTTTTAACTGAACATGGTGAACCGTTTTCAAGTTATTCCAATATATGTAGTGGAAGTGCCTTAATTTTGGACATAACGGTATATCGCGAAAAGTTGAGCTGATAGAAAAAAACCAAGTGCAGATTTGGATTCGGCGTCCCAAATATCCTTAAAAACAATACTCAGTTCTTAATCAACAAAAACCTTCTGCCCTTGTGTTATAAATCGAGTTGCTTCATGACGCACCTGATTCGCAAGATTTATGTTGAAAATAAAGAAAATGTTCCAAAATTAGTTGTCAGGTCGGGTTGTTTTGAGAAAGCCCTTATATGTCAAAAAAGCATTAAATTTTTTTATACTACAAGGATGATTTGAGCTATAAACACTACTGTCACAGTATGTGCTCTGGAAAAAAAATTGCGACTTATTCACAATTTCGCCAGGAATAAACGATTTCATATCATTTGTTTCATAGACATTGGGTACCTGATAAGTTTCCGCTTTGAATTAACTTAATCAAAAAAACTTTTAAAATATATCCTGAGACTCTGTCTCGTTGTATTCAAATACTTCCACACAGAGGAAAAGAATTTATAGGAATTCCATTAGCAATAGTAAAATTTAATCAGGTCATAATCATTTTCATTGTAATTCATAAACATTTACTAATACAATAGATTTTTTTTCCTTATCTACCATATAATAATAATTCTCAGGAAATTTATCTATCCTCAATATGTTCCATTTACCAATCAAAGTTTTTATGAAAATTATTAAGCTAATTCAATCGAGTGAACTAAATTTAACCTACTATAACATGACTCGTTCTTAAATATTGGTGAATGCAACTTCTAATTTTGTTAACACAATATATTTTCAATCGAAAATATACTTATAGATATTATAACAAATTATCGGTAATTATATTATATTATAAACAAATATATTATATTTACATAAAACAAATTAGTAATAAGAAATATTTAATTCGGTAATAATAAAAGAAAACCAATCACTTAACTAGGTTTGGTAGATTTAACCGAAATGAAATTGCATGAATCTAATTCAGAGGTGGCCATCGAGAGAATTGAGTTAGCAATAGTGTTTATGAACATGTCTTAGTTGTACTACACTGAACGAAATCCATGGACGTAACACAACGCCGATATTAAATGGGTTTGTGTAGATTATGTATGAATGTTTATATGAATGCATAAAAGGGCAAATAGTTGAGTTCACGAAGAATATTGTAAAATTTTAAGTATATTTTGTTGTTTTAAAATTTTAAATCTTACATTCTGAATAGGTAAAACAAAATGTGAAGAACATTTAATCTCTTTTATCCATAAGTTTGAAGTTTATTAAATCAAATAAGTAATAATAAGTAATTCATTTCTTTAAAAAACAAAAAAAAAAGAAACACAAAATTGCAAAACTTAAAAAGATAAGAAATTTCAAAGGTTATTAAGTGGTATATTACCAAAAACTAAAAAAATTACCAGTAACTGGATATTTTTTAAAATTAAAAAAAAAAATGCATAAAAGACAGCTATAATGTTGTCAAATTGAGGTGACGTATGTTATTTATAGAAAATGTTTAATTTATAGTTTATCAAGTCTTCGAAATTTTAGGAACATTTTTGGTTTCTTTTAAACAAATATTCTCTGTGTACCTATTAAAAAAAATATATATGAATTTCAAAAGGCAATGCGACATAGACCTGCTTTGTTCAAAAGCTTTCATAAGACTGAATGAAATTGTTGTTTACTTTTACTCTTTGGTGAGTATTTTTGTTTTGTTTTCGTTCGGCTGTATACATATAAGAAGCCGAGCACCAGTGTGTTTGACACGGCCTTCACTGATCTAATTCTATTGTAGGTACCAAAAAAATAATGAAATAATAAGCCCAACCGAATAATTTGATTTATTTGTCATATTTGAAGAATTAAATATAAAAAGAAGAATAATAAAGAAAAAATTGTTTCGTTGAAAGTTTTCATTTTCTCGGTTATTCACTGTTAAGAGTAGACCAAAAATCTGTGCAGAAAAATGGCTCATCTCTACGTAAAGCACCCGGCATGGCCCAAATAATGAAAGAAGGAGACCGTATGTATAGCGGTTTATAAAACAAAATGATTATTAATTATCCGGAAAATAAATTTGTAACCAGTGATGCTCCATAATGCAGCTGACAAGCTCAATGCCATGGCCAGATGCTGAAGTTGCGCCAAATTCGTTGCGCTATTTGCCGGTTGTCTGCTCAGAAAGCCAACGAACATTTACCTTGGATATAGCTGATGGTTATGAGAAGGCTTCGGAAACAGCTTTAGATATTCTGCGCAAATTGGTATGTCAATAAAATAAAGATTATTTTGATGTTGCCCCAGTAAGGAATGCTTTAACGCCTCCATTATGTCCAAACAATGGGCCCTGTACTGCTATCTTGCCAGATAAGGGTATCTTAAATGTTGGCAACATCCGCGTATACAAAATCTTGGGCAGTGTATCATCCAAGTCTGAGTGATGCATGACATAGATTTTTAAACCTTTTGGTGAAGGTCATGCTTCTTTTGCTAAACAGGCTAAGATTGCTATCTTCTCCTGCCCCATTGATATAACATAAATGGAGACAGACGTGTTCAAGATTATCGTGAGTACCTGCCACGATGGCCTGACCTCACGGTGCACTTAACACCGGGCGGAAACTGCGTCCACCGGCGCCCTCGCAGTACGAGTACCAATTTGCGGCATGGATTTGGACACGACCTCCCCCTTGGATGAGGAGCGGAGTACTATCTGAAACTCCTACCGATCTATGAGTCACGGCACCCGGTTGCAATGCAACTCCACACAGAGCTTGCGCTCTTCCCGTGATTTGGGTCTAAACCACAGCCACCACGATACTCCCCAAGGTGGCCACACCACTGCCAGGCTGGATACCAAGTTCCAGGGGCTCCTGACACCCGTGAAACCAGACTAAAGCCTCCGGTCAGGCTACTACCGAAGCTGCTACCAGTTGAGCCCCAAAAAGTTCGGGACTGGTGGCTCTTAACAAGAAACATGTAACGACATAAAGAGACAACAACACAACTGTGAACAGCCGCATACTGAGTTAGCATGATGCCTCCTCAACAGCAGCAAAACAACAACGCACAACAATAAACATAGCCCCTTTCGGAAGCTCGAAACACAACACACTGGAGAAGTCCGGAACAAAACGCGCGGAAGCAACAGGTAGCAGCAATAACAGCAAACAGTAGGGAGAGAGTCGAAGACAGTGCACAGATACCGATGTATCAGCCCCCGCCAACAGTCATACTCATATCCAAAATCCAGGCACGACGATGTGCACTACTGGAGCGACCACCCATTGGCAGTTAAGCACCACCACGGATTCCCGCATCAGAATCCACTAACGTCCGGTTCTCCTACGATTGAATATGCCCCTTACGTATTCACCTAAATTTCTAACAGTCCACCCGTCCTCTAATGGACTACTAAAATCCCATCTTAATACTGTTTGCAAAATTCCCATACTAACTAAGCTCCTAATATCACTATAAAGTGAACACCCGGTCAAAACATGTACCCAGTCCTCCGGCCCTTGCCCACATCTACAGTTCGGCATATCGGACAGACCCCTCTTATGCAGAAAAGCATTCAAGGAGCCATGCCCAGTCAGTAAAAAGCCCAGACTCAAGCCGAAGCCAAAGTCCGGGCGGTCTCTAACGAATGTCACGTCCCTTATAAACTCGTAGGTTGTTCGCCCCTTGTCACTATCCGTCCAACGTGAAACGGCATCTTGTAATAAGGTGCTCGTCCAGCGGGATTTTCACCTGCCTCAAGTCTAAATCAGTGATTTCAGTCGAAGTTAACCAGTCGTGCCCTGATAGTGGCAGTCTCTTCTTAACCTTGTAAATTATACCACGACGTACCTCCTCCAAGTCAAGGGGAGGTGCACCTAACAGAACTTGAAGGGCCTCTGTCGAAACTGTGTGACAAACTGGCATGCAAGCCAGCATTGCCATTCTCTGACAAGACAAGATTCATGGACAGAGCGGTGCCGTACCATACAGATGAGCCGAACGTTGCACAGGCAACGAACAGATCACTATATATGGCACGGACAGCTCTCCTGCTAAGGCCCCAATCATTCCTAAGGATGCGTGTGATACCTCCCACAACTACCGTCAACTTTTCTCTTACGGCAGAGAAATGAGCCAAAAAGTTCATCCTCTCACTAATGTGGATACCTAGATACTTGGCCTCGGTTACATATCTATAACTAACGTCTGTCCGAACTAGTGGTGGGCGCGCCTGCGATAAGCTGCCTTTCAGCAGCATCATGACTGTTTTTCCCTTGACACCCTGACTTAAATGGAGACAAAGGGTACCATCTTTATTAAATCCACAAATGAGTTGATAAATTTCTCGACAGGTGAGGACAATTTGCTGGAGAGTTAAAAAGGTGCTAAAGTTGTGTTTGGTTGTAGCAAATATTTGTGATAAAATTTTACATTTCCTTAACAAATATGGATTAATGGCCGTTCATTTAAATTCTATATTCAATTTCAGATGTTTGGTTAGAGCTTTCAAGGGTACTGTTTTGCCACGCATCACCACACCCAGCCAGGAAGAATTAGATTATTGTGACAAGTGATATATTGTGTAAGTGTGATATAGGAGGTGCCACCGAACATTAATTGAACGATGTAGAACGATAATGCTGTCAATAACTTCAAAGGTTTGCCATGTGACGTCCGTTATACGGCTGCAGCTGATGCTACTGAAACTGAATTGGCGATACAAATTGCTGCTTTTGCCGATACCTTACATGGTTCGGAAGAGTATGCCTTTAGACAATTTACCACTGCTTTGGAAGCATTTTCTAAAACTTTAGCTAAGAATTCCGGTGCCAATGGTACTGAAATGGCCAACCAGATATATTTCGCTCTGGTAAAAACATTGGTCTCAATATTGAAGTTGAAAAACTCAACTATTGATATCACCACCATTAAGGTGTTCGATCTCTTCCAATCAAAATACTGGACTATGAAATAAGCTGTTAGTGCTGGCAATACAATCTTGAAAGTTGATAAAATTGTTATGTCCAAACGTCCAAACCTCCACAAACTGGTTTTAGTGATGATGAGATTTTAATTAGATACTTCTACATTCGTAGGTTTTTCATACTCCTTATAACATAATTTTTCTTCTGCTATCGTCTCTAATTCAAACGCATAAGCAAGTATCAATCCCTAATTTATAACTATAAAAGAAATAAATTATATATAAAAGCATTTTAAAGTGTAGTTATAATTAGTGTAGTTATGCATTGAGCTACCCCAATAAATGGCTGTAACCACCAAATTCCATTGTATGAACTAAATTTAACAGTTCATGCCATCGAGTTTACTTAAAACATCAGTTGCCCTAAACTTCGTACTGTTATTTCGATAATATTATTTAGTAATCACTACATAATAATGTGATAGTACATGGGACTATCAAAATTCGGTTGGCAACAAATTCAGTTGCCACAACAAATGCACTTTCTGTGTACACTTATGATAACGTTGTATTTATGCCCAACGATTGAATAACGCATGTACCTAATTTTGTTGTATTTCTTAAACATCCTACTATTTTGCAGTGCTAAGCTTCCTTAGCTCTTTTGTAAACCATCGAGGACCTACGTCAGATTCTTTTCTGACTACTAAAGGAACCGATATAAAAAAAATAAATTTTATATTGTTATGGTAAATAGATGTCAAATCATTAAAATCATCATTGTACACCGGGCACACCGAACCGAAATGTTAGTTCACAAGTACAACTGATTCAAATATAAAATACGAACGCGGTTGAAACTGATTTCGAGTTAAAATAAAAGACGCTGGTGGATCCGCGATATACTTCAAAAGAAAGATACCTTTGGAGATGGCACTAATCTGGTCCGGGAAATGAGGTTGGAAGACAGCGAAAGTTTTTATAACTTTGTTAGGATGACTGACGTCCAATTTGATTTGCTTCTATTTAAAGTTTGTCCATTATTAAGCAAGAAATCTATCCGTAGACCAATAAGTGAGCATGTGAGGCTACTGGTAACTCTAAGGTAAAGACTAGCGTGCGCATTTTGCAAGTGATTGTGGTTGCAATGAAAATAATATGAAAAAAAATTATTTTATAGATTTGTGGCCACAGGCATGAGCTATTCATCTCTGTCCTACGCCTTCTGTATCGGAAAGTCGACTATACATAATGTAATAAAGGAAACAACGGAATCAATATGGGTAGCACTTAATGCAGAATTTATTCCGAAACCTTACAACGAAAGCCTGAAGTTTATAGCCAAACAATTTTTGGCAAAAACTGGAATGCCAAACTGTATTGGAGCCATAGACGGAAATCATTGAGTAATTCAATGTCCACCGAATAGTGGATCATTATTCTTTAATTACAAGAAGACATTTGGAATTGTTCTCCTAGCAGTTTGTGATGCAGACTACAACTTTACATATGTTAATGTGGGCGCGTATGGATCTGAATCTGGTGGTATGTTTTTTAATATAATATATAATAAATTCTTAAACTTTTTGTTCATAGGAGGAGTCCTAAAACGGACTGATTTTGGCCAAGATTTGTTACATAATCTTTTGAATTTGTCCCAAGATACAGAGCTACCTGATAGTATTATAAAATTTCCATTTAATTTTGTTGGCGATGAAGCTTTTCCCCTAAAACGGCATTTGATGCGCCCATATGGTGGAAGAGAACTTTCGTCCGCTAAACGCCACTTCAACACGCGCTTATCTTCTGCTAGAAGAATAATAGAAAACAGTTTCGGGATATTAGCCAGTAAATTTAGAATCTACCACACTGTCATAAATACAAGTTGCGAAACTGCATCTTCCATCGTGCATCTGTGGTTCTTCATAACTTCATTTTAAAAACAAAAGCTACACTACTGCCTTCAGTGAAAATGTAAATATCGAGAGTAATGATAATATGAGCAATTGGCAGAATGTATCACAACTGGGATCGAATCACGCTGGCCACGAGGTACAACAATTATGAGAAACCTTAAAGAATGTTTATATAACCCACACATATTTAACTCAACAATAATAATCGACTATTTAATTCATGTTTTTACTTAAAAACAAAACCATAAAAAAGTAAATATAATAAACTAATAATTAAATCGAAACTTTGTGGCCACTGTCATAAGCTCCTCACATGCCTCGGCTCCATCCTTGTTTAATTTGCCCAAGGTTTCGACTATAAAATCAACAACTGCCGAGTGATATTTGGGAGACGAAGTCGGCTCTACTGGAAAAATTATGTATAAAAATCTTACACTCTCAGTCTATTTTGCAAATATGTCCGTCCATAACTTCGTTTTTTGAAAGCATTGTCCAAAAACTGTAAGTGCTTAAAAACACCAATTTCTTCTTACCGTAAGCTCCGGCACCACTTCTAATAGCAGCATTTTAACGATCCTTTTGCCTCCTATACTTGTCCCTCAATGCCTTAAACTTGTTTTTAGCCATTTCACTTATCTTAACAAAAAAAAAATATTAAAAAAAGTACTCTGTGTTACTTCCTCATACAACGAACATAATTACTTACCGGTTAGACCAAATGTTTCCCAACTTCATCCCAGACCACGTTTCGCTGTAATATGTCCTTGTATCCATGGGAACTAATATTCCACAAGTTCTCGTGCCGTTAAACTATTTCAATAAACTTGAATGTATCGGCTTCATTCATTTTCAAATTCTAATTGCTGACCAAAAAACAAACATACAATAACACATGTTTTCTTCGAATACATATGTTTTTTAACTTATGTTTTCTTCGAATGCAACCGACAGAGTTGTATTTTGAATATTAATAAAATGTTGAAATATGTGAAATATTTATAATTATAATATTGTACAGATAATATTATAACATAAATGATATTTTTTTAACAAACAATTTTAATTTTCATTGATAATTCTTAGTTTAAATATCAAATTCGAAAACAGCGCTATCTAGTACCAAATGGAAACAACTACTTTCGAACAAATGTGTTGCTGGAATAGGAATAGACCAACTTCAGCGACAAATGTGAGTTACATTTTCGTAAAAAAACGAGTGGCACTTATGTGAAATTCTGTGTGTGAAAACGAGATGGCATGAAAAATGTAACTGCCGCTTTTGAACGATGCTTAATGCCTTTATTTTTATATCATCCAGTGTATCACTAATAGTTTAAATTGCGCATGTAAATAATATGATTCCCATTTTTAATTTTTTTGTGTGTTTTTTTTTTCAATGCTATTAAAGTATTTTGACATCTCTAAGTGACAACAATTTATAATGAAAAGAACCACCAAGTGGCTCTTGAAAATAGTGTAACTATTCATAATAAATGTAAAGTCAAGTGCCATTGAAAGACAACACTTCTGCACCCAAAAAATTTGTATAATAATTTAATGGATACTTATAGTAAAAATATGCCAGTGATGAAAAGAACACACACATAATGATCCCTAGCTATAAGTGTTAGCAACTTGTATCAGACTACAAGACTTACTTATGCTGTATTCTTGAGGTGGAAAAAAAGCGATACTAATTCCAGCTACAAATGGAAACCTACGTTAATATCAAGTACAATTTAAATATTAGGTAACATTAAATAAACAATTTTGACACATGTTAAAAAACTGAAATGGAAAAATATTTTATTTTAACGAGTGTAAAAGATGAAGGAAAGAAAACACTTGAAAAAGATTTGTTAAGAAAACGTTTACATGTAATCGTTAGTCGTAATATATCGGGTTTCGACATAAAAATCTCTTTAAAAATATGTTACATATTCGTTATGAAAAAAGCGAAAAAATAAAAATATTTTCAAAACCATTACCACGTAGAGAAAGCTGATAAGGCTGTGTATACTGAATTTGTTATAAAAATTTAAATAATCGATTAACTCAACAGAAGTATAACTGGATCATCAATTGAAATTTTACAGTAATATTGCGTAATTTAACGAAAAATCTTTTTTTTATATTGATACATGTAAACGCAGCATTAAGTACTTGAAACTCTTGTAAACGAAATGTAAATGTTTATTGATGTAATTCTGAAGAAAATTAATACAAAAATGTTTATATTTTAAATTTAAAACATTTTAACGCACATTCACAATAAATGCAAACTCATTATTAATATGCATTTTATTAAACCTTTTATACAACTTTCAACGTTTTTTTTTTGCATTCAACTTTATTTCAAAAGAATAGTTTATGAACTGTATGTGTTTGGTTTTGTTTGGCGAAACTAAATAACCATTTGCTATGGATGGGAAAATGTAAGAAGAGCAAATTATTTCCGCAATCCTTTACAATTCAGAGTTTTTCCGATTTTATTTTTTGCCAGTTAAAAGTTCTTCGTGGTTTTTTTTCTGCAATGCGTTTCTGCCGTTAATTTAAATGGCTAAAAGACCAACCGTTTATGTGCTGGCTTTTTTTCTGTTTCTGCACTATTTGTTTCATATTGAATAGTAGTCCTCTGTGTGACATTTAAAGTTTGATGTGCTTGGCTACTCTAGTAGCAGTAGTTTAACGGATTCCCATCCTTTGAATATACACAGAAAAAAGAATTGTACACATTATTTGCACAATTCAACGAATTTAATTGCTTACGCGCGAATAGTTTTAAACAGCAATTCTATGGTACTGACTTTTGCACAGTGTTACAATTGATCGATTTAACTCCTGGAGCTTTTAAATAAAACTTAAATATGAAACAAATGGCGCATAAAATATTCCCACAAAATTAAGAACTTATGTAGAAAAATAGAAGCAAACGACAGCTTTTTTTGAACACTAAAAAAGGTAATATTTTGTAGAACTTACTTTATCAAAAATTGCGCCAACCTAGACAATTTAATGCAACTATATTTATATACACTCTACTCTAATGTACAGTATGCCAATCCGTTTGTAATGATTGGAACTAAAATCAGAACACCATAACATATATATATATTATGAGCTTTATAAAAAAGAGAGTTGATATAGCGATGTCCGTCTCTCCGCCTGAGGTAATCACGATCTCGTCCTCACTGGAGTAGCTAGGTGCTACTTTTCAGTGGAGATGATTCACTAATTAAAATTACCAAAATCGGTTCATTAGGTCCCGAGATTTGAATGCAAATGTAAAAATATTCTTTTCTTTATTTTAATTTTGTAATTCGTGTGTAATAGCTGTATTTGTTGTTGTTGTTGTATTCGTAGCAATTACTTCATTAGAGTGTACGTGTCATATTAGTTTTGGATAGTATTGCCACATTTCTTGTAATGTTATCTCGAAATAAATAAAAAATACAAATAAAAAGATATTATTGAAGAAAAACCAGTTAAAGTGGAAAATTGTACTGTGTCGTATCTTTGGAACCCTTCGCCCATGTGCTAAACACCATATTATAACCAAGGCTGTAAATACAAGGAAACAAAAAGGGACTAAATTTTAAATCATAATGACTCGATCTTTTAAAATAAAGTTTAAAATTAATAAGATAATTAACACAACTTTTTGTTATTTTCTGCTTTTCAAATTAAAGGCAATTGTTAAATGAAATGTTTATCAGCGGTGCACTCACATTTTTGTTTGCCCGATGTTTTTGTTTTTTGCATTTGTAAATGTAAACGTTCACATGTACAAAAAAAATAAAAACAAAGACAACATTGTGTATTTATCACTGATACATACATATATGCACATATTTTGTTAGTTATAAATATTTTGCACTATTTTTGGTTTTTTTATATGAAATTTTATTGGAGTATATCTAAATTTTCTTGCTCATTCCTCTCCTATTTGGCCTAAAAGCTCCAATTTTAATACGAACATGCTCTAAATAATGACAAATGGTATTATCCAATATTTTACTCAGTAACTAGAGTTTATTATACCCTATACCACTATGTGGTTTGGGTATAATGACTTTGTGCTGCTGTTTGTAACTACCAAAAATATTTGACCTAGACCCATCTTTTATTATACTGATCGAATCAGAATCACTATCTGATTCGATTTAACGATGTCCGTCCGTCCGTCCGCTCGTCCGTCTGTCCGTCCGTCCGTCTGTTTGTCCATTTAAAGCTTGTGATCAAACTGCAGGTCGCAAATATGAATTTGGTATATAAGCTTTTATCGGCCATGGGATGAACGCTATTGAAATTGGTGGGAAGCGGTCCATGTTCAGACCTAGCCCCCATACAAATGACCCCTATGAAATCGACTTAAATTGCCATAAGATACAAATTATCATATAAATCTTATTCAAATTGGGTTTGTATGTATATATTACATCCATTAATCAGTAGTCCAAAAATTATCCCTATTGGACAACTCTTAGTCATAGGCCCCATACAGAGCTGCTTCCCGATCTTCACTTAAATCTATCAAAAAACAAAAATATTGCACTGATTATTCTCAAATGTTGTTTGTATATATTTTTACAAAATACAAGAGACCTTACCAAACATCGTTAGGATCTGTCCATTTTTGGGCCTAGTCCCCACATAGATATAGCATCCGCTATGAAATTTTTCATATCTGCGGCCAAAAAAATTAAGAAAAATCCCACTCAAATTTGGTTTATGCTTATTTTCTATATCCAGTTAGTTGGGTCTGAGAGATAGGGTCTCTAAACGCATGGCATATAGTTGGTCTAGACCGACTATAATTTTCTTACTTGTTTTATAAATCAGTTTGAATTCAACAGGCAGAAGTACAAGCGGAAATCGCTGTATCCGATCAAGCTGTTATAAGGATCAAGAATATATATACTTTCTGGGGTCGGAAGCACAAGCGGATATATCCTCACTGCACAGTGGTATGGAGGGTAGAGTAATAATAAGAGAGTACATTTGCTTAAAAGAGAACTTAATTATTAAAAAAAAAAAAAAAAAAACTAGATTTTTGTAAATAAAAATAAAAATTAATCAGATATTTATAATTTGTTGTTGCTCTTTTAAGAGCTCTAAATTTAAATTATAGAAAGATATTCATATTTTTAGTTTTTTATATGAAAACATTTTCAATTTTCTAAATTTAAAATTTTCTGTGTATAAATTGTCATGTTTCGATGAATTCAAGATATTTTTTTTTTAGAAAAACTTTAAGATCAGAAAAGCATTTTAAATATATTTCCTATTAAAAAAAAGTTGTACTGCCATTTTTTGTCAGATCCTAATATTTTTTCCTATGGATTCACCTTAATTCTTACGAAGCTAAGACAAGATACTAACAAATTATTTGCCTTACACCTAACATAAAAACAAGTTCACTAGGTCTGACAACCCTTGGCTTAAAACAATATACACACATTGTTATATAGTAATACATTTAATTATTTGACAAAAAACTTTTGAATCAGATTTTGTCAACTGATTCTTAATTTTTATGCATTTCTTTTCTTAAAGCTTCGACAAATGAATTTGCGGCTCCACAGAGAATATATATTCCTGATCCTTATAACACCTCCGACTGTCTGTGCGTCTGTCCTTTGAAATCACGCTCATTCGAGCTAGTTAGTATTTTAAATGGGTATATCGTACCAAGATATGTCCTAAAATTTGGAGACACCTCTAACTAGTGATATAAATTCACTGTGTTTGTTGTAGTGATTTAGTATTCAGTTTTTCAAATTGTTTACTTTTGTAAATATTTTTTTTTATATTTGTAATATCAATGCAGTAAGTCCAGACATTAATGTAAACGCAAAACCCAGGTGGAGGGTATCGACGATTCTACATAGCCAAATTTAACTCTCTTACTTGTTTTATTTTCGAAAATGGTTTTAAACGTAATGTAGATTTTCACAAAAAGAAGCCACGAAAATCTTTTCGACATTCATCGGATGTGTACATCAAATTCTCCAGAATCTAAGTATGAGTCATCAATAAACTTTACACCATTAGGAAGCTTATATAAATTTATATACATCAGGGGCGGCCCTAGGGTCGAGCCAGTAAGGCCAAGGCTTGGGGCGACTGGCAGATGAGGGCGACATATATATAAAAAAAATTAAATCAATCCTTCACAATATATTATGGTACGTAATAAGAAAAAAAATATACAAAAAAATTTTTAATATCGATTAAATATGTAAAAAAAATCATATCCTTTTTTGTTTGTTATTTTAAAGATATTCATATTTTTCACATAGTAGGCTTTGCATTTTACACTATTTGAACTTTTTTGGAATTCAAAGGATTATAACTAAGCAAACAACAACTGTGACGTATGGGAGCTAGTTTTTCAAAACAACGATATTTAGCAATTTTGCAACCATGAAAGCTGAAAATGCAATTTATCTCTTTTTTCGTAGATAAAAAATCCCGCCAACATTAAACAGAGTGCATAATTTAGTCAGTGGTTAATTTCCTTATTCTTTATTTTAGTATTAAGAAATCTTATATATTACATTTTATATATGAATTAAAGTAGTTTAAATTCAACTGTTCCCTCCCAGCCCAAATAAGGAAATATATTGATAATGAATGTGCCTTTTTGATCAAACAATCTGACATAATGATTCAAAAAATATTTGAAATGAAGTAATTAGCGAGAAAATACTTGCAAGGTGAAAATATTCCCCTATTGAAAGTTCTATGTAAGAAATGTAAGTCGCCGATGAGCTTTAAAACGACAACGCGCTTGCGATGTAATAAACTTTGCAAAAAAGAACAGTTTTTTTTTTTTTCAATATCCAATTTAACTGAAACGAAGTGCTTAAGTGGAGCACCTAATGCATGCATCAATCCTCATTTCGGAAATGGGGTTTTTAATTATTGACCAACTCTCAGGAAATGCCCAATACAGATGGAGTGCATTGTGTTGCTCTCAGTAATATAGGTGATGGGAAAGGGCGAAAGAGGGAGTAGTGTTTGTGGATATTTGACTTAAATTTTGGCCGTTATTATGAGTTGCATTCGATCTCCGATCTTCGCTGGCTATCGAACATCGACTATCGAATGTCAAATTCGTATTATGAGCTGGCAGCACGGTCGAAAATTTCGTTGTACAACGAATTTTCAATCGAACACAATTTTGCTTTCGATGCTGGATGCCAGTTTGTAAAACCCATTGAAAATATAAGTTGTAAATTATTTTTATTTCATGAGATTGATCTGCCTTGTGTACATTGCACAGCAATTCATCTGTAGTAGACAGCAATTCCATAAACGCCTCCTTGCAGTCGAAAATTTTCTATAAATCTGTAAACACATGTTACCCTTGTTAAAACCACGCACACTTACGTAATGGAATGCATTTCCAAAATGTTGAAATTATCTCTCATGACGAAGCATTTATCTTTATCAGACGATCATAGAACCACAATTCCATGTTAATAAATAATTAATTATTTTTCTTCTTTACTAAATTTTTTAAACAATGTTTATTTATAGTGCCAACTGATATGTACTATTGTAAATAATCCAAATGAGTGAAATTCACAATAGCGATATTTTATCGAATGTGCGTCATAATACCAAATGAAAATTCGTTCGATCAGTTAATTCGACCACAATCGAAAGTCGAAAGTTGCTCATAATAGGCACCTTTGTTAGATTGTAACTGTCAGGAAAGACCTATGCGGGGAGTTTATTCCACATACAGCTAGTTCGACTTATAAACGATTTTTCTCTGCAATTGGACAATAGCCTACAAAGTGATGTGATCTACTAGAGAAGCGGGTAGGGCGAACTGAAACTCGGGCACTTGGAATGAGTTCGTTAATCTCTGAAGAACATTTGCCATGGTAGTATCTATAAAACAAGGGGGTTGAACAGCCGAAAAAGTTCCATTAAAGTTTTAGATATTAACTTGAAAATAAAATTGGGAATTCGGTATAAAAATATAAATATTTGTTTAATAATTCATAACTTAGGTTAAAAAAAATAAAGTTTTTAATTCTTCCTTTTTTTGCTGGTCAAAAAATATGGAGCAGGATTTAGCCCCTTGGACAAGGGCGCTCCAAGTGCTCGGGCCGGCGCTGATATACAAAGGGTGTTTTTCAATTGTTTCGATGTAGCAATGCCGCTAAGCGTGCGTCAAATATAACATTAAAATATTGTAGTTTGACGTTTTTATAGCATACATGTACCTCTAAAGTGAGTCAAATCAAAATTTACAAATTTTCAGTAGATGCAAAAAACGGGTTTTTTTAGTATTTACTGTGATATTTAAAAACAGTTGTTTCATTGTAACGAATTGCGAATAATAAGTATACAACTATAGTAGTAGTGGCGATTTTTTCAGTGCTAATCAAAAATAGCAAGTTTTTGGGTGCAACTCAAAATATGTCTTTTTAGTGGATTTTAAAGAAGCTACTCTTATAAAAAACGAGTGTTACAACTGTATTTTTTTTTACGAAAGACTAGAAAAACCGATGTAAGATTTTTACAGTGGATAAATATGACCACTGTGTATCGTTTCCTTGCAAAAAGTGAAAATTTAAAAATTTCGAGTTGACTCACTTTAGCGGTACAGGTGCGATATGTATTCACACTAACTTAAAAAAAAAGGAATTCAATAATGAAGGCTGCAATTGTGGATACACTCAACAATCGGGGTAATCAAAAATCGGTGGTTTTGGCAGAAAACACCGACGCTAAAAAGACGGTCTTGTGATTTAAGTAACGAAGCTGTCAGAATGTAGAAGAGAAAGAAATAGCATCCAATTTCCGTAACCAATTTAAAAATATACACGCCGCAGATCCTAACACATTCGCATTCGAGTACTGGTGAATCTGACGTTTCCATGTGATCACGCAAGTGTTAGCCACAGACTACCAATCATAAATCGCCGCAGGTATTACACAAAATAAAATTTTTAATAAAACAGGCTCCTACTGTAGGAAATTGTGAACCATATCGGAAATTATCAATATACATTTCCGTAGAGAAAATCATGGGGATTCGAATCTGATTTCAGAACTCACGAATTTATTGTTATGTGAATATGCAGATGGGATATTCGTGTAAGCCAGAAATAAGAATGGCACACAAACTTTTGTTACCTGAGAGTTTTCAGAGCTTGACAATGGAGAGAATCGGCAAGTCGGATCACTACACCATTTCTGCGTACTTTTCATACTCTGTATTTTAAAGTCTGAAGCGCTAAGTTCTTATTTACGAGAAGGCTCGATGGATTGACCTCAACATTTTCTAAAAGCATTTCAACTGGAAACTGTGTTTCCTTGAATATATTGATGATGGTGATGAGAAAAAGGTGGAAGTTAAAATAGTATGCACAATTATGCTTTCCTCCAAAGTGCATTTCGGCTAAACCGAATCAAAAATCTTGCTTTAACCAGCCATGCAGAAATTAATTCAGATGCACGCGAGAACAGAATGTACCAAGGTACTAAGACATGAAAAGTCTCTTTACGAACAGCGTCTTCGTGTTAAAGTCCTTTCTGCTCCTCGGGGCAGCAAGAGCTTTTGGTCATTTATTAAAAGAGTAAAGACTTATGCTATTTCTGCTATTCCTACTGCTACAATGAATGACCAAACATTCACTGACCCTCAAATTGCACTCAAATTGCTCTACACCCCACATCGTTCAACTGTTTGAGCTGGAATTTGTTTTAAATGTTCGCCTTGAATGGGCTATTGATCCCTCTTTTGGGATTTTTGATCTCGGCTCATATTTTTCTGGAATTTAGCTCCAAAACTTGATTTTTAAGAAAGAAAAAAAAATGATTTTTGGCACAAATGTGACCTTACGGAGCAAGGATGGGTTTTTTAAATTTTCAGCTGAGAATCTTCGTTTCGATAAATACTAAAAAAGCTCTCTACGTGAAACTGCGGAGAAAAATTTTTTTTTATTTATTTATTTATTTATTTATTATTTATTATTGGAAATCTAGCACAACAAGACATAAAGTCTTATGTATTATAGTACTAGAGGATAGTTGACAATAGTACTGAAGATTAACAAATACAAATATTAATATTATGTATAACTATTTTGAGTACATTAAATATAAAAAACATTAAAAAGAAATGATTAAGAAATAACAATCATTATAATAATATAAAATAAACAAAGAAAAGAAAAATATATTTTTAGGACAGAAATTAAAATTTTAATTATAATTAATATTACTTTTATTTGATTTTTGAAGCAATGTGTGTTGCATATTATTTGATTTTAATTTTTCCGCAAAACGCACATAATGTTCCAAAACTTTTTGTGGCGATTTTTTACGGGGCAATTATGCACTTTTGAAAGAAAATTTGTTGAATAAAAAGTATTCAGAATCATTCGTGGAATACTCACAAACTTTTTCAGAATTTTTGGAAACATGTTTGACGCTGAAAAAAAAATAAATAATTAAAAATTTTTCTCCGCAGTTTCACGCAGACAGTTATTTATTTATTTTTTTTTTATCGAAATAAAGATTCTCAACTGAAAATTTAAAAAAAAAGGCATTCTTGTAGCAAAAATCATTCTTCTTTTTCCTAAAAACCTAGTTTTGGACACAGATTCCAAAAAAATATAAGCCGAAATTAAAAATTTCAAGAAGAGGAATCGATGGGCAAATGCAAGGCAAATATTTAAAAAAAACCTCCGATTTGAAATTTTTGCAAAAAAATTAGTTTTTGGCGAATAGCGATCAATCACTGCCCGAACTTGAAAGGGTTTCTTGTACTTTACATTAAATATTATTCCGAGCCCGTACAGGAAGGTTCTTTTGGATCCGCCGGCTGTTGGTTAATAATTAAAAAAAAAAAAAAACATCGGTCAAAACAACGAATTGAAGGATCATCATTCGTAAAGTCCTGATTTGGCATCTAACGACTTCTTTTTATTCATGGTACAAAATTTCGAAACCCTAAGCCATGTTTTGGAAGCCATGTTTTGGAAGTATCTCACACCGATATTGAAGAATTTGTTTCGAAAATTCATTCAAACGCATGAAAAAATGTATCAATTATAATATAGATTATTTTGAAAAGCATAAAGCTATTTTAATTAAAAAAGAACTGTTTCTATCTTAAAAAGTACTAAGCTACAGTAGCTATATCTGCATTTTTCAAACTAAATAGCATTTCCAAAATGTTACTATTCTATATAAATATTAAATTAAATTAAAATTATAAATTATGATGATTATAAATTATGATGATCGTCAAATCAATATTTACGACAGAATGTAATGCACTACTATTAACTTGACTTCTGGAAAGGCTGTTCCTAAAATTTTAATTATAATTACATTTTCGGAAGTTGTTTTGGAAATTTTCGAAGGCCGAAGATACACAATTTAAGATTGTGTATCCAAGAATCTCCAAGTACCAATCACGGTTAACAATTTTAATATAGTTAATTGAATTGTAACAATAATAAGAGGACCAAAGCCCTTAATAGCACAAATTGGATACAATACAATAAAATACAATATAATAGTACTAATAATCCAAATCTACACACTGTGCTCCACAAATGTAATACACAAAGTATCCAATAGAGACATTTTTGCCCAAAAATATTTTCACTTATCAGTTCAATAAGCGGAAAATTAATGTTTTTTTTTTTTTTTTTTTGTTCATGATTAAGAGATAAACTTGAACGTAAAAGAAATGTTTATAATTTTAAATAAGAGTACGACTTCAAATTTCTGCATTAAACGACCACAAAAATTGAGGTCAAATGAAAAAGAAAAAACGAAATGCAAAATTATTTAAATCAAAAAGTTTTCACTTTAATATATTGTTAAGCTTGTTTGTGTACTTAAAAGCGCTCAAACATTTATGGCGTTTTCGTGTTAAACGACAACATGGGTGGGATGAAATACTAAGTTTCACTATTTACTTTTTCTTAGTCAGCTTTTAGTTTTGTTCTGTTTTACTTTTCTTTACTTAAATTTCAACATATAAACAAAATTATAAGTTTCACATCTTTAATGTTGACAAGATGTTGCCTGTTTGCTATTTTATTCAGAGTGTCTTGTTATCTATAATGAGATCTATTTTCACATGCTCTGTATGAAAGTTTAATTCAAAAGAAGACGTTCACATTGAGAACACTTTCTTGCTGCTATTGTTGTTGTTTTTCTTTTTTACACTACCTTATGCCTGAGTTGTACTTGTTGTGCAATGTTTTTAGAAAAAAAATATAGTGGAAACTATACATTGTTTTTGCTTAATAAGACTAAAGGCTTCCTTTAATGACAAACACATGTAGGACGCGCTGAAAATTATTGTTGATACAATCTTTTGACACAAAAAAATAGTTGCGTAAGTGCTGCTTTCCTAGTGGCAGAGATCCATTTAGAATTGTATTTACTGTGCGATTATCTTAAAAGGTCTTTCTGCTTCATTTTCATATAAAAAAGAATAAGAAAGCGAATATATTCTTTTTAAATGCACCACCTTTCAATGCAATAAAACAGTTAGAAATGCAAAAAAAAAAAAAACGTTAAAGGAATAGAATTGTTTAAAATCTAGATGACGATGTCATGTGTAGTGATACGAGTATAAATATATTTAAACTTTGTTTCACATCAAGAAAATATTTTAGTCAGGCATACAACGAATCCCAGATACACTGTCTCTCTAGAAAAAAAAAGTCAAATCGCAAGAAGTCTGAAAGACTTACTCAGCAATCTGCAACAAAAAGATCGAAAGGAAACAGTCCAATCGATTATGTAGGCGCATAGTGCAGCTTACATTGTTGAGCAAAACATAAGCAACTTTTAATAAAGGTCATCTTCATGCGAAATATTTTTATGTAATTTATCACACAAATTGGTTTTTATAAAATATAAACGGATTGACACTTTGGTTTGGATTTTTCGTTTTTTAGATAAAAATAAATTAATATGAAAACCAAGTGAACAAATATTTTATGTGACTATAATTTTTGCCTCAATGGCGTCTATGAGAAATAATCTGAAATTCAAATTTCATAGCAGAAAATTTGGACATCCTTTACAGACGCGAGTATGATATTATATATTGGCTGAGGGATAACTATTAAATTTTTTTTGATATTATCAGATATTATTTGATATTATCACTACAATCAGCTACAAACGATTCTCTACAAGAATCACCCATTAGATTTGGGTGCCTTCAAATCCGGGGGATGGGTTTTTTTCAAAGTCCTATAACTTTTTTTTAAGCAACTACAAACGAAATATTTATTACTACAATCAACTACATACAACATTCTGTAACAATCGCAAAAAAACCACTTTTTCAAAAGTCGGGTGCCAAGTTCACAGAGCTATAGAGTTTATTCTATAATATTAATAGGTAAGGCAATCTCTTGTGACCGATATTTTGTTCCACAGTTTTATTCCGATTTTGACCTAACCTATCTTATTTGAAAGGTATCACTTTTTAGCTGTCCACCAGATTTACAGATTTATACATTTTTAATATTTTTTTTTTTTTAGTAAAATGCATTTAAAGTTGCTATTAACACACACAATATATTATACAATATTGTGTGTGTGTTTGTAAAATTAATGTGTTTGCAAAAAGATGAGTTTGTTTCCATCATTCACAATACAATTAGTATTGAGAATGAAGAATTTAAAAATAATTTTGGACATAAACCAGTAACGCAATCGGTATTTAAAAAGTGTTGAATTGCGAATTGGCTAAAATTGAATAGCATACTTTTAAGGTTTTATAAAAGAATTTATTAAATGAAAAATAAAATTTCCTAGAATTTACACTCGAATTCCAAGGGCTAGGATCTGTTAGTATAATATGAATTGTCTTAATAACAACAGTAGCAACAACAGATTAATTTGATAGTACATGGGACTACCAAAATTCTATTGGCAACTAATTCGGTTGCAACAACGGATTCATTTTCTGTACGTAATAGTTACAATATAAAAAAAGAAACTGTCACAATTTTGCTACCAAAAACAGAAAAAGCAACCATGTAGACTTTGCAAAAAGGGCAAAAAGTTTTGAAACATTTATCCATTTTGGAGAGAAGCTATTTAAAAATAAACCACAAATGACAAAATCTTAAAGCGTAAAGCTCACTAAACAAGATCTACGAACAAATCTATGCTTCTTAAAAAAAAAGAATATGTGTGTTTTTTATAATTTTAATCTACCGATTCAAATGTTTATAAAAATATATTTATAATGCGAGAAAATAGCGCCGCTCATATTAAAATCAAAATGGAAAATATAAAAATTGTATCGATTATCTAATATATAAAATTCTCGTGTCACGGTGTTTGTTCGAACTCCTCTGAAACGGCGTGACCGATTTTTATGTGTGCTTAGTAGGTATGCGTAAAAGTCGTAAGGTATATTTCAATCGCTTGGTGATTAGGGCGCGGCACCTCCCATACAAAGTGAATATTTATCATATATATTGAGTATTGTGACAGGGAGAGCTTTTCAAAGTTATGATAGGTCGCTTATTATCAATGTAAGTAGCAATGCCGAAAATGGGCGGGATCAGATAAGTGGGCGTGGCACTTCCCATACAAAAATATTAAATGTCATATATCTCGCGTACTGTGACAGCCACAGCTTTGCACATTTGACTAAGGTTATCCATTATTAATGTGAGTAGTCGAACAAAAAAGAGGTGGGATCAGACCAATGGACATGGCATCTCCCATACAAAGTAAGTTTTCAATATCATATATGGGGGATTTCATGTCAAGTGCACCAACTTTTGAAACCGATGTTTTTCGATCGGGATGAAATTTGCACCAAGGTTAGTCCTATTGGATAGTAGTTTAGATACAATTTTTCAATAAGATCGGTCCAGATCTCTCTGAGTTAGAGGGGATCAAAATTTGACATTTTGGCCAAACAGGTGTTTTTTCTCATCCATATAACTTATTATCTATTGTTCTTAGAAAATTTTCTCCCAAAGAGTTCAGATAGCTATTTCTTCAATATTTCGGAAAAGATACTTTAAAAAAATATTGTAGACTTTTTTTTTTGCTAAATTAAAGCATTTTTTGCCTTTTTTTTCAAAAGGGGCATTTTTTTTCATAAGAAAATTTAGGATTTTTCCTTTAAGAGCTTTTTGGTCGCTTAGTGGGATGGGAGTGGGATATCTATCAAAATAAATGTTTTGTAACTCAAGACAACGGTTTTTCAATTTTTCACAAATGCACTATTTTGAATTTTTTCCTATTTGTGTCTAAAACCTTACAAATAAAACTTATACTGAGAAACTAGACAAACTAAACTTTGCGAAGGTATATAACATACCTAACTAAAATTTAATACCCTCGATACTGTAATACCCAGAATATGTTAACCTCAGGAAAAAAAATCGCTTTTTTTTTATAGAAATGTTGAAAAATTTTTATTTTTTATTTATTTTTAATAAAAATTAAATTAATGTATAATAATAATATTAAAAATAAAAAGATAAATAATTTATTAAAATTTAATCTTAATTGCATTAGATCCATTTATATCATAACTATTTTTATACTTAATTTATTGTAGCTGATGAAGTATTTAAGTCTTGTAAATTTTTAAATACCCATGCTTTCATCCAGCTTTTTTGTCGCCTTTATTTACTGCGTTTTTTTGTCAATCCTTTCTTGGCGTTACTAGGTTCAGCTGTTGATTTCACTGCTGGTTTATTTATTGTCTTTGGAAAGAAATCGCATTGAATAGAGGCAGAAAACTTTTTCAACTTGAGTCTTCCATCGACAAGCGGTATGGAAGCATGGTATTGAGCGGTGCCATCGATTGTTACCGCAGCATCGAATCTGCTCTTCAGTGTTTTCAATGTTTCCTGATGATCCTCTTTGCTACTAAAAACTATTTTAGTTTCTTTACAATAACTCTTTGCCCAATGGAATAAAGCAGTCGCATCTAAGATGCGATCTTGATGAGAGCACTGGAGGCTATACTTCGCTGCATTTCTTTTAAGGTTTACTCCAGTACAATCACATGCTACTTTACCATGAGCAGTAGGATGAAAATGCCACTCAGCTGGCATTCCAAAATCTTTTTCATGTGCCATAAGATTTGCCAAGCTACTTTTGTTTTTAAAATGTTGACGAGCTCCGCCCGAAATGTGGTATACCTTCTTTAAAGTAAATTTAGATTTTAGAAATTTGAGTATTCTCTTTTGGTACTCATATACTGCAACGGTATCATGTTTTAAATCGTCGGATGTGATTGCCATAGTTTTGTGTTCCAGTTTTTCATCTTTCATGTAGTAAATAACTACTGTGAATATAGTTGCTTGGTCGTTATTGAAGTGGAATGCTTGCATGGCATCCTGAAGAACATATATATAGTTTTCTGCGAAATTATATGAAATAACGAATTCACCAGACTTCAAATGTATCTTCAAATCCTTGAAGAATTACCATTGCTCTTTGACTAAAAAGTCATGGGTTCTCAAGTTTAGCAATCCTGTACACATTTCTTCGACAAAATCATCCACATTTAAAATGATTGTTTTCAATGTGCATCTGTCAGTCTGAATCCGAGAATCAAATTTTACCTCCTCTATATATTCTCGATCTAAAGAGTTGATTAAAATTTCTTTGATGAATGTGGTTTTCGGGCAATTGGTACATTCACCTAAGTGGCAAGAAGTTGTTGCATTAGGGCACATAGTCAATTTAAGGCAATCGCTGTAATCGTGTAAATCTTCTGCCGAATCATCTGTTAAATACTTTAAGTTGATTTCCTTCAACATCAGTTTAACATTTTCATGGTAAATGCAAACGCATACTGTGTGAGTTCCGCTGCTTTCTGCCAAAACGCAATGTTTTGGCCTCATTTGGGTTAATTTCGTGAAGCCAATTCTAACTCTAACTCCTCGTGTTCAGATTGAAATGTTGCAAATAACTCTTTCAGGTTACAGATAACCATTCTCTTCTGTTATGTTATGAAGGTATGTTACATACCTTCGGTTAATTTGTCTAGTTTCTCAGTATAAGTTTTATTTGTAAGGTTTTAGACACAAATCGGAAAAAATTCAAAATAGTGCATTTGTGAAAAATTGAAAAACCGTTGTCTTGAGTTACAAAACATTTATTTTGATAGATATCCCACTCCCATCCCACTAAGTGACCAAAAAGGTCTTAAATGAAAAATCCTAAGCTTTCTTATGAAAAAAAATGCCCTTTTTGCAAAAAAAAAAAAGTCTAATTTTTTTTTTTTTTTTTTTTAATTTTTTTCCGAAATATTGAAGAAATAGCTATCGAAACTATTTGGGAGAAAATTTTCTAAGAACAATAGGTAATAAGTTACATGGATGAGAAAAAAACACCTGTTTGGCCAAAATGTAAAATTTTGATCCCCTCTAACTCAGAGAGATCTGGACCGATCTTATTGAAAAATTGCGTCTAAACATCTATCCAATAGGACTAACCTTGGTGCAAATTTCATCCCGATCGGAAGACATCGGTTTCAAAAGTTGGTGCACTTGACATGAAACCCCCCATATATCAGGTACTATGACAGTGACAGCTCTGCATATTTGTCTGAGGCCATCTATTATTAATATCAGGTGACGGACCAAAAATAGGCGGGATCGGACCAACGGGCGTGGCGCCCCCCATACAGCGTTAATATTAAATATCATATATTTGGAGTACAGTAATAGTGCGAGCATTGGGACTTTTCGTGAGCCCATAAGTTATTCATGTGATTAGTTGAGCAAATAATCGGAGCGATCGAAGCAGTGGCCATGACACCGCAAATAGAAAGTAAATATATAATATCATATAACTGGGGTACTAACGGGTGATTTTTTAAGAGCTTGATAACTTTTTTTTAAAAAAAAAACGCATAAAATTTGCAAAATCTCATCGGTTCTTTATTTGAAACGTTAGATTGGTCCATGACATTTACTTTTTGAAGATAATTTCATTTAAATGTTGACCGCGGCTGCGTCTTAGGTGGTCCATTCGGAAAGTCCAATTTTGGGCAACTTTTTCGAGCATTTCGGCCGGAATAGCCCGAATTTCTTCGGAAATGTTGTCTTCCAAAGCTGGAATAGTTGCTGGCTTATTTCTGTAGACTTTAGACTTGACGTAGCCCCACAAAAAATAGTCTAAAGGCGTCAAATCGCATGATCTTGGTGGCCAACTTACCGGTCCATTTCTTGAGATGAATTGTTCTCCGAAGTTTTCCCTCAAAATGGCCATAGAATCGCGAGCTGTGTGGCATGTAGCGCCATCTTGTTGAAACCACATGTCAACCAAGTTCAGTTCTTCCATTTTTGGCAACAAAAAGTTTGTTAGCATCGAACGATAGCGATCGCCATTCACCGTGACGTTGCGTCCAACAGCATCTTTGAAAAAATACGGTCCAATGATTCCACCAGCGTACAAACCACACCAAACAGTGCATTTTTCGGGATGCATGGGCAGTTCTTGAACGGCTTCTGGTTGCTCTTCACTCCAAATACGGCAATTTTGCTTATTTACGAAGCCATTCAACCAGAAATGAGCCTCATCGCTGAACAAAATTTGTCGATAAAAAAGCGGATTTTCTGCCA
This sequence comes from Cordilura impudica, assembly GCA_963682025.1. NCBI lineage: Eukaryota > Metazoa > Arthropoda > Insecta > Diptera > Scathophagidae > Cordilura > Cordilura impudica. The sequence goes on along the minus strand of OY821520.1, from coordinate 49,720,084 downwards.
ACTTTTCTAGGGCCCATTCACTGAAAATTAGACGTTGTGGCAGATCGTTCGGCTTCAGTTCTTGCACGAGCTGTATTTTATACGGTTTTACACCAAGATCTTTGCGTAAAATCTTCCATGTGGTCGAATAACACAAACCCAATTGCTGCGAACGGCGACGAATCGACATTTCACGGTCTTCAGTAACACTCTCAGAAACAGACGCAATATTCTCTTCTGTACGCACTGTACGCATTCGTGTGGTTGGTTTAATGTCCAATAAAGTAAACTGAGTGCGAAACTTGGTCACAATCGCATTAATTGTTTGCTCACTTGGTCGATTATGTAGACCATAAATCGGACGTAAAGCGCGAAACACATTTCGAACCGAACACTGATTTTGGTAATAAAATTCAATGATTTGCAAGCGTTGCTCGTTAGTAAGTCTATTCATGATGAAATGTCAAAGCATACTGAGCATATTTCTCTTTGACACCATGTCTGAAATCCCACGTGATCTGTCAAATACTAATGCATGAAAATCCTAACCTCAAAAAAATCACCCGTTACAAAAGGGAAAGCCTTGACTCTTGCTACGAGTCCATCATATATTAATGTGAGTTGTCAGTTAAAAATTTTGTACTACACAAAAAGAATATAAAGTACTATGAAAGCTACAGTTTTCAAAATTTTTTAAAGGTAAATTAATTACCACTGTACTTAATCGTTTAAAATATGGGCGGAAGCCAAATCAAAAATCGCCAAAACCGAAAACCGCGAAACACAAAAACCGCCATAAACAAAAATCTTCAAAATCAAAAATCAGCAAAATCAAAGATTGCCAAAATCAAAAATCTGCAAAATCAAAAATCACTCAGGCATGCCACCACGCCTTATTCGATTGAAAGCTGGATTATACTGCGGAATTTGAACACACCACGGCTGTGCAATACCACGCGATTGGTCATTACAAAACTGATGAAAAACGTTATCGAACCCACCATTTTGAATGGTAAATTCCGATCCGAAAATGTTTTTCTGTCACGAATTCCGATGATTTCCACAGGCGTAGCAATTGATATCAAACGCGTTAAACGATGTCTGTATGGCTTAGATGTTTTTCACATTCCTCTTTCTGTCATAGATCCCATCCGCTTACACATACATACATACAATAACAACAAAAATATTCACTAGAAATAAGTTATATGGCAAAACAACGTTTGCCGGGTCAGCTAGTATAATTATATTTTTTAATTAATTATATTGAAAATAAATTTAGTATTCGACCCACAGCGGAAGGTTAGATAAAAGGTCATTTTAGCTTCCATTCGTGGTATTCTATTACGCTTTCAATAGTAATTGCTATCACCTCGATTACTGTCCACTGAATGCCGAGAAACATTGGTTAGCAATTATATAAATTTTTCAGTTCCCTGATCAAGAGCCGCTATTCTTCGAACAGGTGGCGGTTGTTCTTCAAATTGCTATCGTTATCATGTGAACGTAGCTTGAGTAATCAAAACTTAAACAAGGTTTTTATAAGCGCTGACGGCTCCCAAAGGTTGTTACGGAAATTAAAATTTTTTTTTATTAAACTGATGACTAGTTGGTTTGTGTGTTGAAACCAAATCAAAAATTTCTGTAACAAATGCAGAAATTTTATGTTTTCGACTGGTGTGTTGATCTAGCCTATATCTATTTTAGTCTTCTAGAATCAATCCATAGGAAAAAAATTTGTGTTCCAACCGCACTACTACACGCTACTATTAATTATTAAAAAAAAAATAATAATAATAATAAATGCAAGTGAGAAAATTATACACTAATTATACGATACTCTATACCATGCGCTTAGAGACCCTACATCTTGGGCTCAACTTATTGGATACAGAAAATAAGCATAAACCAAATTTGGGTGGCAGTTTTTATTAATTTTGTTGCTTTTGAACATGAAAAATTTCATATCGGATGCTATATTTATCTGGGACTAGGTCACATAATTGACCCATCTTGCCCATATTCGGTAAGGTCACTTATTTTTTGAAAAAAATATATAAATGCCAATTTTGAGAAAATTCTGTGCAATATTTTTTTTTTTTTTTATAGATTACAGTGAAGATCGGGAAGCAACTCCATATGGGGACTTAGACTAAGAATTGTCGTATAGCGTTTTTTTTGGACTACTGATTAATTGGAGTAATAAACATAAACAAATTCAATTTGGCCGAGATCTATAAGATAATTTGGATTTTGATTTAAGTTGATTTTGTTGGGGTCATTTGTGTGGGGACTAGGTCTGAACATGCACCGATTTTCTCCAATTTCATGCTATAGCTGATATAAGCTCATATACCAGATTTTATTAAACTATATTTGTATTCACGACTTGTAGTTGGATTACAAGGTGTACATGGATACACAGACAGACGGACAGACATCGCTAAATCGACTCAGATAGTGATTCTGAGTCGATCAGTATAATAAAAGATGGGTCTAGGTCAAATATTGTTGGTAGTTACAAACACCAGCACAAAGTCATTATAACCACATAGTGGTATAGGGTATAAATAGAATAGTACTTCAAAACATTGCGTATATTAGTTAAATTAAGTTCGAAGTCGAAATTCGGAAGCTCGATTTTGATTTTAGGACCATATTTCTTTGCATCATTTTTTTAATAGAATATCCTAATGTATGCAACAAATGCATAGTTAATGGAATATTTTGTTGTTTGCTTACAGGAATGTGAAGTTTTAGAAATGTATAGTTTTTCTTAAACCGCATTTTTATGGGGAGTACGAATTAATATCTAGAAAAAGAAACTAATGAACTAAATAACAATGTTGCGGACCTAAATGTGCATCTTAAACAAATGCATTTATGGGCTATGACAAATGGGCTATATTTCAATTCTTCAAAGTCTAAAAGCATCATTATTACTCGAAGATCTGTGCTTCCACTTGCTATACCAGATATTATTCTTAATAGTCAAATTATTGAAATTACACAAAAACCAAAAATCTTGGAACAATTTTCAATAAAACTGTCTGATCATATAAATGTCGCTTCGCGAAAAACGTATTCGCTTCGATCACTGTGGAAAACTCAAGTTGCAAAACTCTACTTGCAAAAACCTATCTAATTCCAACTTTGTTGTACGGATGCGAACTATTTGCTTGCTGTGATTCTATTAGCTCTAGGAAATTTACGTTTAATTCTATATTAAAATACGTCCATACTTTGAAAAGATCATCCCACATAACACCGTATGAACGAAAACTTTACTGTGTGAATTTTTGCGATCTCTTGAAGATACGATCATTGATACTGATGCATAAGATTAAATTTGCACGTAAGCCTAAATGTCTGTTTAATCGATACGTCTGGAACTTGCTACCGCCAACTTTACAATACTTAAGCAATGCAGGCCATTTTAGGAAATAAGTCTGTCAATTTTTCAGTAGCATTTAAATATTGTTTAAACATTGTTTGTTTTGCATATACGTAATAAAATTTTTGATGTCTTATTTTTATAAAACTTATAAATTACGTTATATTTTCATTAAATATTGTATCATATTATACCGATCCTGTATTTGCATAAGATTCTTAGTCATGTTGTGCAGGAAACCAAATAAAAAAATAAAATAAATTAATAAACTTTCCTTGTAACTTTTGATACATGTATCAAACATTTTAACCGTGTACAACCTTTGGTAGATATTCCCAGGATTTCCTCAAGCGGGAATACCAATTGCGTTTGCTATACGAACCAAGTTGCGAACAAAAATTGATCGCTGGGTTATATGATCTTTATGATGGATATTTTGTTTAATTTAGATTTCAAAATGGATTCCAATTCATTTGAATTATATAAATTTTTCTTTTTACTTCCCGATATGTGGGGTTATGACTGCCAATAAAAAACAATCTCATGATTGCTGCTTAGAAAGCTGCAATATTTGCGACTAGAGTGCTTGGGATCATTATCATATTGGAATACGCGTGTACAAAATGTGTTATACAAATATATCACAATTGTTTAAATGGTGCGTGGTAAAGAAGAAGAAAGCATATATTTCAAAAATTCATAACTGCACTGTATTCTTAATCGGACCGGTTTCTGGCATTTCAGCCTTCATCAGCGATTTATTGAACATTGTGATAATTGTTATGTTTTAATTGAATAGATTGTTTCTATATGAAAATTTTTTCTACTTAGGGCGGCCGTGAGGTTTCGAACCATGAACCTTCTCACATACACACGTACTTGCACTTTATTGCACTTATTTCTTAGCGTTCGTAGCCCCTTCGACGTTGATCAATGGACTGAATCGGTCATGGACTGATTCCATTTTAAACACATCGACTTTTATTCCACACCATCATTGATCCTCTACCTTATTTGACTGTTGGGAACTAATATCTAAAATAGAAATTAAACTTGATTTCGTTACTCCTTATCATACGTTTCGCAAAGTCAAGTTGCTTCTTTTCGTTGACTCTATTAATGAGTGCTTTCTTTGTTGGTCGTCTAGCAAGCTACACTAGTTCATTTAATGTTTCGGCGCGTATTGTGAACTCCAATAGAGACACCAATATATTAATTTGTAAAATTAACAACGACCACTTCCGCCTCTCCTGGGTCGATTTGACCAATTTTATCATCTGACGGTCTTGTCGCACGGTAGCTTTTCGTGAACGACCGACCACTACCAGATTTTCCTTCTACACTTTTTCTCAGGTAAAATGTCGAATATAGTGAATTTATTTACACCAAAGGACAAGCATGGACAAAAAATGTTTCACTTGTATAATGAAATAAAAAAATTTCACTCTGCGTAATTGAAACTAAAAAGAATGCTACTAAATAAAAGAATATACGACCTAAAGAAGAGATGAATTGGTTTCCGTTATTTTGAACCAGATATATTTAAAGATCAGTGTTGTATTTATTGTCTTATGTCTTTACATTTTTTGATCATCAAATTTTATTTTCTTGCAAGTCTCATGTAGCGTACTTCAAACAGTTACGTTTTCATTATTTCAACTATTCAAAACGGTGTATTTTCTAACTCAGTTTAAGTGTGTTGTTCTACATTTTTCTTTCTAGACTTAATTTTTAATTTAAAGTGTTCTGCTCTTCTTTGAAGACATTCACAAGGAAAAAGAGAAAATGAACAGAGATGCTTTACTTCAATATCTTTTGCAAAAATGTAAGTTAAATATATGCTTATCGGTAAGGAAGCATCTTGTTTGGCTTGACAAGTATTTAAGACGGTAACCCCATAAAAATTATGTTTTTCTCTTTGCTTAAAGTTGAAAAAATAATCATAAAGTACAAGAAAAAAGCAGTAGCAATGGGAAATGTATTACTAACCTACAGCCTCTGTTGATGTTTGACTACAATACGTTTTCATTTTCTGTTTTCCCTTTTTTAAACATTAGTTCGTTCGTAAAAAAAAACATCGCAATGTTAAAGGGATCCGTTTTTTATCACACACACTCACACACACACACACACACTTTTATTTATTTTCAAAACAAATGAAAGTTTATGCGAGGTTGATTTCACCTTCTACGAACAAACGACAAAGAAAAAAAAAAACAAGAAAATCTCACCCTTCATATAAATGGAAAGTGGAATGAAAATGTCTAAGGTGCTTGAGCTTATCCTGGCTTTTAATCTCAATTTAATGTTTTGTAAAAGCATATTTGTTATAATGGAAATGCCTTCACCTATATTATCGTTATGTTTACGTATGATGGTTGTTTGTAGGAGGCGTAAGTGCTGCTGCGATGTTGTATTGCTTGAAATTAATAGAACTTATTGTAGTATTTTTGGATGCTACACAAATCATAGACGTAGGTTTTTTTTCAAACAATTTATGAAGAAACGCCAAAAATGGAAAATGTATGGCAAAGCCTTATCTTCCAATGCAACAGTATACAAGAAATGAGCAATATATCAAAAATTACCATATGATGTAAACTAAAAATTCCAAGTAATGGTAAAAGTACTTGGCCAGTATAGAAAAACTTCCAGAGTGTTTGGCGTTCTCAGCGCAAGCTTTTCTACTTTGATTTTCTGAAGCTACTTGCTGAAGAATGAAATGAGAAATCATCAATTATTTTTGAGTTACAGCTGAAAAACTAAGCAAACAAACAGCAAGAAAAAGAAATATTATAAAACGTCAGAAGAAAAAGTTTGGCCTGAGAACTCCAAAACTTTTCGATGTTTTACTGTACTGGCCTAGTACTTTCATGATAGCTCGAAATTTCTCACCCCTAGCTAATGACTCCGAATAGGTTCCACAATATTATTAGCTGAAAATTAATTACAAACAAAATTTGTTAATTAAATCAATTAACAACTTTTTGAATCTTAAAGGTGAAAACAATAAAAAAAATTTTAGATTTAATTTCGACCGAGAGCAAATATTAGTTTTTTTTAAAAACGCAAAATTATGCGCACATGTCCTGTATACACTGTTGAGAATCAAACTAATGAGAATCAAAACACAACACTGAAGGAACTGAAGTCAAAATTTTTATTTCAATTAATAAAATAAGTAATAAATTAATTAGTTAACAGACAAATATGTTTCAACAGTATGTTAATTGAACTAATAAAATCGGGTAAAAACATAATTGAATGTGCCAAAGCACTAAGGGGCGAAAACTTTCTTTACTAATAAAATCTTTGTGCTAAAGCTCTTTCTACTCCTCAGCGCAGTTACCGATTTTGATCGTTTGTTGAAGAAGTTAAGAAAAATGTTAGTTCTGCAATCGCAACTCTTATAATGAATGACCAAACATTCACTGACCCGGTTGATAAGGCTAAACTTTTAGCTGAACTTTTTGCCAAAAATTCGTTTTTGCCGGATAGCGATCAATCACTGCCCGAACTCGAAAGAGTATCTTGTACTTTGCCTAAGATGTTCCTCGGAGTACGTGCAGTTAAAAAGGTTCTTTCGGGTTTCAACCCCAACCTTTTCAGCCTTTCGTACCGTACGGGAAGGTTGCCAATGTCCAGCCAATCCCTAAAAAGAGTGAGGATAATAACCCTGAAAATTACCGTCCAATTGCAATCTGCTCTGCGGTCTCAAAGGTGATGGAGAGAATTGATCAATTTCCATCTTGTTAACTCCTAAGAGGGCAACTCATTTCTTAATGATCGAACGTATGGTTTCTGTAGAAATCGTTCTACGGGAGACCTGTTAGCTGTACTTACTGAGCACTGGAGTCCATCCATTCATAATTTTGACGAAAGTTAAGTGGTTGCTTTAGATATTTACACGGCATTCGATCGCGCAAGGCATTGATATCAAAGCTTATTGCATTTGGGATCGGCATTGACTTCCCTCGATTTATGTCGAGTTTTCTCAGAGATCGCACAATACGCATGGTTGTTAATCGGGTCACATCTAATGAGTTTCAGTTTATTCAGGGGTACCCCAAGGTTTCGTTCTTTCTCCTTCTCTTTTCCTGATCTTTCTGAACGACCTTCTTGGTCAAGCTTTTAATTCTATACACTCTTTCGCAGATGATAGCAACATTTGCCATGTACTTTCCTTTAATTGTAAGCCAAAAGGCGGACAGATAATGACACACTCAATCAAGACTTGTCGACAATCTCCGAGAAAGGTAAAGCGAATAGGGTTGATTTTAATACGGTGAAGACTCGATGTTATCTGTTGACCCATAGGGCCATGGATTCAACAATGTAATCTGTATATATGGGTAGTATATGTACGGCGAATCGGATACTCTTGATGTTCTGGGTATGAGAATTCAATATGATGTTCGTTGGAACGAGCATGTTTTTCAAGTGACGAAACAAGCATTCAAGTGTCTAGGTTTTCTAAAACGGAGCAAAAATTACTTCACTCCTTCTGATCTTCTTGAAATCTACACCACTTTCCATATAGGGGCAGGAGCTTCAAAGTCTATTTTGGAGCTACTGGACCGTGCGAAAAAGAGGGCGATGATACTCATCAATGACAGTAGGGTTTCCAACTCTATTGACTCATTGGAGCATCATCGGAATGTAGGTTGTGTTGTACTGTTCTAAGGATATTACCATGGCAAATGTTCTTCTGACATTAGCGAATTTATACCAAGCGCCCGAGTTTCGGTTTGCTCTACCCGCTTCTCTAGTAGATCACATCCGTTTGTAGTCTATTGTCCAGTTGACCACACAGCGCATTACAGAGATAATTTGTCTATCAGTCGAACTAGCCGTATGTGGAATAAACTTCCCGCACAGGTCTTTCCTGACAGTTATAATCTCTTTCCCATAACCTATTTTCCTGAGATCAACACAATACACTGCATCTGTAGGGAGCATCCTCTGAGTGTTGGTCAATATTTAACAAAAAAAAAAAAAAAGTTAAAAACGAAGTTTGGTTCCGAAAAATAGTAGCCATTTATTTTTTCTGTGCACTAGCATTAAATTACAAGTTTAAAATTATTGAACCATGAAATGAATATTTATGTCCAATGGAAAGATGGAAAAGTTCTTCATTCACAATTTTGACCGTTCATGGTTCATGGTTCGTTAAGTAGTCAATGTCAAAATTTTTGATTAGCTTTTTTTGATGCGACAGTAAATTATCACTTTCACACTTGTTTCTGACATAAAGCCTTCATCAGTGATTTTGTTAAATATTGTAAAAATTGTTATATTATTAGATTCATTCTCCGAGGACGGATCAATAAGTACGCGGCTTCTTGAACTGCCGTCATAGCTAATTGAAAGTAAACACTGTTCCCATCTGTGAGAAGACTATTGTCAAATTTTGAGCAAGATCCATCAATAAGTTTAGACTTGGCAGCTATTTAAACATACCTCTTCGTTAATTAGAAAACGAATAAAACACATTTCGGGTGCTCACAAAACATTATTTTTTGCGGAAAAAAACCACAAGTGGAACTGAAGGTATGCTACTATGGGTACTCTGAACCATCACGACTGACGCCAAATGTTGTCGCAAAAATTCACGAAATGGTGTTGGCCACTGGCCCGAGATTTGTGACACCATAGTCATATCATATGGCACTGCGATTTCGAGTTTATATAATCAGTTGGGTTTTAGAAGGCCGTCCACAAGATGGGTGCCGCGGTTACTTAGAACTGAGCGTAAACACATGTGTAGTTCCACAGAAAATTTCGAAGAATTGGGCTAAGAATTGCTACCACAACCGCCATATATTGGTCAGAGCAAAATTTAGATCCAATGATGAAATACTTGGGAAATTCAATATTTAAATGCGATGCAAATTTGGAGAACGTTAGAGCTAGCAGGAAACAAAACTGTGTGACATTTAGATTTCACACGGATTTACTGATCAACAAAGGGCGGTGTAATATTTATCTCACATTCTCTCGTACTTGTTTTAGTCAACATACTCACCTAAAGCCATGTCTATGAGCAGTGCGATATATGATCAGTTTTCATACTTTGTACTTCACACTAATTTCGATACGAAACATTTTTTTTCTTCTTTATTTAGGCCTAACTAATGCTATAACTAGACTCCACAGTGACCAACTAATAGTTTTTCTAAGTTTACGTTAAAATTAAAGTGCTTGTCGAAGTCAGCAGTGATTATAGTTGAAGGGTTCTTTGGGAAACTCTTGCTTAATCGTAGTAATGTTGGGCCTCGATGTATGTCATCACATTTAATATATCATGTTGTTTTGATGTAATCTCTTAAGACTTTGTAAATCATTAGCTTATTTGCGGCTGATAGTTCTAAATTTCTATTCATAAGCTATTTTAGTTTCCCATATTTGAAGTCTAATTCTTTTCTCTTCTTTTGATACTTCTCGCTGTAAAGCAATGTGTGTTATATATTTTAATGAAACGTCAGCATGAACTAATTTTGCGTTGTTCACTTTTAGTCGCCATATTTGTTTGAGCAGTCAACAGTATAACTGTATCATCTGCAAAGGTTCCTACAACAACACAGTCATTATAGATTGTCATACATTGGGTGAATACGAAGTACAAGACTGGTCTCAGGATGATCACTTGCCGTACTCCAAATGTTATTTAGTGTAACTTTGAATATTGGTTTTCGTGTTTTGCTCTATGGAGTCTGTCGGTAATATATGATTCGAGTAGAATACAGTATTTTCTCGGTAGGATAGTTTTACGTTTTCGAAATAATCTCAAGAATACCGCAGAACACACTTGTTTATTCTCGAATGCAATTCCTATAGTAGGTATAGCTCTATGGATCTGTTCAATTATTAAATGGCATATCTGAAAATCAAATTTATGAATTGGTATCTGCCTCCTTAATTAAATAATCTTATCATTAAGAGACACGAAAATCGATATGTTTCGTTTCGCACGACCTGCTTTATGTCCCCTTGTCAAGACTCCAGTCATCAACGTCCCTGACTTCTAAGTACATTTATTCATTTTCATTTAATACAACAAATATATAAAAATTTCAATACAAGTACGTTCGTTTGTATGTGCAGACGATTACTTAGAAACACATACACACTCACACAACTTCACAAGCACAAGTGGAAATTTCACTTAAAATACCAACGTAAATTTCGTTTAAGAGATTCCCTTCTAAACAGGAACTGATCATTGTTAACTCCCCAAAAAAAAGCATTAAGGGCAAACACTTACATTTAGTAAAAGCAGTAGTAGCTGTATTATTAGTGGGCGTTGGGAACACACTTAAAATACACTGGAAGCATACGATATATCCAGTATGTACGTAGTGTATTTGACATCTTCTTACAGGTAAAATATGTATAAACGAAATTCACTACACTTAGACCAACAGCAGAACTCAAAAGATTAAAATTATATTTTTATAAAAATTAATTTAAAAATTATGATAATTTCTATGAAATTATTTCTGTTTGGCGAAAATGGTCTAAGTTGCAAAAATGACTGGATCCCAAGCGATTTAAGTAAGGTGATATAATATATTGAAACTAATGGAAGAACTTTTCATGTATAAAAATTCTAATTTTGAGCTATACCATGAATTAGATCGAGAGATTCCAACAGCAATAGGAATAGCAAAAAGAATGAACAGGAGATCGAAAGACTACAAAATAAAGGAAGGCGCCGAGATATAACGCAGAGCAACCCCAACAACAGCAACGTCAGGCTATGGACCGAGGTCACAACATCCACTTACGGAAGTTTGGAACACTGAAGCAGAGGGGGAGCAAGCAATAGTGTTCCTAAGAGACAAAAAAGCATGTGGCTCTGATGAGATTCCGTCTGAAATACTGAAATTAACAGACGACGATATCATTCAACTTCTAACAGAGTTATTTAACTTCATTTATGACACAGGCAAATTCCAGTAATATTATCTTTAAACAATTATTACAAGGAATCGCAAGAAAAGCCGCTCAAAATATTGCAATCGTTGTAGTCTTATCAGCCTAATGAGTCATACCATCAAAATATTCCTCAGAATAATTCACTTCAGAATATATGAGAGACGTCAAAATTTAATGAGTGCGGCACACTCACTCACTGTTTTCTATACAGATACTGGTTTAGAATTGCACAAATGCATAGAGGTACATTTGCATAATACTCATTGATTTCGAAAAAGCTTCCGGCAAAGTACAGCATGATAAACTGATCCTTATATCCATCGGCATAGACGACAAAGAAATACGATGTACGAGGAGCCTGTATTGATATCAGACAGCTCAAGTTAATGTCAGAGGATACCGGACAGAAGGTACTTTCCAGAGCAGTAATATCTACTCCAAAATAATCTTCCAGAAATATATTAGCAGCGTTAGAAAATGTATATCTATAAAACCGAATATATGTATGTTTGCTTGTTTGTAGCTGATAGAAGGATAAACCATTGAACCAATCTTCCTGCAATTATCACAGTATTACTGTGTATCTGGAAGGAGCTATATACCGAGTACTATGATAGGGGGAAATTTGCGAGTTCGTATAAAGCAACCTACTATTAATGTTAGTGGGCCGAAAAAAATGGAGGGATCAGATCAATGCGCGTGGCAGCCCCCATACAAAGTAAATATTAAATGTCATATATCTTGAGTACTGTAACTGTGAGAGCCTTGGAACTTTGCGTAAGCCCAAAAGATGTTCATTTAATTACGCGCACAAAAAATGCGCGTGATAGGAGTAGTAGGCGTGAAACCGCCCATACAAACTTAATATATAAATTTATATAACTGGAGTACTATGAAATGGAAAGTCTTGACGCTTTATACACGTCCGTGAGATATTAATGTGAGTAATCAGATATAAAATTGTCGGGATAGGATCAGTGGGCGTGACATGTCATATGCAACAAAATATGAAATACTATGTAGTTTAGAAACTTTTCACAAGTACATTAACTCTCCAAAATCAAAAATCGCCAAAACCGAAAATCGACAAAACAAAAATCGACAAAAACAAAAATCTTTAAAATCAAAAATTGGCAAATTAAAAATCGCCAAATATAAAAATCGTCAATATCAAAAATCGCCAAATTAAAAAGCGCCAAAATCAAAAATCGCTAAAATAAAAAATTGATAAATTCTATTCTAAATTCAAGGCTAATCGTTAAGTGTTTGCGCATGGTCAGTCACATGTAGTTTGCTCCACAGTAGGAACACCGGAAGATTTTATGATTTTTGCACCGAATGAAAAAACAAAAAAATATTTGATATCAACGAGCCTTTAAATAAAAACAAATATTACAAAATACAAATTTCGTACGAATAATTTAAGTCTCGGTAAGGCATACAAGTAGAGTATGAACGGCGAGTTTCAATTTTAGATATGGTGATGACACTACCTCACTGGCTTATAGTATGTCTGAACTCTGAAATAGTGAAACATATAGCCTTTGAATTTATATACGAAATTCTAATTATTTAATTGTGAGTAGAAAAGTAGCCACATCACAAAGGTATAGAACTCACACGTTGAAAAAGTACAGAATTTTAAATATCCCGGAGTTATAATCAATGACCAGCGGGATGTTACGAAAGAAGTAAGATGCTGTATTGAAAATCAAGAAAACCATTTTTTTTAACCCATTAACCAAGATATAGGTAATCTTATGAGCGAGTTGAAAATAGAAGACGTTTTTGCAGACATTGTACAAAATTTACGAAATTAATTGAAATGTAATATGATCAAATAGTATTGCTCGGTATTAGGCAAATAAAGAAGAAGATGATATAAAAGGAAAATAAATAATACTTCAGAGAGATAGTCATGTGATACTTCAAGCAAATATCTGTGGTCCAAAGCGATAACCGCCTAAGTCGATTTAAAAACGATTTGAGTTATGTATGCTATCATATTCTACTAACAGCACTTTATATTTTCGTGAAAGCCCCATTTTGCTAACAGTGTTTTTTCAAATGTTATTAATGAAAACATACTGACCTAAGTCGTAATAAAGCCCATTTACATTTATATACAAAGTTCTTTTTCTATAAATCATGATTTTCGACTTAGGCGGTTAATGCTTGTGACCAAAGATATGTTAAATATCATATGGGATGTGAGAATAAAACGGTGAATTTGTTCATAAAATGGTCCAACCCTGACCATATTTACTAAGGTCTCTTATTTCAGCACATAATTTACTAAAATTAGAACTTCACTGCATAATCATATTGGACTGATGATTAGATATAAACCAATTCCAGAGTGGTCTAGGAGAAACAAAAAACGAGCAAATCGGCACAAAATACTGCTTCTCGCATTTGACGTCTTCCGTAACTTTATTTGGTGCGAAGTATCTATCAGGCAACGCTTTTTCTCACATTTGTTTCAACCAGCAGAGCCCAGCCCTCGAAATTCGAGTGCAAATTCCTTGAAATTTTATTTTTTCATTAAATTTATTTTTCTCAATGTTTTTTTTAATATATTTAATTCGTTAAATTTATTTCATTATAAATGTTTATTGAACACACAGAAATAAGAACCTAAAAGTATTTGAACCACCTTGTATGCCACTTAAAGGTATGATAATTTTACGCAATTAACAATTCAACACAGGGCGTGTGATATGAAATAATCATAATGAAATTCGATTGCATTTTTGTCGTTACTGGTTTATGTCCAAACCTATTTTTTAATTCAACACAGGGCGTTTCATATACAATTTTTCCAATCACCTTAACAAATTTTTTAAAACACACGCAGAATTGTATAATTTTTTGTATGTGTTAGTAGCAACTTCAAATGAATTCTACTCAAAAAAATGTTCCATACGGTGCAAATCTGTAAATCTGGCGGACAGCTAAAAATAAATACATTTCAAATGAGTGGTGGTTGGTTATAATAGGATTAAAATTGACAAAGCTACATCGGTCACAAGAAAACGCTCTGCCTAATAATATTATTACTAGCAGAAACCAGCGCTAGAAATTCGAGTGCAATTTCTAGGCAACTTCATTTCTCAACTTAGCCAATTCACAAACCAACATTTTTTTTTGGTTTATTATTATTGTGAATAAAGATAACAAACTCATTAACAAACACATTAACAAATTTAATAAACACACACATAGCATATGCAAAAATAAAGGAAAAAATTTAAAAATTAAAAATCTGTAAATCTGGCGAACAGCTAAAAAGAAATACGTTTCACATAATATACATTTGGTCAAAATCGGGATAAAACGGTAGAACAAAACAGCGGTCACAAAAATCGCCTAGGCAATTAATATTATAGATAATGTCACAATTAAGCTGCAGTGGGATTTGCTGAAAAATTTTATAGAATTTTTTATTATGTTTTTTACTCTTAACTGTTTACTTTTAAAATTGAACAATTTTGTCAAATATTCTGAAAAGATCAACGAATTTCCAAAATGCAAAGAGCAGTTGACTACATGCTTTCTAATTTGCAGTTCGGCAGAGGATAGTTTGGAGCAATTAATTGAAATATTCGTCGTAAGGAAAAGTGGGAAGATGTCACAGTTTCTTTAAATTTCATGATAGGAAGCGAAAAATGCGCGGTGCAGTGGATAATGGTACTTTTTACGTGTTTTTTTTTTTTGTAAAGTCATTTGGTTTTTAGTTTAATTTCTCAATATTAAGAAGCAGGTTAACATTTATGGCCCTATGCTCCTTGTAGGAACTACGGGAACTTTTTATTGATGGTGAGTCGATTACTGAATATTGGCTGAATATTTTGATGTAACATATCTTTATAAATGAAATGTTTATTTTAGTCTATTGAAAATCTTTTAGTTTAGGAGTCTAAGTAATCTATTGGATTTTTGGATGGTGAAAAACTTTCCCAGCAACCAAAATATGAAGAAGCCTTGCATGAATCCAAGCAGATGCATGCTGACTTCATTTCTAAAATAACATTTATTGAGAAGTAAAATTATGAAATTTTATAAAGGCTGAAAAAGGTGGAGCAAACGCTTAGAAATGGTGTTTAGTAGACTAGTTTCGTCATGTTTTTATTTTTGTTTAATATAAAAAATTGAATTGTTTTTCGTTATTTTATTTTACTTGCTGTCGTTTAGTCGATAAAGTTCCCGGCACGTCAAGCGGATCACTTGCATCATGCAATTTTCTTTGGTAAATCCGCAACATATTACGGCGGGCATATTTTTCCGCTATTATTAACACCACATTGAACATTTTTAACACTTTTTATTGGAATTTAATTTTTTTAATTCATATTCATTTGGTTATGATATTATTTATTTATTTATTTTTTTTTCACAGTTGTGTTGCAAAATTCCAATAAGAACGTAATCGGTGTTGTGGCTTTTCACCGTTTTTACTCACGAATCGAGAAATAGTGGGATTTTTATTTCAAACTTTTTCGATTTGAAAACTTTTCACATAAAGTATCATTTTTTTTTTCTTAAATTTTAATTTAAAATACATTTAAAGCTCTGACACCATACACTTAAAACCAAATATAAAGCATTTGTTTGCTATACTTAAATACAAACACGAAGTGTCTGCATCTTAATGCTTTAAATATTGTATGCAAAATATATGCTCTTTATCAATTTATTCCAGATTTCTAGAAGAAAAACCTCAATTAAATTTGCATTAGTTTACATGATGACATTTTTGTTGTTTTTGCCCCCCTCTTTTAATTCATTGTGTTCAAAAAATTAAGCTTTCAAAACCATGCTGCTATTTAAGGAATGCTTAAAGTCATTTGCCAAAGTTTTCCAAAAGTAATGTGAAATAATTTCTTTGGTATTAAAAATATATTAGTTATAAAATCCATTCAATTATTTTAGTGAGCATAGAATGTATTCGTACGTGTGTATGTGGTGTGTACGCAGTGTTGAATATAGCCAGGGCATCGGCAAGCATTCACTGCAACAAAAGTCAAAGAGTATAAAATATTATTTTGCCAATAATTTTTCAAATGACATGATTTAGAACAGAACCAACCATATATTTGTGAAAGCATAATAACTGAGTCTTTTCAGATGAATGTTAATGTAAATGTGTTTGTGTTAGTATTACTATTAATTTTAAAGGACATTAAGAGGACATAGAGACACAGAGTCACAGTGAAAGAGCATGAACAAGAGAAGACTATGAGTATTTATGGTCTCTATTAATGCATAAAACTTTTTGTTTTTAATGCATAAAAGTTGTTTGAATTATACCATAATATAATAAAATGGCTGCCATTTGAAATGAATATGCTTAATTGTAATACATTATATATATTTATAAAGGTTATTGGAATAAAATGAAGATGTAGCACAATGGCGACGGACAGAGTGGCGGTAATGATTTTAATATATTAAGGCAATCGATACGTGTTCAGCCTTTAAACCAATTTTGAGTTAAGGTGTTGATAGTTGAACAATTTTTATATGGCCATACAGGTAGATTTTAAGGTTTTTCGAAAATATTCCTTAATAAATTTTCTACTAGAGAAGTCAATTTATTAATCAAATTTAGTCGCAAAGTCGATTAACTGGCTACAAGAGAAGAGCTATAATGATAACTATACAACAATACATACAAAATAAATATCCCTAAAGAAGTTGGAAAATCTCAGCGAAACGTAGGAGAAAATATTAAATAATAATCTTTTATATACATCTCCAATGACCTTGGAAGCCAGTTGGAAATATAAATTCTGAATATTTATTAAATAGTACAATAAATACTAAAGTTTCTTCAAACAGTTTTTAGGCGATTTCTGAGATTTTTTTGGAAGTCCCTTTTTGGTAATTCCTTCCGAATTGTTTCATTAAGGTTTACCAAATGTAATTTCAGAATTAATATAAATATAACGTATTTTTCGGTAACAGTTTTAAAAAATTTTCACGTAAAGTGGAATATTTGATGAGATGGTGGTAAAAAAATCAGAAAAGCTATTCGCCAACCGAATTGCTCTAAAGTGGAACAACGGTATTTTCGATTGTATATACAGAAATTTAATAGTATCTGCAAGTTTTCTATTATGATAAAATATTTTCTGTTAAGGCAATAGAATTGTATATATAGTGAACGCGAAATTCGGTTATTAGCATTATTGCAATTCAGTTGGCAATTAATTCCGTAGCCACAATGCATCTGTTTTCTGTGTGTAGTAAGTCCGGGTTAACACCATGAAATTTTTCTTTTTGAATGTCTGAGTTTATAGGTGAGAGGGGAGCGAAGAATGGCATGGGGTACATGATTTGAAGTACTCAGATATTTTTTCTTGTGTTTTTTAATTACGTAATTGTCAAAGTGAAGTTATTTTGCATTTTTTAAATTTTTATTTTCGTTAGTGATTGTGTGAAAAAAGATAATAAATGGAAAAAATTAAAGTTAATTTTAATTAAATAAAACTTCAAAACAAAAAATTAAAACGCGTTTTGATACCCTATCTCCCTCGGCCCGACTAATTAGAAAATAATCATAAACCAAATTTGAGTAGCATTGTTATTAATTTTTTCGCCTTCGGATATGAAAAAGTTCATATCGGATGCTGTATCTATATGAGGAGTAGGTCGCAAAATGAACGGATCGCGACCATATTTGGAAAAGTCACTTTATTTTTGCAAAAAAATCTACAAACAAAATTTAAGAAAATCTGTGAATTATTTTTTTATAAATTTAAGTGTAAATCGGGAATCAGCTTCATATAGGGGCTATGACTAAGGATTGTTCTATAGGGTTTATTTTTAATCTACTGATAAACGGATATAATAAAAACAAGTAAGAAAATTATAGTCGGTCTAGACCGACCAAACGGTACCCTATACCATGGATTAGAAACATTATCTCTGCGGTCCAACTAACTGGATATAGAAAATAAGCATAAACCAAATTTGAGAGGCAGTTTTATAAATTTTTTTGGCTGCAGATATGAAAAAGTTCATATCGGGTGCTATATTTATATGGGGACTAGGTCAAAAAATGGACCGATCCTGACCATATTTGGTAGAGTTTACTTCTATTTTTAAAGAATATACACAAACCAAATTTGAAAAAAATCTGTGCAATATTTTTGTTTTTTGATAGATCGGGAAGCAGCTCTATATGGGGCCTATGACTAGGAATTGTCCAATAGAGATTATTTTGGACTACTGCTTAATGGATACACCAAACACATATAAACACAATTTTACTAAGATCTATTTGATAATTTATGTCTATTTCACAGGGGTCATTTGTATGGGGACTAGGTCTGAACATGGAACGATTTTCACCAATTTCAATAGCGTTCATGATACTTCAAATTCATCAAAATGTATTCATATTTGCGACCTGTAATTTGATTATAAGGTTTACATGGACACACAGACGGACGGACGGACATCGCTAAAACGAATCAGAAAGTGATTCCGAGCAGATTGGTATAATAAAAGATGGGTCTAGGTCAAATATTTTTGGTAGTTACAAACAGCAGCACAAAGTCATTATACCCAAACCACATAGTGGTTGGTTATACCCAAACCACATAGTGGTTAGGGTATAATAAAGAAACTCAATTTGACCGAGATCTATATAATAATTTAGAAATTATGGCAATTTAAGTCGATCTCAAAGGGGTCATTTGTATGGGGATTAGGTCTGAAGACGAACCGATTTTCACCACTTTGGCGTTCACCGTATGGCCGATAGAAGCTTATGTACCAAATTCCAACAAAATATATTCATACTTGCGACCTGTGGTTATATTACCAGGTTTACACACACAGACGGACAGACAGACGGATGGACGTATATCGCTAAATCGGCTCAGAAAGTGATTCTGCATCGATCTGTGTAATAAAAGATGGATCTGTGTCAAATATTTTTGGTAGTTACAAATAGTGGTATAGGATGTAAAGAAAAAATCAACCACCAAAAAGCATTTTAAATAAAAAAATAAAAAGTTTTCCTTCTGGATACATCAAACAAAAAAACAAAAAAATATATAAGTGAGAAAATTACTGTCGGTCTAGACCAACTATACGATACTCTATACCATGGTTTACAGACCCTATCTCCTCACTCCAACTAATTGGATATAGAAAATAAGCACAAACCAATTTTGAGTGGTATTGTTATTAATTTTTTTGGCTGCAGATATGAAAAAGTTCAAAAGTTGCTATATTTATATGGGGACTAGATCGAAAAATGGACCGATCCCGACCATATTTGGTAAAGTCACTTATATTTGGAAAAAATATATACAAACCAAATTTGAGAAAAATCTATGAAATGTTTTTGTTTTTTGATAGATTAAAGTGAAAATCGGGAAGCAGCTTTATACTGGGGCTATGACAAAGAATTGCCATATGGGGTTTATTTTTGGACAAATGATAGATAGATGTAATAAACACACGCAGACCCAATTTGACCGAGATCTATATGATAGTTAGGATCTTATGGCAATCTAAGTAGATTTCATAGGGGTCATTTGTATGGGGACTAGGTCTGCACATAGACCGAATTTCACCAATTTCAATAGCGTTAATTCTATCGCTGACGGGAGCTCGTGTACCAAATTTAATTAAAATATATTCATATTTGGGACCTGTAGTTGGAATTAAATGTTTACATGGACACACAGACGGACGGACGGACATCGCTAAATTGACTCAGAAAGTACTTCAGAAAGTGATTCTGAAACGATCGGTATAAAAAAAAAGATGGGTATAGGTCAAATAGTTTTGGTAGTTACAAACAGCAGCACAAAGTCATTATACCCAAACCATAGTGCTATAGGGAATAATAAAGTAAATATGAAACAAGTAAGAAAATTATAGTCGGTCTAGACCGACAATACGATACCCTATACCATGTGTTTAGAGGCCCTATCTCTCAGGTCCAACTAACTGGACATAGAAAATAAGCATAAACCGAATTTGAGTGGGATTTTTATTAATTTTTTTTGCCGCAGATATGAAAAAGTTCATATCGGTTGCTATATATATATATGGGGACTAGGCCCCAAAATCGACCGATGCTGAACATGTTTGGTAAAGTCTCTTGTATTTTGCAAAAATATATACAAACAAAATTTGAGAAGAATCAGGGCAATATTTTTGTTTTTTGATAGATTTAAGTGAAGATCGGGAAGCAGCTCTATATGGCGCCTATGACTAAGAGTTGTCCAATAGGGATCATTTTTGGGCTACTGATTAATGGATGTAATAAATACATACAAACCCAATTTGACTAAGATTTTTATGATAATTTGGATCTTATGGCAATTTATGTTGATTTCATAGAGGTCATTTGTATGGGGGCTAGGTCTGAACATTGACCGATTCCCAGCAATTTCAACAGCGTTCATTCTGTGGCCGATTACATCGAAATATATTCATATTTGCGACCTGCAGTTTGATTAAAAGCTTTACATGGACACACAGACGGATGGACGGACGGACATCGTTAAATCGAATCAGCTAGTGATTCTGATTCGATCGGTATAATAAAAGAGGGTCTAGGTCAAATATTTTTGGTAGTTACAAACAGCAGCACAAAGTCATTATACCCAAACCACATGGTGGTATAGGGTATAAAAATTTTGAATTTCATTACCAAAATTTCAGTGTGTAGACACGAATGCATTGCATTGTTTGCAAATCAAAAACCTCTTTTTTAAGCGGGGATGTAATAAAGTTCGCAACCTTGCATTGAACGTACGGAAATAATCTTCTTTTTCACGTTCATCAAGATTTTGAAAACGACCACATGTCTTAGGAATAATTAGTAAAATGGTGACAACCGTGATCGTGCATAGATAAAAATAAAAATTTAAGAATTTTACATTTTCTTACTGTTCGTTCGATCTTTGTAGATATTTTTCCATAATATGCGTCATGTCCAATAATTTCCGCCAAATGTTTGCGTTATTGTCGTAGTTACTTATATTGACACCGCAGCATCACCGATGATTTATTAACAGTTTTCCCTCCAGCGAAACACAAAGTTACAAAACATATGGATAATTATTCGCTATCGAAAAAATATTATCGATGGTGTGTTCAAAATCTAACGATCGATACGATCGATAGTACCACCGATAGTTTTGGAGTTTTATCAGTTATCGGACTACTTGATGCGAAAACATACAAAGTCAAAAGCGTCCAGACATGAACAATGTAAAACATTTAGAGGCCAAAAAGAGAACACGGAAATTGAAATCATGCTTCATAAAAAAATACCCATGTTGCATAATGGACGACGAATCGAATTTACTGGCATATTTTTCGCAGCTTCCGGGTAATAATTCTTATGTTACTAATGCTCGAGGAAGTATCAAAGTTACGTAATCACAAGCAGATGAAATATCCTAAAAATGTTTAGTATTATACCAAACAATAGTTAAGTTCGGCAAAAGAAGAAAGTTATTTTCTATAACGGGCTCTATAAATACCTAAAATTTTGTTATGTTTTCAAAGAAGACTACTTATGTGTCTACATATGTTTGGCCCAATTTGGCATCCTGTCACTACCGTAACAAATATCTTGAGTGGTATAAGGACAATGCCATGGTTTTTATCAAGGGAGGTAAATCTTCTAAACTGTCCAGTGGAGAGATATTGGATTCTTTGGAGAAGGGAGTTGAAAAGCACAAAAAAGTGTCCCAAAATACGGAAGATTTTAAAGGGAGGTGGACTACTTAATCCAAGAAAGTGACAGATACAACTACAAAATCACTAAATCACACTTAGTGATAACTGTAAACATTATCCTTTTTTTGGATGCTTGCATAAAATTTCAATTAAAAAATATCAAAACCCTGGGGTCAATAAAAAAATGTATCTCAATAGACTTTGTCTAATGTTTCCCAAACTTTTAGCCCTTACTAGTCAAATGAGTTTTTAAGGTTCGCGAATTAGGAATTTGTTTAATTTAATATATCTTGCTGTCCATAAATTTTTTTTAGGTTTTTAAACAGAAACTACCCATTGACTAGCCCAATTACCATAAAAAAATCGATGCTATACTTTATTTCGGCTCATCATGATGTTTCTTTATTTGACGTAATAAAAACATTCTTTTTATATTATATTTTATATTCTAGAATGGTGAAAATTTTAAGAGATGATCTTTTTTCCGGCTACTGGTAAATTTTTAGAACAACAACAATAAAACTTCAGGTGTTCCACAATTATTAGATCAATTACTAAAATCACTGCATGCAAATATTTACTAAGTATTTAAAATTTTTAAAAATGACACGAGGCACACAGTTTTCTGGATTTGAGCAAGGCCAAAATATTGCTTTATACGATCGGGACGCAAATTAATCTAAAAACATGCATTAAGTACAAGTGTCCTGGAGCCAAACGAAAGCTTGATCTGTGCACTTGGGCTCATATTTTACGCAAAAGCAGCAACTCGTGCATGGACGTTGATGATGGCAAACTTGTCAAAGGCAACCAACCATCTGGAGGACTTTAAAACAAAACAGAAATATACAATTTGAGAAACAAAAAAAAAAAATTCGTAAGATAGGAAAGGAGGAATATAAAGTAAAAATTGCTGTAAGAAATATGTACACCAATTGGGAAAGGGTTTGTCTTTTTTTCGTCTACTTCGTAATCTTAGTTTATAGTGAATCAAACCACGTTAGGTAATAATTTCCAAAGAAAAAAAAGTGAAATTTGGATGAGCCAGGTGATTTTCGAAGTTATTGGCATGATGACCTTTCACAAAACGTAATTTTGGTGGCGGAATATGATAGTGTGTGGCACATTATGAGCTGATGGTTGCTTTAAATTTCAGTAGCATCTTGTCGGATGATGAGGACAGACTATAACAACTACTCGTGAAAAGCCTCGGGCCATTTTTTGAGGAAAAATGTTTCAGAGAGTGGTGTTTTAAACAGGAATCCATGTTAGAAGAGAAATATGTTTTTTATATAAAACCATAACAATTTTGAAGTGGCCGGAATTTGTGGGGCATCTTGACACAACGAGTATATAGAGCTAACCGACAGTTGGAATCAACAGCAAGTTTAACAACTACTGTACAGGAAGAATGACAAAGAATTGAGCAAACCACAATTAACAGCCTTATTGCAAGTACCAAAAAATGAATTGAAGGGAATGTATACAATAATTTTTTTCCATAAATTTTGACATTCCTTTACTTTTCGTTTATAAACTTTGATTGTTAATTATTAATGAATAAAAATTATTTTCTGTTGTTGCTTGCACTCTGTGCTACACACAGTGTTTACGTGCGAAGTATTATTGGGTTACAGTCCATATTTTTGGATATATAGTAAACAATTGATTGCCCTTAAAACTGTGAAAGACACCTTATATTTATTTTTTGGGTATTTTTGACGCTCAGACGATCAATTTTATTCCTTCTAAAGATCTTGAAGTCTACCTATATTTTGGCAATCCTCTTCTAAGAATTATAACAAAATTTCCTCGTCTTTTGTTAGTTCCTCGAATTCCTAACAATACTACTTTGATTAACATGTACAAAAAATTAAAAAGATATTTGGAAAATTTTCAAATGGTTTGAAACCAATTTTTTTTTTTTTTATGGGAGATAACGTTGCATAATAAATAGGTAAAATTGTGTCAACGCCAATGTCTCGTTAGCAACATAAATCGCTGGAGAAGACTTTTACAACGTAAATTATTTTAAGTCATCAACAGTTTTCTCAACCACTTTCGTTTACGATAATGTTATTAGATTAAAATGTCTACAACAATAAAACCAGCATATTAACAATTACAATAATGGTAGCCATTAATTTGCTAGTCTACTCTAGACTTAAATTCTAGGTAGAAATAATAATATAATATTTATGAATATCATAGAAAGTCCATTTCGAAAACTTAAAAAAAAAATATTTCTAAACGTGTATCCTTTTGAATTCTATGGTCATAACAAAAACGATGACTATGTATTTACTTAATAGAACAATGTTAACAAATAAAAGTAAATAAAATAGTTTGCAATGCATATAAGTTATTTATGATTATTACCAACCAAAACAGTCTGCATGTGCATCTGCTAGTCATCGGAATAAGAATAATGAAAATTAACAGTTTTTGTTCTTTCGTTACAGTGAAATTTTTGTTTACAAATCATTAAAATCATTTAAGTTTTCTTATGCATACATGCAATGTTGTTAACAGGTGAACGTATATAAAAATTTGTATTTTTAAATTTATCCACAACTTACAAAGAGCATCTCAAAGTCCCAACGAATAAAAAGTGTTATAACAGTGCAACATGAATGTTAACAGGGTGGAAGATTGAAGATGGTGTGTGTTTGCGAGTGTTAAAAGTTGCACTGGTGGCTAGGCGACATGCAATTAACTCTATAAGCAGCAACGATGCAATGACGATATTACATTAGCACAATAAAAACACACACAGTCACACACACGATGTGCAACGATGCATCGCAAGGTATGGAGTATGGAGTATTTAGTTAGAAATCTTCTAATTTTAAGTTCAAGTACGCTTTACAACAAAGCTTTAAAGAAGTGTCATTACCAATGAGTAACTAAGCAAGCAGCAAACTGTTTGATGCATAAAGTTTAAACGAATGAATTCCTTAAAAACGTGTTTCCAATTGCTTGATTGCTGAGTTCAATAAAGATTTTTTTAAAGTCTTCAATGTTTCTTTGAATCTCATCTTGGATGTGTTTCTCAAGGGTTTTTTTTCGGTTGAGAAAAGCGACCATGGGTCTGAAACATTAATAAATTAGATAATAATTTGGAATGTCAAGTTCAAATAAGGTATTGTTGAGATCTTGTAATTCCACATACGGGATATGAGATGAGGCTGAGCCAACAAGTCCTTATAAAATCAACCCAAACATATCTCAGAAAAATCTCAAAATGCAAAAGACAGCTGGATGTTTTTTAACAATCAATTAGTGGAGATAACTTTCGAATTGCTTTTGAAAAATTTTAAAAAATAAATTTCGTTCTGTCATCGAATACGTACTTAAAAGGCCAAACACCTTAAGAAATTGCAGACAAATCAGACAAAATCCATGGGACATCTGCATCGGACTTAAATGCCCTAATTCTATAGCTTTAACATCGTTGCAAAAATCATAATTTCTAGATGCTAATCGATAACCGATAAATTTGAAATTTTTTAACGGCTTAAAAAAATTATGTTTATGTTAACTAAAAAATATCATCTTTAACTGTTTCATAATTCTTAAATATTTCTTTTTCAAGGTTTTTATGTTTTAAAATTATTATCCATAATTAAAAATGAAAAAAATACGATTTTTCTTTATTTTTTTTTATAAAAAAAAGTCAAAAATTGTCTCCACCAATCGATTGCTAAAAAAGAACTTAGTGATGAATTTAACTAAAAATTTATCATTTTGAAATTTTTCGGAAACCCATTTTTTAACTATCCCAGTTCAAACCAGAAGGTATGTATATGTAAGACTCTAATCATTTCTGAACTATAATTACTGAATTCTAATTCTTTTCGTGACAATACATGCCATAGAAATCAAATAAGTGAATCACAAGATGCCGGCAACATTTTGAAGAGGTCCTCATTTTGCTTCACTCTTGATGCTTTTAACGTGTTAGAGCATCTATATTTTTTATAAAATTTGTTGAGGAACTCAGCTTCTTCGAAAAGCTCTCGAATTGGCAAAACTGATATATCTTTGCCATGCGCCAATATCTGATGGATTGTCGGGGTAAATTTCTTCAGTGGATGCATTTCCGCGAAAGGTAATGCAGTTTTCAAAGAATATTCCCCCCTATTTTGTAGAATTAATCTCTCCTTAGCAGTTTAAAATATTCAAGATCTTTCCCAATCTTTTAATGATTTAATTGCTAATTCCAGTGATTCGATCATTTTCAAAAGATCTCCGCGATGTGCGTCCATCACTTCAGTTCCCGTATCCGCACTTGGGGTAGTCTACCTTTAGTCCAACTTCTTTGAAAAACGCATCCTGTATTCGGTTCTTTCTGATCTTTCGCTTATCCCTATCTAATGTATTTGCATCAAAGTGTTCCTCCTTTTGTGCAAGGGAATACGCCAATTTTAGCCAAAAGTCCACACACCTTATCCCTGCGTGCAATGGTGAGATTTCATATACATATCCATTCCTTATTTGTAGAAGCGTTCAAATTTTCGAAGTTCTTTTGCTTTTTGCTAATCGTACATGACAATGTTGAGGTTTTATTTGTCAGATCGATTACGACTTTTCAGTCAACCAAGGTCAGGGGAACTACATTCCAGATATTTTCCTTCTCTTGTCTTCCCGCAAACTGAAACATTATTGCCCGGCAATTATGCTCTGACGACGGAAACATCAGATTTAAGCCGCAAAGGAAGAACAATGGAACAATGTCTTTTTTATATTTTTAACTCTAACCATCAAAGGAGCAGCAGAGAGCAGCTGGACTTTGTTAAACTAGATAAAGGAATAATCAAAGAAAATATTTAGAAAATATGGCAGATATAAAAAATTTAAAATTTTTTACTTTACATCAAAGTTGAAAAACAGAATACTCTAACCCATAAAAGCAAAGTTTTTATTAAAACTCTTTGTTTCCTTATGCATATGAGTTTTGAATCTCTCCGTGATTGCGCGTGATTTTGCGTGACTATTTTAAACTTAATCTTTGGTCCCAACAAGTCTATGGATCAAGTTTCAGATTGATTGGGTGAGGGAAAATGTGGTAAAATCACTCCGGGACTGTGCCTGACTATGCGTGACTATCTTTAAGTTAATACTTGGTGACAGAAAGTCTATGGACAAAGTTTCAGATCGATAGGATGAGGGGAAATGGGGTTGTCCCATGGCAGACAGACAGACAGACAGACAAAGCGTTTGATTTTAAAGAAAGGGTTTAAAAAAGTATTGAAATTTACTAAATAGCAATTTATCTGTAGAACCACGAAGCAAATAACATTTTTTTTCTATAATGTACTGAATAAATGCATAAATCAACAAAAATAAAAAAATTTTCATTAGTTACCTAGTTTTTTTTATATTCTACCCGGAACTGGACCAAATTGCTAAAAAAAAAATTTTTTTTTTTTTTTTGGAAAACTGAAAAGCGGTCAACTTTGAAGGGTTATATCTTCTAAACAAAAAATCCGATTTTATTAAGGGTAACAAATTTGTAATCTTTGAACTTCCTATAAGATGAGTTTATGGAAAAGATCATAAGCGCACATTGCATTTTTGATGTTTCCAACTTCACTTGTTCTAAGGGTAACGTCAAAAATACAAGTTTTTCCCCCTTTGTATTCTTTAAAATCTTGTTATTTATCACAGAGAAAAAAATTTTATATATTAAAATATAAATGAATCGCTTTTGGTCCCAATCACAATTGGATCCCAGCTACTTTTTCATGTTTCCATACTTTTAGGACCTTTCAAATCGTATTTGAACACTTTCTTAAATGAAATTTAGCATTCAAATATGAGACAAGTATGCTGACGACAAGCCAACAAAAATATATATTTTTTTCTATGCTCTGGTAAAAACTTATGATTCCCCCTCGTTATAGCTGAATTTTATTTTATTAAAATGTTAAGTTAAGAATTAAATTATATAAATCTTAAAAGGATGTATACTTCTATCATTTTTCTGCCAGAGTTTAATTTCATATGTATATACAAACATTTTTATTCCTTTCACAACAGTGTCCAAAGGGCATATATATATATAAGTTTGACATGCCGTTTGTAGTAATAAGAAAAATCAGAACCCCATAAAATAATAATAATAAATCTATATATTAAAAATGATACCTGGCACAGTTATAGTTAATATGGAGGATAAGCTGAGAAAGATAAAGTTAATGTTTAATCGGTCTTAAAAATATACTAAATTAAATAAAATAAAATATCTATAATAATTCGTTACACCCTGTTAATGCGAATTATTTAAATTATATATCAGACGCTCTGTGTTGAATTGTGAATTGCTAAAATTGATTAATATACCTTCAGGCTCATTTAAATATTCATAAATTTTTTATATATAGATTAAAAAAATATTGGAAGACAAAAATTGAATGAAAAAAATTTCCTAGAATGTGCACTCGAACTTCGAGTGCTGAATTTCGAATTTCGAGTGCTAGTAATAACAAATAAAAATAAAAAGAAAACCTAGACTGCATATAATATATATATTCTTGATCGTTATAGCAAGCGGAGATGATATGGCAATGTCTGTCTGTCCATCTATGGAAATCACGATCACGCCCTTAGTCGGTAAGCTGGGTTACTTGTTTCTACTGAAAATGATGCGTTGACATCCTGAGCAGGTCGCTGTTAAAAATCATGAAACCATGATCAATAGGTTCCAAGATTTCTATGAAAATATGATTCTTTTATGTTGTTCTTGTTATTGTTGTTACTCTATGTTATATAATTTGTGCGTCATAGCTGTAATTGTTTTTGTTCTTGTGGTTGTATTCTTTGAAGCATTTGCTTAATGAGTGTGTATGCATCGTTATACTTCACGTGACATATTAGTATAGTATTAGTTTGTTACTTGTTTTCGTTGTGTTCAATCAATCTTTTTATCTTTAAACTAACATACTAAAAGCTAGCTCAAATAGAAATATTTAACATTTTACTGATATACGTTTGCCATGATTTTTATTCAAGACTAATTTCAAACTTTTTTTTTTAAATATTGCATCATTTTTAAGCCCACAAAACACCGCAAAGTATGATTCTTTATTTTGACTTTGGGTATTCTAATGCCGGCTGCGTAAAAAGGTTTTTCTCTTTGCTTCCTTAGTAAATAATAGAAAAATATTGCAATTTTTCATAAAGAAATTAATTCTTTCTTAAAAAACATCATTGCTTTTATAAAAAGAACTTCAAAATTAAATGGCATTATAATTTAAAGTTTAATTTCCGTACCCGTATAGCTGAAAGGTATCAAAAATTCGTCACCGCTAACTTTAGCATGCTTACTTGTTTAATGTTGAGCCTAATACTCTTATAGATTCCCGATATAATTCTAAATTAGTGTCTTTACTATAAAGCTACGAACAAATACTTTCAAAGCTCTAGAATGTTAATTTTAGGTGAATATGTGTGATTGTGCATGTTTTTAGCTGAAAAGTGCTAATTAAATGCTCTCGATTCTCCATCTTTTCTTTAAATAAAAACTTAAGCAAACAAACAATGCACGTACTTTAAAGAACATGCATGTCATTGACAACACAGTAGCATACTGGTACTTCAGTAAGTAAGACAAGTACTTTGTTGCATTGTTGTTGGTGCAACTGATGTCGTTGTTTGTGCAATGGATTTCGGAAATGTGTAGCTAGCTAGCTTAGTTAGTAAGGAATTGTTAATGTATATAAGTATGTAGATGAAACTTGTGCTCATTAAAGGTGAGAAAACATCAGTAACAAGTGCAAAATTTAATTTAAAACAAATTAAAGCGCAGACATAAAAATGAAATAAATTCGTGATCAAACATTAAACATTGGTGAAATAACATAATTTAAAATATATTTTGTATTACTATTATTATAATTTTTACTTTTGTTTTCGGAAAATCATATTTCTAAAATCAATAACTCTATACTAAATAGAGATGGTTAAAGCTGCCTTACATCTATAACCGTCATTTTAATTTATGAATACGCATATAGTTAATAATGAAATAGATAGGAAGGGAACATTATTTTTATGATCAAAACCTTCATTTTTAAAAAGAAGTATATATTGTAAGAAATAATTAAATTGAAAATAATTAAATAAAGTTCAGAAATATTCCCTTTTCCTTTAGTTATTTTTCTGTTAACTAATTAACTTATTCAAAATAAAACAATATTTAAATAAAAAATTCAAATTGTTGTTAGCTAATTCTTAAAATCCAATTGAAAATCTGTAATTAAATAATCAATTTGTTGTTTCTCTGCGCGCAACAACTATTTTACGTGGCATTTAATTGAGTTGGGAAGATACAAAAATAAAATTTTTATGTAATTACTTTAAATTCAATTTGCATTAATTTCTAATTAGAACTCTCGCTCTCTCTCCATCATTTTGTCTTACGAAAAACAGGACAAACGGCACGAACATCATAAGCCTCATTATTGACTTAATTGGCACAAATATACACACTGACACATACACATAGCCATACATACATACACTCTGGTGCAATATTATAGCCGCAACAAATTTTACAGCAGTTTTGATTTTTAAAGATGTATTTGAAAAAAAATATATATATATATATATAACGATCACAAATTAAAATGAATATTAAAACCACAAGTATCCGAGAGGTGTTCTTAATTGCTTTTATTTGATATTTATTTTGATTCCTGGTGCATAATTTTAGCCGCAATTCTAAAAGTTAACATTAAAATTAAAATAAAACAACATGAATTAAAACTAAATATTATTTATTTTTTTTTTATTAACCAGCAGATTCCAGCACTCGCAATTTGAGTGCAATTTCTAGGCAGCTTTATTTTTCAACTTAACCAATTGACAAACCAACAATTTTATGGTTGATTGTTATTGTGAATGAAGATAACAAACTCATTAACAAATACATTAACAAATTTAATAAAACACACATAGCATATGTATAATTTTATGTATGTGTTAGTAGCAACTTTTAATGCAATTTACTCAAAATAAAGAAAAAAATTTAAAATCTGTAAATCTGCAAACCGGCTAAAAAGCAATACCTCTGAAGTAATATACGTTTGGTCAAAATCGGGATAAAACAGTAGAGCAATACCTCGGTCACAAGAAATCGCCTAGCCCATTTATATTATAGATAGTGAGTAGGACTTCCATCTTTGTAATTTAAAAGGTTTAAAGCAATCATAAAATTATCTCCCAGTATTCAATTCCCACAGCTTTGACGTCCTCAATCATGTCTTATTGCTTCCTGCCACGTAGGATTTTGCGTACTATGATGCCGCAGATGTTTTCCATGGGTTTTCGTCAGAAGAGACCAACCACCAAAATTTCTTTTGAAACCATATCATGGTTCTTTACGTTAATCTCTCCAGTACAAATTGTAACCGTCTGAGGTAAACTTCTTTTCATCGGAAAAAATTATCTGTAAAAGCAATTTTTCCAAAATATGTTAACTACAAATTGTAAAATTTTACTTACCTTACTCTAGTTCATACTCATATTATTTTTAGGAAAAAGCAAACGTGTTTTTTTGTGCCGCACTGGTATATATATATTGATTCCTATAATTCCAAGTTGGAACAAAGGGCCGTATTTTTCGAATTTTTAATTTTTTGACGGACACATTTAGACCTTATTCGTGAGCTATATGCTTGGCAGTTTTCGTTGAATTGCAGGCGCTTGTGCCACTTTTCGTTGCGTTTACTTTGTACTTTAATATTAATTTTTTTTTCTTTCTTTATTTTTCTAACTTTATTCTGAAGAACTTCAGTATCCCAAGTATTTTCACAACGTTAAGCTTTTGAGAAAATGAGGTCAAGTATCGCAAAAGGTTTGTTGCTGATGCAAAAATTTAAGTAAATGTTTTAATTTTTATTTATTTTTAAAAACTAACTTATTATTAAAATTATAAGCTAATTGCAAAAGATAAAGAGCAATGGCTTCTTAGGCTTTCAGCTCCACATAATTTAAGAAATGATTTTGAAAATTGTTAAATGTACTTATAGGTATTAGTTTTTTTTTCAAGAATTTAATGATAAAGTCAAATCTAAAGGATAATTGTTGCTAAAAAAATATGTTGTCTAATGTCGTGGTATTGAGGACAATATGATAGTAGTTGTTCTGGGGAGGTTGGATGGTGAACCATGCGTAAATTTTGTATGTCCTAAGCGGATTCTTAGAAATTTTGTAAAATCAATATATTAGTAGATGTTAGCTTGTGTTTCGTTAATAGTTTTGTGCCAATTTGATGTCCGTATATAAGTAATATCATGTTCTATATAATGTTTTTTAATAAACTTTACAATGTCTTTTGTATTGTAGTTTTTTGTAGTGTGCAGAGGAGCTCTTAGAGCATTTTCGCTGTTATATCGGCATATTCGTTTCCGACGATATTGCGATGTCCTGATGTCCAGATTAATTTTAAATATTCAGTTACTGTATTAGGATGCTTCTTATGTGTGAAACGTAAGGGTTATTGTTATTTATACTCCTAACCATTTGCAAATCCTTTTTTGTCTGCAACAACAACAAAACAAGCACAAAGAAATTTATTATTGTCAATGGCTTACAACAAGGTGCAGTTAAGTCGCCAATACTTTTTAATTTATTTATATATGACCTTCTAAATAAGATTGATAATATTATTGGCTTTGCCGATGATATTATAATTTATCATGCAGATAATAAAATTGAAAATATCAATAACAAATTACAAAACTATTTCAATATTGTAGAAGAATATGCCATTAACTGGCAAATGAAAATTAATACCAATAAATGTGAAACTGTTCTTTATCGATCCCCTATGGGAAAATGCAATAATAATATTAAAAAAAAAATTGGAAATCATTTGGCATTAAATCAAATGACAATCTAACTATACCAAATAAACAAATAGTTAAATATCTGGGTGTTTTCCTAGATAAATTTTTATATTTTAATACCTACATTATTTTACAAATTTTGAAAGCAAGAAAAGCTTTTTTCACTTACAAAAAACTATTTTTTTTCACAACATATACAACCAAGAGTTAAAATAATTCTATACCAAGATTTATTACGACCAATCTTAATATATGTATGTCAAATATGGTTCAATATATCTCCTTCGTATATGGAAAAACTCCGAGTCTTTGAAAGAAAATGTCTAAGATCATGTACATCACATAGATCTCCAAACAGCAACTATACAAAGTATGTTTCAAATTTAACATTATATAATACAGCTAAAATTAGCAGAATTGATAATTTTATTATTCATTTAATAAGAAACCATATCAGGACAAGCATTAATTGCTATGAAAATAACTTAATTATGGTTCCATATTACGTTAATCAAGATTATATTTTTAAAACTTTAAAAAGTGGATTTGTACCTCCTGAGGCCTTTATATACCTCGATAGCAAAGGTCTTATACAAAATGAAACTGGCATTTCTATACTTTACACATCTATAGACGGGCCAATAATAAAGCTATTAGTAACAACCAACTTAATATTGAAAATTGCAGATTCGACACCAGCATTTATTTAAAAGATAAAAATATAATTTTAAACTTAAATGTTAACAAATATTGGTGCTTACCGAATAAACTCCACTTCCTCTTTTTATACCCTATACCACTATGTGGTTTGGGTATAATGACTTTGTGCTGCTGTTTGTAACATCCAAAAATATTTGACCTAGACCCATCTTTAATTATACCGATCGAATCAGAATCACTTTCTGAGTTGATTTAACAATGTCCGTCCGTCCGTCCGTCCGTCCGTCCGTCCGTCCGTCCGTCCGTCCGTCCGTCCGTACGTCCGTCCGTCTGTGTGTCCATTTAAAGCTTGTAATCAAACTGCAGGTCGCAAATATGAATGTATTTTAATGAAATTTGGTACATAAGCTTTTATCGGCCATGGGATGAACGCTGTTGAAACTGGTGAGAATCGGTCCATGTTCAGACCTAGTCCCCATATAAATTACCCATATGAAATCGACATAAATTGCCATAAGATCCAAATTGTCATATAGATCTTACTCAAATTGGGTTTGTA
Organism: Cordilura impudica; assembly: GCA_963682025.1. Taxonomy (NCBI): domain Eukaryota; kingdom Metazoa; phylum Arthropoda; class Insecta; order Diptera; family Scathophagidae; genus Cordilura; species Cordilura impudica. The sequence goes on along the minus strand of OY821520.1, from coordinate 49,685,985 downwards.
TGCATTCATTACATCCATTAATGAGTAGTCCAAAAATGATGCCTTTGACCCCATATAGAGCTGCTTCCCGATATTCACTTAAATCTATTAAAAAACAAAAATATTGCACTGATTCTTCTCAAATTTTGTTTGTATATATTTTTGCAAAATACAAGAGACTTTACCAAACATGATCAGGATCGGTCCATTTTTGGACCAAGTCCCTATATAGATATAGCATCCGATATGAACTTTTTCATATCTGCAGCAAAAAAAATTAATAAAAATCCCACTCAAATTTGGTTTTTGCTTATTTTCTATGTCCAGTTAGTTGGGCCTAAGAGATAGGGTCTCTAAACGCATGGTATAGGGTATCGTATAGTCGGTCTAGATCGACTATAATTTTCTTACTTGTTTATCTCTAGACTATAACTTTTAACCTTCATAATATAGATGTAAAGTTTTTTTAGTACTTTTCTTTATATTAAACATTATGTAAATACATTTTAATATTGTATTAATAATATATTATTACTATTTTAAAAAAATGATATTATGTATATATAGTATACTATACTTGAGATTCCGAATATGGGACTGTGTATAATAACCTTATTTTTCCAACAATTTGTTTATTTTTAGTTTAAGTATATGAAATTTCCTTAAATAAACGTCTAAAAAAACCATTTGTAAAACTGATAGTCGGAACATTTGTATGGGGACTAGGTCTGAACAGGAACCGTTTTTACCAATATAATCGCGTTCGTGCTATGGCCAATGGGAGCTCACATACGGACGGACAGAAGGCGGATATTGCTAAATCGACTCAGAGACTGATTCTGAGTCGATCGGTATAAAAAAAATGGATCTAGGTTAGATGTTTACGGTACTTACAAATATCAGCACAGTCATTATACCCTTACCATAGTGGTATCTATAATATTAATAGACTAGGTGATTTCTTTTCACCGATGTTTTGTTCTACTGTTTTATGCCGATTTTGACAAAGCATATATTTTTTGAAAGGTATTTCTTTTTAGCTGTTCACCAGACTTACAGATTTTAAAATTTTTGCCTTTGTTTTGAGTAAATTACATTTAAAGTTGCTATTACATATACATAAAATTATACAATGCGTTGTTTATTAAATTTGTTAATGTGTTTGTAAGTTTGTTTTCATTTACAGTAATAATAAACCCAAAAAGTGTTGGTTTGTGAATTGGCTAAGTTGAAAAAAAAGTTGCATAGAATATGCACTCGAATTGCGGGCGCTGGCATTTGTTAGTAGGGTATAAATAGCTTCCATTTCTAAATGTGGTCATCTTTAAGCTGATACTCATATTAAGATATGGAAAGGAATTTTATTTTTATTTTTAGAAATTTTTATTTCCCTAAAATTCTGAAGTCATTTAATTGCTTAATTGCTTTATAGTTCAAGAATTTTTTTTAAATATTGGACTAATAATATGAGATTTTGTTAAAAGGCTTAACTAATAAAGGTATATTAATAAAATTTAAGTATACATAAAGTATATTCTTTTTTTTTTTTAGAAAAACATATTAGAAATTTCCAAGGATATGAAAGGATAATGTCAAAGTTTATTGTTTACAATCTGTCGTCCTGAAAAACAAATACTTTCATCTGATACCCATATTGACAAAAACTGATGGTTAAAATATTTAAATATGTTTGAAATTTTTATATCCTTAACGCATTAAAGTTCTTTAAAAACGAGTAATTAATCGTAGCAAACAAAATCAAAAGTAATAAACAATATCTGATTGTGTTTATAATTGCCAAGAAAACATGTCTAAATGATAAGAATTATTTTATTTTATATACGGTGATAAAATATATAATCAAATTTTCGGTATGCCAATGGGCAACCCCCTTTCTCCAACAATAGCAGATATAATACTTGACAATCTACTTGACAATGCGATTGCTGGACTAAAAAACAAAAACATTCGGAACTGCTCCCGGTTTCAATTTTCGTGTACGCTGATTGGTAAATCCTATTCATAATTATTAATTAATGAACTGTTAAAATTACATTTGTGACAACTTACCCATTTCAAATTTCCTATTTCTTTCAAAATCCTTCTGTTTGAAATGTAAGGCACAAATTCTTTCTTTTTCAACGTCTACGGCAGTACATCGATTGCAAAACAATACCCAAAGCTTCCTATATAATCTATTCATTAAAAACACCAAAATGTTACCTTTTCGCACAATTTATCACTTGTTTTTTATGCTTATTTTGCTTGCATTTGCCCACTGCACACCGCATGTTTACGTTTTTTAGTTTTTCTTTATGCTGCAACTTATTAACACACTTTGCTGAATATTTTAATTAATTTTAATTATTTTAATATTGTTTTAAATATAATATTTATTTAGCGAAATATGTAATTTATAACAAGAACTGATTTAATATTTTTTTGAGAACTGTCAAAGTGATTTTAATTGCAGGGTTGGTAATCCTTGCGGCGGACACCTTACGTCATCTAACGGGAAAACATTCGGATGGCGTAATCTTTATTATATCACTATCAACGAGAATGGGCGAACATAAGACAGACATAACAAAAATTAAAGAAACAACAGCATTGTTACAGCATATAATAAACACAGGTCACATAGCTGACTTTAATAAAGTTAAGATATTAGACAGAGAAAATATAGAAAAGAAGAGATACACCGTAGAAAGCCTACGTATACAACAAAAAATAAACAAAGCTATGAATCTGAAAGAGGACACAAATAATATAAGCGTTAGCTACAAACTTGCGATTAAATGAAATAGAGGTGTGAAGTAATAAGATGTGTTTAAATGTTTTTGCGTTTTTTTTTGTGTTTTTATGTTTTATATTACTGTTAAATGTAAATAATATAGATTACTTCAAATATACATTGTAAGTTAAAACTAATTACTTGGAATATTAAAACATAGTAATTATATTAAATTTTTGTTTTTATATTAATAAATAGACAACCCCTGAAGAAGTAGACAGAAATCTACGAAATGTCGGGAAGTTTTGTAATAAAAGAATGCCTTTTTAATTACACAACAATATCAGGTCTAATTAGCTTAATAAAAATTTAATTAAAAAGAAAATACAATTGACCAAATAATTATCATAATGTATTTGTTTCAATGTTTTATGAAACACAAAAAAAATTTTTTTTGCTGTTTCTCTTGTTAACTTTTGTATCCTACACCAGGGCAAATTGAGTTTGTGGTGATATTTGTGACTAACAAAAATATTTAAAATATTCTGACCGACTCAGAATCACTTTGTGAGTCGATTTAGCGATGTTCGTCCGTCCTTCCGTCCGTCCATCTAAACTAAAGGTAACAAATGTTAATATATTTCAATGCAATTTGTTGTATTAGTTTACATCGGCCATCGAATGAACTCTATTGACACTGGTGAGAACCGGTACATGTTCAGACCTAATCCTCATACAAATGAACCCTATGAGAACAACTTAAATTGCCATAAAATCCAAATTATTATACTGCTATCGATCAAATTGGGTTTGTGTATGCATATTACATCCAGTAACCTGTAGTCCAAAAATAAATCCTATAGGACAATTTTTAATCATAGGCCCCATATGAAGATGCTTCCCGATTTTCACTTAAACTTATCAAAAACAAAAATATTGCACCGATTTTTCTCAAATTTGATTTGTATATGTTTTTGAAAAAAAAGTGACTTTACCAAATATGGTAAAGATCGGTCCATTTTTCGACCAAGTCCCCATATCAATATATAGCATCATATATGAACTGTTCTAGATTAATAAAAATTTCACTCATATCTCGTTTATACTTATTCTGTATATACCAATTACTTTCACCCAAGAGCTACACTCTAAATAAATGGTGTAGGGTATCGCATAGTCGATCTAGACCGACCATAATTTTAGATGTCATAAGAGGATTTTTTTTATAATTTTTGCGTATATGTAAGAAATAGCTGAAAAGATCATGTGGCTATAATATTGCACCACAGTGTGTCTACACCATCAGTCGTCGTACAACTTTAGAATACATTACGCTATAAAAAATGCTGAACATAAATATTAGTTTGAAACCTATAAACGCGTAATTTTGTTAATGAACAAATTACCATAATACAAAAAATTTATGATTTCAACCAAACTCAATGCAAAGAAGCTGACTCTACTTAAAACAGACGCAATACCCAACACTGAACGGTGTTTAAAGGTGTTTAAAGCCGTCCTAAAATTATAATGTTTATAATGTTTTGGTCAAACGAAATCACAATGTTTCTTCATTCTCTATATACCCGTAATACAAAGTAAAATAACAAAACAATGTTATTGAACAGACACCGTAAGCGTGTAAGTAAATTGTAGTTTCACCATTAAAATTTTCAACTAAATATTAATGTGTACGTGTATGTGTATTTGGTTTTGGTCTTGTATTTGTGCCTTCATGTCAAAGTATTTAGTTAATTTTATGTAATGTTTTAAGTAGGTACATTATGATGATGACGACGATGATGCTCTCTTTATGGGGACATGCGGCGGACATGTTATTGTTATCAAGCCTAAGGACAATTTGCCATGTTAGAAAACATTTATATTGTTCAAACAATATTAGTAAAGTGCTTTCACCCTACAACACAGAGTATTATGAGATTGCGCTAATGAGTATGTAACTGTGCAAAAACCTAAGATGTTTCAGACACAATTCGTAAAGCCTTGTAAATTTTCTAATCGAATTGCAAGTCATAAATTGGATTTTCTGAGCAGCAGCTAATATATAATACCTATAAAGTCCTAGCCTCCGTAAGATTCCTCAACTATTTGACCCATCAAGGTCTTACAAATCGCACAATTTTTGACCTAATTTAAACTGAAATTCCTCTTTAAGCATCAAAATAAAAAAAATATTTATTTTATATTAATTTGAGATTGTATATTCAATGTAATAATTCCAGAAGAAATGGTGAAGGGTGTCATAGAGTTGGGCTTGATCCATTTTTATTTTTTTTTTTTTTTGGAAGCATGTAAAATGTTCCTTGAAAAATAGATCGAAAGGAAAAATAAATATTTTTCGATTAAAATATCTGAATATAAATACGAGATGTGGATGGAAAATCAAGGCAGCTTTTTCCAAATACCAAATGTACTAGAGTGGCAATTATATCCAGTAATAAAATAACATAATTTTTGTTTCATGTCTCAGTAACATTTGTCTATATATTAGAATATACATATGCTGAACATGCGTCTAAATTTCTATTTACAGTCACTTCAAGCCAAACCCGGACACCATGGTAAATTAGTTTTGTTCCTCTATAAATCTGAATTAAATAAAATTTTTGTAATATATTTGCATATTTTGTGCATTAAGGATAAGCTACTCGCTTGCATACAAACTTAATTGACTGACTGTACATATAAAATGTTTGAATAAATAAGAAAGATTCAAAACTTAAAACCCCATATTTTCATATCAAAATTTAAAAAAATAATAAGAATTTTTGCACTAAAGTTTGCCAGATTTATTTTGCTAAAATTTGCAAATTCTACAGCGACAAATAATAAATTTTTCTGTAGTAATAGCAAGATTTCAAACCTAACGTTTTTTTAAATATAAATATTTTTTAAGTGTAAACAAATTTGCAAATTAAACAGCAAAAAATTTTTTATTTTTCAGCAATAATAGGAAATTTTTCAGTTGATTTTACTATTTTTTTAGTGTAAGGATTAAGAAAATTCCGTTATTACAAAATCCAAATATGACATTTTTTAATAAATAAAAAAATAAGAACCCCTAAAAAAAGTTATAAATTGGGGCAAATAATTATGCTTTTACATTCGTAGTACTGTTTTCGACATCAGTGCAAAATTCCATGTCAATATCTTGAAAGTGCTACAAGAATTCCAAAAAGTCAACAACGCGTTAAGGAAGTGAAAGATTTCGTGCCTACAAATCGTCTAGTGGCAATTAGTGATCCTGTCGAGACTGTCGGCATTTCAAAAAGTTCACTCAACAATATTCTAAAAATATTTTGGGCTTCAAAATCGTCAAAACTAGAATGTTTTTAATTTTTAATATCTGCTTTATAACGATCGCAATGAAATGAAACTCATCGCTATGCATAATGAGCCCTGGACCTATGCCTACGACATCGTAAAAATCAACCAATAAAGTGAATATCGTGCAAAAGGTGAAGTAAGACTGAAAGTATCAAAACAAATTCGGTCAAAAATAAAGGTTATATTAATTGGTTTCTTCGATTATCGTAGTGTGGTGTTCCATAAATTCCCTTCGTCGCACAGTGGGACGAATCGCCACTGTTCCATTCAAATTACACCCCACGTTACATAGTTCAACTCTTTGAGGTGGGGGGTTATTTAATGTTCATCTTGAATTTGCCCATCGATTTCTTTTTTGATTTCGGCTCACATTTTTCTGGACCTTGTCTCTAAAACTTGGTATAATAACTTGGTATACCACTATGTTGTTTGGGTATAATGACTTTGTGCTCCTGTTTGTAACATCCAAAAATATTTGACCTATACCCATCTTTTATTATACCGATCGAATCAGAAACACTTTTTGAATCGATTGAACTATGTCCGCTTGTAATCAAAGTGCAGGTCGCAAATATGAATATATTTTGATGAAATTTGGTATTTAATATTTTATAGGCAATGGGATAAACGCTATTGAAATTTGTGAGAAGCGGTCCATGTTCAGACCTAGCCCCCATACAAATGAACCTTATGAAATCAACATATATTGCCATAAGATCCAAATTATCATACAAATCTTAGTCAAATTGGGTTTGTATGTATATATTACATCCATTAATCAGCAGTCCAAAAATTATCCCTATTGGACACCTTTTAGTCATAGGCCCCATATAGAGCTGCTTCCCGATCTTCACTTAAATCTTTTAAAAAACAAAAATATTGCACTGATTCTTCTCAAATTTTGTTTGTATATATTTTTGCAAAATACAAGAGACTTTACCAAACATGGTCAGGATTGGTCCATTTTTGGACCTAGTCCCCATATAGACATAGCATCCGATATGAACTTTTTCATATCTGCAGCCGAAAAAATTAATAAAAATCCCACTCAAATTTGGTTTATGCTTATTTTCTATATCCAGTTAGTTGGGCCTGAGAGATAGGGTGTCTAAACGCATGGTATAGGGGTCTAGACCGACTATAATTTTCTTACTTGTTTTTTTTAAATTTATAACAACAAAAATTCTCAGCTGAAATTTTAAATAAATCCCTGCTGAAAAAGTGTTTCACTTAGAATAACATGACTTTCCGCTGGGCCGAAATTGAGTATGAAAACTATAGAAGATGAAAGAGCAATATCGATAACAGAACTCATGGCCATAATATGAAATTTTTTTTTTTGTCAGTATTACCAAATAAAGAAAGCTCAAACGACAATAATAATAATAATATTTGTTTGTCCTACGCCATTAGTTCAATTATAGCAAACACAATATAATAGCCGTACTTAAAATTTCAAACGTCTGCAAAGTTCAAGTCATTATCATATACCTTTTGAAGTGTATGACATCATCGTCATCACAGACATCATCACATGTCTTTCATTCCTGGTGTTTCTGTTTTTTGTCTCTTTGTTTTTGTCGGCTTTAATGAACATTATTTAAGATAATTACTATAAGATGAAATTTGACTACGTGTTGCACCTTGTGTCATGTTGCGGTGTTTGCACTCTTACATACATGCTGGTTCAAATGATAGTTTCCCATTTGCCAAGTTGCTATTTTGAAATTTAGCCCAACCCTAAACATGGTTAGTTGTAGTGGATGTGATACGATGACATGTACATGACAGAGAGAATTGTTCCAGAACCATAACCCTTTCGACGTAACTGTCGTTGTCGTCGTTTCAAAATAATATCTTGCGTTTATGAGATGTAAAATGAACTAATTTGCAGTTTTGTGTTTGTATTTGTATTTCAGTCATTTATATTTTTGGCCTTACACTGTGATAAAAATAATTCGCAAAAAAAGAGCAATTTAAATATATAAACAACGAACAACAATTTATTAAAATCAAATTTTTTTTCCACAAAAAATTTCTATTTTGAATAACAGCTTCAGCAGTAGAGTCTCATTATATGTCAAGATTTTTATTCGATTTACCGAAATTGGTTAACAACGATTAATGTATCTGAAGCGCTTACATATTTTCTTTAATACAAAAATATGACCTAGAAATTAAACGTAACTAAACACATTAAAAGAATTTTTCGAATGGCACCGGAAATTAGAAAAGTTTTATAAAATACTCCTATTTTGTTTCCGTTGAGTTTTATGAGTTAATTTACTAATCCGACAATCTAACTAAGGAGACTAAATAAGTCTTTATACGCATAATGGTTATTTTGAGTATGGCAACAACAATGTCAGCTGTATTATGAAGTTAGTATAATATATGCGGTTTACGAATTGAGTCAATTTACGCTTGAACAACGTTGGCCTTCCAGGCAATATACGGAAAATTTTGTCAAACCTGTGCATGAAACTGAATGGCACGTTATCATATAGTGTTCAAGAGCAATGAAGAGCCTTAACTCGTTATCGTTGTCGAGAATTGAATTTTCACGCACTTCTGAGATGTGATCTATGCATAAAGATCTCTGTAGGATGCCATGCGAAGTTAAGTTAGTACAGGAACTGATGCTACACTACTATCTGCAAGGTTTTCGGATCTCTAATTGGGATATGGAACGCTTGGTATAAGGTGATTTTTTTTTACCGAAAAATCATCTTTTCTGACGAAGCTAACCTTCATCCCGGTGACACGGCAACAATCAAAATTTTCGCATCTGGAACATAGAAAATCCACACGTGATTACTTAGAAGCCAATGCGCCCTGAACGATGCACTGTTGGGTATAGTTTTTGGGCCGGCAGTATCAGTTTGCCATTTTTGATGTATAAACATCTATACGATCAAGAGGGTAAAAATCTATTTCACAATACATTCACAAAAACAGACTAAGACAAAAAAGGTTTGAGGTATGATTCTATTGATGAAAAGATTAGGAAATATTTGGAGCTAAAATGGAGACAAGTTTCATTAGGAAATGTTTGGAGGTAAAATGAGGGAGCGAATAGCGTTATAAAAACGTTTTGTAAAACTAAAAATGAAAACTAAAAAATTAAAAATAAAACATGAAAAATGAATAGAAAACTGAAAAATGAAATTGAAAATGAAAATGAAAATGAAAAATGAAAAATGGAAAACGAAAAATTAAAAATAAAAAATTAAAATTGGAAAATAAGAAACGAAAAACGAAAAATGAAAAATTAACCAGTTGAAACAATAATAAATATTTTTACATTAGCGGAGCCCCTGCAGTTGCTTGCTTTAAGTGACACATAGATGACGCTTTCTGTTTGATTTTAAAAAAGTGCCATAAAAGAATCTTTAATAATAACTGATTATTTGTGGCTCACTTTTGAAAATATGGATCTGGATAACATTAGGTTGCAACAGGATGGCGCTCTCTGCCACAAAAATCGGGAAACAATCGATCATATACGTGGCAAGTTTGAAAAACTCGTTATTAGCCGTTTTGGCGATGGGCATAAACCACCACACAGCTACTATTTGTCCATGCTGGATTATTATTTGTGCGGAGCTGTTAAGGATGAGTGTTACGCTAATCACCCAGCGTCGATTGAGGCACTGAAATAAAAAATTTGTTCAGCCATCGGTTAACAACAGCTCCAGCCGAGGAAGTTATTTGTGTGAAATAATACTCCATAATTACTCGTAACCGCAAGGATTGTACTTTCGACTAAAAATGCCAGAATAAAAAATTTAAGATTTTTTTGTTGCAATGCAAAACATATGTGGTCCATCTCGTATATAAACAACAAAATTCAGGGCATGTCCCAATTCAATTAAAAAAAATTCTTTTTTTATATTTGTTCATTCAAAGAGTAAATAAAAAAACTTATTTTTTGACTTAAATTGAATGAAATCGATATAGGTCGTATATGGGTACCGCACATAATTTTCAGCGCTGAACATTTTGGGCTATTTTAAATATGGAAAAGTCAAAGAACCGTCGATTTGTGCAATTGTTTCATCAATCCTCCCTAAAAATGTGAAAAAATAATCGACAAAAATGTACGAAAACGCCCCCTGGCGGCTGTTAAAAATAAAAATAAATGTGAAAAATGATTTCCCGACCCAAAAAACCCCCTATTTACACATTTTCAATAATTTTTTTACTTTTGAATCAGTATTATGGAAAATATTATAAAAACATCTTTATCGAAATTTTGGCAGGCTCGAAAATGATTTTAGAGGTATGGTTCCTTGGGCAAATATACTTGTTATGGCCTATATATATATAAATTAAAATTTATTTGTGTGTTTGACATTAAAAGGTGGCTAAACCGTAGGACCGATGTTCTTGGAATTTTCACAGTGTATAAGTTTGTATCGGGAAAGTCAAATAGGCCCATATTTTTAATATCTGAAATGGGCGCGGCAACTCCCATATATACAAATTTTTAACTTCATACATCTCGAGGTCTATGATAGTAACAGTCCTGGAACTTTGTAGGAGTATATACGTTAGTAATGTGAGAAGTCGGGCTAAAAATGGGCGGGATGAAACAAGTGCGCGTGGCACCTCCCATACATGGTAAATGCGTATATATACATATACCTAGAGTACTGTGATTGCCAGAGCCTTGAAACTTTCTGCACGACAATTGGTTGTTATTGTAAGTATTCGTACCAAAAGTGGGCTGGATTGGGTTAGTGGGCGTGGCACCTCCCACACAAAAAAAATTATATGGAGTTCTATAAACCTGACAATCTTGCAACCGGGTGTGAGTTCACGACTGATGAGTGTGAGAACTAATGTGAAAAATGGACGGAACCAAACCAGTGGGCGTGGCATTTCCCATATATGGTAATTACAGTTCTATGATTGCCAGAGCCTTGAAACTTTCTGCAAAATTAATGGGTTGTTAGTATGAGTAGTCATAAAAACGGGCAGGATTGTGTCGGTGGGCGTGGCAACTCCGATACAAAAAAAATATATGCAGTACTATGAACTCGAAAGTCATGAAACCTGATGTGAGTTCATGAATGATGTGTGTGAGAACTTATGTCAAAAATGAGCGTAATGTAACAAGTGCGCGTGGTACATTCTATACAAAGTAAATATTTATCATCATATATCTATAATGATAGCTAGAGTCTTGAAACTATCTGCAAGTTATTGGTTGTTAATGTAGGTTGTCCACCCAAAAATAGCGGAAAAAGCAAAGGAAAAGACGTGTTAATTCCACGCAGTAAATACTGAATTCTATGATGATTGTCCATCTAACAATCCAAACTTTCCAAAATTTAACTTTCAATGTGTAACACTAACAGACGTAAATAGTTGAAAGTTTCAATGCTATTGTATCGAATACAGTGGGCCTTGAAAATATACACCTCCAGATTTATAAAAATGATTTTACCGTGGATTGTCCGTTTCATAACGTACTTGATTAGCTCCATAAACACTAATAGAATCTTTCCAATGGACTGGAAACATGCCAAAATTATGCCAGCACCAAAAATGGGTAGCGAATACTGCCCCATTGCAATTCTTCCACATCTCTCAAAAGTTTTCAAGTATCTTTTACACAGGCAGATCATTAGGTATTTAAACGACAACAACTTGCAGAGCATCAATCCGGTTTCAGACCCCAACATAGCTGTATAACAGCTTTATCTGATGTAGTTGAGGAGATAAGAAGCAACATGGATGATGGAAAAAAAATATCTTTTTTGGTTTTATTAGACCACTCAAAGGCATTTGACACGGTGCACCACTCAATTTTATGCCTCAAACTGAAGAAGTTTTTTAACTTTTCTGCATTAGCAGTTAGACTCATCTCGTCATATCTTATAAACAGATCCCAATCTGTTGCTAATGGTAGCTCCATCTCAAACTCACTGCAAGTTTTAAGAGGGGTACCACATGACTGGATTTTTGGACCACTACTTTATTTAATAAATGCCAATGATCTACCATAACAAATTAAATTCTCTAAAACTCACATGTACGCTGATGACATTCAGCTTTATTTAAGTAGTACCAAGGGTTCAATCATTTCCAAAACTCAAGAACTAAATTTTGATCTCAAACGAATTCTAAATTGGACAACGGCAAATGGTCTACGACTTAATCCAAATAAATATAAGTGTATTATAATAAAGAAGAAAGTGATGTATTTGGAGAATGAGATAAATGTCTTCCTTGGGGGGCTCTAAAATTGACATCGTTGACTCGGTGTTGTTTTTAATGGAACTCTGACTTGGTCAGATCATTTTAATCAATCCTGTGGCAGAATTTATAGTATATTAAGAAGCTTATGGTTAATACAGCACTTCACTCTACCGAAAAAAATAAGAATGCTACTTGCTAAAACCAGCACTGCTATATGCATCTGAGGTTTTCACAGGTTGCAACTCTAGGGATAACAGGAAACTAACTGTAACTTTAAATATCATCACTGGCTAAATCTTGGGATTAAGAAAACTTGATCGTGTATCCCAATACTTGTGTCATGTCTTACACATGTCTTTTGACAACTATATTAAATTCCTGAACATATTTCTACATAAAATTATTATAACAAAGGCTCCAAAATATCTGTTTGAACGATTAAGGTTGGCAAGATCTTCCAAAGGAAATCGAATAATTCAATTTAAATACCGGGACCATGCCTCTGAATGTCAACTTTTTATTCTAACTATTCGTCTCTGGAACCAACTTCCCAATGGTATGCAAAATACAAGCAACGCAATAGGGTTTAGAAAATTACTATATCAATACCGTAATTGATTTTACTTGATTTTGTAATGTTTTTTAACTGTAATTTATAATATTTTAAATTTAGATTAAGAGCTTCTGATGGTAGATATTATGAATAACCAACTAGTCTGTTGTAATGGAAAATCAAATTTAATAAATAAATACAAATACAAATTCTGACGATGCCCACCAACATGTCCTTCGAATTCAAACGGCTGCAATTTCCAGTTCGTCTAGCTTCGCAATTACAATTAAAAAAGGACAAAGTCAATCATTAAGTGTCGACGGATTAAATTCCGAAAAATTTGATAGTCAGCAAAAAAAAATGTTTTTTTCATTTATTTATTTGCAATCTATTTTACAATAATAAGCAAATTACAGCAATTAAATATTCACATGAGTTTTAATCTCCAATAAGGTTAAAACATTCATACATATGTATACATATAAAAAAATGTACACTATAACTTAACTACTTATGTATATTTATTATTTTGTATTTTTATATATTCACAAAAGTTTTATTTACATATATACAGTTATTTTAAAAATGGTAGGTCAAGGACATGGAGTCTTTTAAGTCTTTTAACTTCGTCGTAATCGTCCAATAAACTAATTGCAAGTACGCTAGAATGATTGCTAAGTCTTTCTAAGTATTTGGTGCTAAATCCACTAATTTCATTTTTGACTCTAGCTATGGATAACTCCTTATGGATATTGTCATTAATCATAAACCAAGGTGCATCTGTAATCATCCGAAGAGTTTTTGACTGGTATCGTTGAAGAGTTTCAGTATTAGAGTTGATCGAGGTCCCCCAAAGTTGTATACCATATGTCCATATGGGTTTAAGAATAACTTTATACAACATGACTTTATTTTCGAGACATAATTTTGATTTTTGACCCAGCAACCAATACATTCTTTTAGTTTTAATATTTAGTTGGTCCTTTTAGCTTCAATATGTTTTCTCCACGTGAGTTTTCTATCTATATGCATTCCAAGATATTTAGCACAATCCGATTTAGGAATTTCTTCACCATTTAGAAAAATAGGAGGACAATCACCTTTTCTTAAAGCAAATGTAATATGCAATGATTTTTCAGCATTAACACAAATATTCCATGTTTTCAACCAATTTGAAATATTATTAAGGTGTTATCTGATGTATCACAGGCATATCTGATGTAAAAATAGTGTAAAGTACAGGACCTAAAACACTTCCTTGACGGATACCAGCTTTGATATCACAAATGTTGGATATTTCATCATTTACTTTTACATAAAATTTGCGATATTTTAGATACGACTTAAGAACTAAATAAAAAGTTGCAGGAAGAAGTTGCTTTAATTTTAAGGGCAGGCCAGGATGCCAGACTCTATCGAAAGCTTATTTTACATCCAAAAACAAATCAGAGCAGTATTCCTTATTTTCCAATGCATTTCTAACTTCATTTAATATATGATGGCATTGTTCTGGTGTACCGTGGTAATGGCGAAATCCAAATTGATGCTCAATTACAATATTTTTTGCATCCAAAATTGGCAGAAGTCTATGCAGAAATAGTTTTTCAAACACTTTTGAAAATGTAACTAATAGACTTATCGGCCTATAAGACCTTAAGGCATTTTCTGGATTATTAGGTTTTGGTACCATCATTATCTCTGCACATTTCCACTGAGAAGGAAAATGATTCAGTCTCAAAATTTAATTAAAGATAAGTGTTAAAAAATAATAGATTTTTTTTTTTAATTTTATTATTTTTTATAAAAATAAAAAATCTTATTTTCGATCTGTTTTAAATTATTCAGGCTCAAGATCAACTGTTTTTACTTTAAATAAAGCAAAAAGCATTGGCAGATTTGTTTCAAAAATTGATCTATATTCTGCATGACAAGTTATATAGCTGTTTCGGGAAGAGTCACCAACCCTCATCAGTAACCAAAAGCAGTGGATAGTTTGTTCGGTAAAAAGCTAAATTCATATATATTTGCTGAAAACAACCAAATGAGAATTCCAGCAAAAATTATACTATTTAAGCCTCTTCCAATATAACAAACTAAAATATAAACCAACTTTGAAACAAATATGTTTTGTATACGAGTATACGTTGCATACTACAATATACATGATTGTTCGTGTTTTGAAAAAAACAAGAAAAACAATTTGTTTTTGCTAAACTTATATTTAGCGTTAACGGCGTGTCCTCCGTATTTTTAATTTTATTATTTTTTATAAAAATCACATTACGAGATTTGTAATTGATCAAAGCGATGTTAATGTAGAGAAAGCTATAAATTGGAAAAAACTCTGCTTGTTCGTTCTAACTCTCGTATGAAAAGAAAGAAAAAACATTTCTCATGTTCTTTTCTTTCTAATGTTGAGTTAAATAGTTGATTAAGCATGAGTTGAACCAATAGGCAGAAGGATGCTGAAGATGAACAAGTCGCTTTGTTCGAAAGTAGCTACTCCATCTAGCGCTGTCTTCAATTTTTTCCAAATTTCTCTTACATTGCATAAAAAAGTATTATCATTTCTAGTATTAGAAAATGTATACATGATCTCGAACCGAACTATAAATAACTAATTATTATTACAACACAAGATCGACAATACATAAAAACTAACAAATAAAAAATCTTATTTTTGATCTTTATCATTTTAATGATCGAGCTTGAAATTATTCAGGCTCAAGATCAAATGTTTTTACTTTTTTTTTTTTGGTAATGCTTTAAGGTGTTTGGCACATAATATATCATATCACGGACATTTTTTGTTATTTAATTTGGAAATTTCTTGAGCTACTTCTAGGGTGATATATGTTTAATCGGTAAGTCCATTTGGCAAGGGCTTTCAAGAAACGCAGTTACTTCACTAGACGAGTTTTTGAAAGCAAATGGTTCAAATGTAAATTTCAGGTATTGAGAAAAACTATCAGCTTTGCTTAAATCAGATTTATACCAGATGCCATTTGAACCTTTCACAGCTATATGTCTTTTCATTGGTCTTTTTAAAAACTTTGTAGCATTCCATAATTTGTGTTCGTTGTTTTTTAATGGACTAAGATTTTTGTAAACAGCAGCTAAATTGTTAATTTTTTGCCTCGGTTAAGTGTTATTTTAATTCTATTGTGGCCCGATTTAAATTAGTTTTATCTGCTGGATTTCTGGTTTGTTTCCATGTCCTTCTTAAATTTCTTTTAATTCTTACTAAATCTCTAATTTCAGCAGATACAATTACTTTATTTGGACCACTATCCGGTACTGTTGTTGGTGTTGAAGACACGCTGCTTCATGTATTAAGTTTTTTAAGTTTTCAACTGCATTATCGAGCCCATCCCCATCTTTAATTCGTATATTAAGGCTAATGTTTCTTTCTATCCAGTATTTAAAAGAACTTAAATCAGTTTTGTTTGTAATAACTTTTAAATTTCTTTAACTTGTAAATAACTCGCATTATAATTTACTAATAGAGCTGAATGGTCGGAACTTAGTTAATCAGTTTCTAAGATATCTAAACAATGCCTCCGTAAACAACAAAATCCAATAGGTCTGGTATTTTTCTGGATTCGTCGCTTGGCCAATATATAGGTCTACCTGTAGATAAAACAGAGTAATTATTTTGCATTATGCATTTGTAAAGTTCTTTGCCTTTGGAATTAGCAAGTCTTGAACCCCACACCACTGATGCTTGGCGTTGTAGTCTCCACCAACGATAAATTTAGGTCCCATTTTTTTAAAAAAAAGATTCATAATCTTCGCATGTAATTTTATGTTTTGGTGGAATGTATATGGAATAAATAGAAACGTTACGGTTGTCACATTTGATTTGTATTCCAGCCGCTTGAATATAGGTTTTTTTTATAATTATCAAGTAAAACGTATTTTATAGAGGATTTAACTAAAATGCTGAGCCTGCATGTGCTTTGTTATCCGGATGATTACATGAAATGACATCGTAGCCATTTATTGTGAAATATGTTTTATTAGTGAAATGAGTCTCTGATATTAGAAATACATCGAGATGATGAGTGTGCATAAATATTTCGATTTCTCTTGTATGGTTCGGAAGCTCGTTGGCATTCCATATTCCTAAACGTAAATTTATTTGCATAATTTTGAAATAAGCATAGTTATCATATTGAGAAGATTAGCTAACATAGCTCCAATTCTGTCCATAGAGTTATTGTAGCAAAAATATAAAAATTAAAAATTTCCATTTTCTATTGGTATTATACTTACTTCGTGGAATAAATATAGTAAAAACATTTATTAGAAAAAAAAAAATTATATTCACTGTAAGTCGTAGCGAAACACAACAAGGAACACTAGTAACATATTGGAATGCGTTGCACTTTGGAGAACCAGAAAACGAATATTTTATAGAAACATTTTAGGCCCCGATGACATAAAACCTTCTTATACATCTTCTAGGATTATGATCAATAGGAATATAATAATAATTTATGATCCAGCTGAAAAAGATCACCGCGGTTTGCAATGCCGACTGCTGGACTAGATCTAATTGTTATCAAAATAATGTGGGTGAATAAAATTTAAAATGCTATACACTTTATGAACATGGTGTATACATTTTGAAACAATTATGCATTTTCATGTGTATTTCAAGTCCCGCCAGCTCATCATAATATAATGCAGTAATAACAGCAACAACAATACTTATAGTTTAAAATTTTAACTCACACTATTAAGCACTTAACATGTTTTAGAATGCACATTTTCATGTCTATCAAATGTGTGATGGTGTGCATTATGCTGTATAACAAATATAATTTGCTTAAAATTTTATTGCAAAAACAAAAAAAAAAAATTTAAACTGCAAACGAAAACTCAATGAAAATATAATGACCAAAATAATGATGACAATAATGCTGCCGTCAGCAACTTAATGACCACGTTACGTGACGTAGTCACAATTTGCAGACACTCATTGCAACATTATAAAGTACGTTTGTTTCATCAAAATTTTAGCGAAATACATAAAGACATATCAAATACTAAAAGGATATGCCCATAATTATAGAATATTTACGTGCACATATGTGACAAATGCAATAATAACATAATTGCATATACCTGCAAAATTTTTCTAATTGTATAAATGTTTGAAAGTATTAACCAATGTTTACGAATGTTGATTTCAAATACTCAATACATTATTTTCCTACAATCGAGGGCACTAATAACATGATATGATATCACTAGTAAGCTATGGCCTCGCTACGATCTCAATAAATAAGTACAAGCTACCCAGGAAAAATTTGGTAATAGCAGCTCATTGATTTTTGCATTACCAATAATGACCTACCACTGCCCACTGCATTACTTCTAAAGTGAAAATAAGGCGTTACTAATAATGTGTTATACAGCTACTTATATTTCATGCCAGCGCCTTGCATATTGCATTACTTTAAAAGTGAAAATAATGAGTTCCTAGGCAACTAGCTACCTCCAATGACATCCCCGTGTTAAAATAATGAGCTTATCAGGCAAACTTCAACCAGTTACACCTCATTCTAAAACCCATTATTTGGTAATGTTTGTTTTTCCTGGGTATTTACTGTCACTTCTAAGAGTGGACTGGCGTACACTAAAGGGGTGGTAACAGGTTACAGTCTTAATGGTTATCACGCTACACAGGTGAGGCTTAGTTCCAGTTACAGATGCGGGGAGACAATAAAACATTGTTAGTCGATGTCCCCGCTTTGGCATGGAATCGATATTGTGTTCTGAAATTGAGAACTTGAATGAAGTTGTAAAAGTGAATTTGATGCCAATAAAAATATATGCTATATGTTTAATCGACGCGGATGAAAAGATTAGATTAGTGGAACGTGTCTAAGAGGACCTCCGGCTCAGTCACCTCTAACTTATTCTAGATACAGTGTTGTGTTGAAATGATTGAAACCAAAATAAAAAAACGCATAATAATTACAGTATTAATTGCAATATGTCTGAAAAATTACGTCAAAATCTAATCAACTACTAAAAAAAAAAAATTGTCAGATAATATATGTAAAAAGCACAATACAGTAATCCCTCCAACTGCGCGGTAGATACGTTCCACAAAAACAACGCGCAAACCGAAACCGCGCACTGTGAACCCGATTTTATGTGTAATTATGGGGCTAGGTTCCAGATGTTAGAAAAATTGCAAAAAATATAATAAAAAGTCTTTATTCAACGAGTAGTATACATATTTACATCAATATAAACATAAAATATATTGAAAACAGTCTCAATTCAACGACTATAAACATTAGTAAAAATTGAACATAAATTAAAATTATAGAAAACAATATAAACATAAATAAAAAACAAGTAAGAAAATTATAGTCGGTCTAGACCGACTATACGATACCCTATACCATGCGTTTAGAAACCCTATCTCTTAGGCCCAACTAACTGGACATTGAAAATAAGCAAAAACCAAATTTGAGTGGGATTTTTATTAATTTTTTTGGCTGCAGATATGAAAAAGTTCATATCGGATGCTATATCTATAAAGGGACTAGGTCCAAAAATGGACCGATGCTGACCATCTTTGGTAAAGTCTCTTGTATTTTGTAAAAATGTGTACAAACAAAATTTGAGAAGAATCAGTGCAATATTTTTGTTTTTTAATAGATTTAAGTGAATATCGGGAAGCAGCTCTATATGGGGTCAAAGGGATCATTTTTGGACTACTCATTAGTGGATGTAATGAACGCATACAAACCCAATTTGAGTAAGATCTATATGACAATTTGGATCTTATGGCAATTTATGTCGATTTCATATGGGTAATTTGTATGGGGGCTAGGTCTGAACATGGACCGATTCTCACCAATTTCAATAGCGTTCATCCCATGGCCGATAAAAGCTTATATACCAAATTTCGTCAAAACATATTCATATTTGCGACCTGCAGTTTGATTACAAGCTTTACATGGACACACAGACGGACGGACGGACGGACGGACGGACGGACGGACGGACATTGTTAAATCAACTCAGAAAGTGATTCTGATTCGATCGGTATAATTAAAGATGGGTCTAGGTCAAATATTTTTTGTTGTTACAAACAGCAGCACAAAGTCATTATACCCAAACCACATAGTGGTATAGGGTATAATTAAACATAAATACATAACGTGGTTTTAATCACTGCTACATTCTGATGAGATTGATTCTAAAGACCGTGATTCTATATGTATTTGAAAAAAGCTTGTTAACACTGATTGCTTACCAGCTTTTTGTTTTTCTTTATAAATTTCAGCATATGGGGCGAAAGCTGCTGTCAAACTTCTCCGAAATTTTAAGGCACGGTCCATATCGGGGTCCATATCAAAAGCTTCCTGTTCAAGTTGACTACCAAGTTTTAAAAAGTTTGACAGTTTTTCACTAGTAAACCTTTTCTCCCCTATAGTCTCTACATCTTCTACACTTTCTTAATTTTCATCATTATTATTATCGCCGAACTCTGCCAAAATATCGTCAACAGGACTTCCGTGATATCTTCTGATTATAAATTTTGAAATCCGTCCCCACCAATTGTTCTACCTAAAGTCACAATTTCCATAATTTCTGGCATTTCAACAACAGCTTCTCTTATGCAGCTTTCTGACCATAATTTTTTCCATACAGCATTCGTGGTTGAGTTTTTAACTCCATCCCGTGCTAATTTAATATTTTTTACGGAAGATAGAATGTTATACTGTCGCCAAATACTCACGAATTGAAAGACTATCCAGTCCATCTGTAGCTTCAATTAATTGCCGAAATATGCTTCTAAGATAATACAGCTTAAATGCGGCAATTATGCCTTGGTCCATCTGCTGTAGTAAAGATGTCGTATTTGGAGGCAGAAATATTACTTTAACATTAGTGTGCAATTCAGCCAAATCTGTTGGATGACGTGGTGCATTGTCAACTATCAAAGGAATCTTAAATGCAATGTTTTTTATCTATGTACTAAGCCTCAGATTCTTCACAAAAGCAATTTAAAAACCAGTTCTCAAAAAGCTTTGCTGTCATCCAAGCTTTCTTGTTTGATACGCAATGAACTGGGCGTGAGTTTTCTGACATTCCTTTAAAAGCACGAGGATTTTCTGATTTATAAATTATTAGTGGTTTATTCTTAGAATCGCCAGCTGCATTACCGAAAACAAAACTGACAATATATCTTTGGAAACCTTGAACCCCTGAGCAGATTTCTCTTCTTTAGAAATAAATGTTCTGCTAGGCATCTTTTCCAAAATAAGACAGTCTCATCAACATTAGAAACTTGGCTTGACCATCATTAATGATATCTTTTAACGTTTTTGGATATAAAGATGCAGCTAATGTATCAGCACTGGCTACTTCGCCTATAAATTTTATATTATGTAGATTTTTACGATGTTTAAACTGTTCAAACTATCCTTTACTCGCTTGGAATTTAATTTCGCCTGAATTAGATGATCCAGGTTTTTCCTTTTGTAAGCGATTAAAGACTAATAACGTTTTAGTTCGAATAACAGCAGCACTAAGTGGCATTGTCTTTTTTTCTGTTTTCTCTATTATTGAATTTCGAGGTTTTTTTTTACAGTTTTTGCAGCCAGAGATGTGGAACAAACAACTGAACTTTGAATTTTTATTGCATTCAATTTAATCCTCCTTTACTGGAAGGTTTGCTTCTAACGTCAATATTTTTCTTTCGCCAGCTTTTTCCATTATTATATATAGGGTGTAAATATTATTAAAATACCTCTTAATTCAAAGTGAGTATTAAATCAAAAATCAAACATTTTATTTATACATACTTACTTTATATCACCATTTAATTGATGTAAGAATTCCTTATACACTTATATCTATTGCGCATATATATGATTTTCTTGAATTTAATTTAGTTAAACAAACACTTGTATAAATATCTATTAATTAAAATTGCGTAATTTTACATCCTCATTCTAACGAGACCACTAGAAAAATGAAATATTTTTTTTGGAAATAAAAAGTATATATGCATCGGAATGCGGGGAACCACTATATTTTGTTTCAAACTAAAAGGACATATTTTGAGTTTCACCCAAAAAACTTGTTATTTTTGTTGATAACTGAAAAAAATCGCAAAAACAACTACTATTGTATACTTATTATTCGCAATTCTTTACAATGAAACAACTGTATTAAAATTTTGTAGTAAATATTTAAAAAAAAAAAAATGTTTTTTGTCTCTACTGAAAATTTGTAAATTTTGAGTTGACTCACTTTAGAGGTGCAGGTGCGATATGGCAACTTTTACAAAACTGAGAATAGTAGAAATTAGAAGTATAAATGCAAATATTAAAGAAATTTAAAACATAACGATTGTTTGTTGGAACAGTGTGGTATCTTCTGAGACTAATACAAAGTAAAAGCTGTACGGTAATAAAACTGATTCTTAACCACACTGCTCGTAAGCCCGACTTCTGGTGAGTGTGTTAAAGCGCTGACCAAAAAGTGCAAGTACGAGTGTATGTGAGATAGACGCAGTAGAAAAATTTCATATAGAAACAATCTATTCAATTATAATATAACAATTATCACAATGTTCCATAAATCGCCGATGAAGGCTGAAACGCCAGAAAACTGGTCTGATTAAGAATACAGTGTAGTTATGAATTTTTAGAAATATATGCTTTCGTTTTCTCTACCAAGCACCATTGAAACGAAAGAGGCCTCATTTGGCGAAGTTCATACATCCACTATTGAGATGACCAAAATACATGAATTAAAGTTTGAATTGCTGCATCGCGCTCCTTATTCGCCAGATTTAGCTCATTCGGAATACTTTCCATTTCCAAACTTGAAAACATGGGCCCAGTGGAATAATATTTGCCAGCATGGTTAATGGCTATTTTAAGATTAATGGCTAGACAATTTTTACTATAAACAGAGTATCTAAGCTATTTAATATCGCTGGGAAAAGTGTATCTAGCTAAAAGCAGATTATGTTGAGAAATAAAGAAAATTTTTCCACAGTCGCACAGTGGGGCCTTTTGACTTTTCTCGTTTCAAAAATCATAACTTTTATTGCAATGAAATTTGAATCATAAGGGTTTATTAGGTTAGCGACGAGATCTATAAAAAATCTTTGACACCGGTCCATGTTTGGACCTAGTCCCCGTACAAATTGTCTTCATAATTTGACTAAAATTCCACAAAGGATGACAGATTTGCTAGTTTCTGTATTACATTTAAAAAATGTACAAAAATAGTGCAAAAAAACACTGTAAAATTTTAATGAAATCGGACATCTTTTGGACATATTTTTCAAATTTTTTTTTATAAAGAAAAACACCCAAAGCTTTCAAAATTCCAACTTTCACATTGAAATTCTTTTAATTAACAACTCAAGAGACTTATAATTTCACAATACATATTGTTTTTATCCGAAAGTCTTGAAAAAAAATACCACTCTAATATAACATGTTAAATTAATATTAATTTCTTTATTAATATAAGATACACCTCTTTGAGACATTTTTAATATTAATGATGTAGATATGAAGTCATTTAGTATATTTATACCCTACACCACTATGTGGTTTGGGTATAATGGCTTTGTGCTGCTGTTTGTAACTACCAAAAATATTTGACTTAAACCCATCTTTTATTATAACGAACAACTCAGAAACACTTTCTGAGTCGATTTAGCGATGTCCGTCCGTCCGTCCGTCTGTGCGTCCATGTAAGCCTTGTAATCAAACTATAGGTCGCAAATATGAATACATATTGATGAAATTTAGTATGTGAGTTTTTGTCGACAATAGGTGAAATTCGCTCTATGTTCACACATAGTCCCCATACAAATGACCCCTATGAAATCGACATAAATTGCCATAAGATCCAAATTATCTTATAGATCTCAGTCGAATTGGGTTTGCATGTGTTTTATATGTCCATTAATCAGTAGTCTAAAAATAATCCCTATAGGACAATTCTTAGTAATAGGCCCCATATCGAGCTGCTTCCCGATCTTCACTTACATCTATCAAAAAACAAAAATATTGTACAGATTTTTGTCAAATATGGTTTATATATGCATATTTTTTTCAAAATATAAGTGATTTTACCAAATATGGTCAGGGTCGGTCCATTTTTCGACCTAGGCCCCATATAAATATAGTACCCGATATGAACTTTTTCATATCTGCAACCAAAGAAATTAATAGCAATGCCACTCAAATTTAGTTTACGCTTATTTTATACCATTAGTTGGATCGAAGAGTCAGGGTTTCTAAACCATATAATTTTCTTACTTGTTTTTTTTTTTTTTTTTTTTGTTATTGAGTATTAATTTCTTATTATATTGAATTCATTAACAAAATATGAAATATTTGGGACGCCTAAATATAGTTTATGTAGCGCAAGGGAATGTTTTATTGTGCTGAATTCATTAATAAATTTGCAGTTTTTATTACTGCCAATACATAAAAATTACAAAACATTAACAATCTTCTAAAAACACTTCTCCACCCTATCAAAATCAAAATATGAAAACATTTAAATTCAAGCACAAAAAAAATCGTGAAAAATAAGATAAAAATCTGCAAAGATAATATGGTAATATTTGGTATTTTATAGCCTTTAAATTAAGCCATATAACTTTAAAATCGATGAATTTTTTACTGAGTTATGGCAAAACACGTCTACCTAAGGTTTCCAATTTCTCGGCAAAACAAACTAACCGAGTTTTCGAGTAACTGCAAGGAAAATTAACCGAGTACTCGGTTAACCGAGTACTCGGTTAACCGAGTACTTCAAAAAAAAACATATTTGTAATTCATATATTTTTATATTTTTAATTTATTATATATTATAGACTATAGAGTATAAAAAAAGTATATAATTGTTGAGTAGAGTATAGAAGTATTTATCTTTAATTAAAAAATAATACTTTAAGAAAATTAGTGCATCTAATGATTCGAAGTTTAAGCGGCTTCACATTTTGGTCAAGAAATTTCCCGCTGTTGAGAAAACCCTTTCTGTAGCGGTAGATGTTGGTTTTATAGTTAATAAGGCCTCGTATAATCGTTCAAGATTCTCCGTACGCTTTTTGGTTCCATATAATATTTTAAAATCTGATTTTAAGTCTCTTATATTTTTCCCAGTATTAGAACTATTATTCATGACCAAAAAGGGCGAAATTGCCCTGTGCAGTTCTTGATTAAGCTCATTTGTATCCGTTTCTTCTATTTCAAAGCAATCGTCTGTTGACACGCTGTCACTACCAGCTTCTTCAGAAATAGTAGAAACCGGATATATTTTATTCAAAAGAATATTTGCATATTCACAAATTGCAATTTTTGACGAATATGTAAAATCACCATTGGCTCGAGGCATTTTTCCACACTGGAGATATAGTAACAACGTTATTACTATTTCATTTCTTCTGTCGTTCATTCGAGTTTTTAATGCAGTTAATAATTCTTTTCAAACAAAAATTTTAAAACACCTTCAGAAGTTAACAACGTAGCATTTTCTTTACTTAATTCGTTAACAGCCAATTCAGTTGGTTTCATAATTTTTAAAATTTCTTCCAAAACTACCTCATTTCCCTCTTTATAAATATCGAAACAACCAATACCATTCAGTGCTTTCTTGATACATTCTTTCAATTTTAAGAAACATTCAATCATTGGGATAAGAGAATTTCAGCGGGTTTTACAATCCAACATCAAACTCAAATTTTTGCCTTCGTGGTTTGTGACATAATTTTCCAAAATTGAGTTCCTTACTGGTGAATTTTTAAATTTTTTAATAACGGTTCTGGTATCTGCTAATGTTTTGCCTATATCTGAATTTTTCTTCAACCAAATTTTTCAACTTAACTGCATTGCACGAACCTTCAATTCGCATCAAACCTAAGACTTGAGCTTTATTTTTACTGTGTAAGGTTACGTTCAAATATCTTTTAACATTTCTGCTGTCCATTCGTCTATGGTAATACTAAATTTTTGTCCATTATTTTTTGAACTCGAGGTCGATAAGTATTTGGTAAGTTCTGTTTTTTTCTGTACAGCAAAATCTTTAATGTGATTCATGATGGATCTCTTTAGAGCAGAAGAATTTTTAATAGCATGTATGGAAGTCCATCCACAGCAGCACATTTTGCTAAAACTTCCCCCAACGAGTCTCGATTCACGTAATTGTTCAGTTCAGCAATCGGATCCAGTGGATATCATCGGAAGTTCTTCTGAACTATTTCGCTTTTTATTAATAAATATATCATGTCTTTTTAAGTGGTTGATCAATGCGGTTGTGGATGATCCTTTACAGAAGATGACATTCCCAGACTTCAAACATTTTGCGTCTTCATTATTTTTATTTTTATTAAAAAAATTCCAGACTTCAGACTTTTTATTTGAGTTCTTGGTTGACATGGCTATTTTAGAAAATTAAATTGTAACTACACTACATGTAACCTCACAAAATATAATAAACTTACCACCAATTTGTCGAATAAACTTTCTTCAAAATTAAATATGAAAAAGTAAAACCAATAATATTTTATTTGCAAGGTTATTAGTTCTGAATTTGAATTAACTTGAATTCATTTATTTAGCTCTTTCAATTGTTTAAACAATAACCGAGTATTAATGGTGAAAAACCGAGTTTCCGAGTTATATATAAAACAGAGAAACAGCCGAGAAACCGAGTACTCGATAACCGAGAATGGAAACCCTACGTCTACCCATCTATCCAGTGTATGTCAAGATGTTTTTACAACTTTATGGTTGTTGCGTGCAGCCAAGTTCACTTTAACTAATTAGAGTATTGTATTAGTAAACTATTTTAGGTAATATCTATCAAAATAGAAAAAACTACCAAAATATAGTATATTTGAAAAACTGAGACTGTTTTTTAGAAACTAAAAAACCCTTTCAAACGACACCAAAAGCATAATAATCGGTTCACTAGTTTGCCTACAATATGATTTGAAAGAGGATATTTTTCAAAAAATTTTGCGCCTTTTTCTAAAAGCTAAAAAAGATTCCAACTTTTCAGAGCTCTATCATCCATAATTTTTATCCGATTTTAAAACCGTTTATTGATTCTTAATCTGTGAGAAATCCTCTATCCTATACATTCATTCATTTTGCTGAATGCTTCCACGAAATTTTTGATTTTTGCCACGCTATTTGGGGAAAGGCGCCACTGTGCGTCGTAGAAAAAAAGTTTTATATTGTAAGATTATGCACAAACAAATGCTCAATATTCGTACTTTTTTAGACCATTGCACTTAAAATAAAATTTTCAATTTCTTTATTAATTTTATCGCAAAATTATCCTGAAAATCTTATAAGTTTTAGAAACAAAATGACACGAAAATAAAAGTGTTCACCATATAAATTGCTTTTAGTGCTAAAAAAATATATTTGAAAATCAATATAAATAGTTTAGTTATAACATTGCTCTTATATGTGCACATATAAAAGCATTCTAATCTGTCAGTTGATGGACTTAATAACCATAAGGAGTTTATTGAAAATAAAGAATACTATAATTTTCATTAAGATTCGATCAAGTGCACCATCATAACGATTACAATGATGACTTTGTTTCTCGACCCATACGAAAACAATATATTTTTCGTATATACAAAATAGAGGCATTCATGACTCAAGTTGAAGAAGGTAAAGAATTTGTATTTGTGGCCACTCATCATGACTGTAAGATATGTAAGCTCTAAAATGAACACAAGATTCAATAACAAGCGTAAATTGAGCACCACCACCTTTGGCAATAAAACCATCAAATATATAACATTTGGTATGAAGAAGTATGGGTAAATAACAACAACAGCAAAGAAAAACATCTACAATTTTTAATAGCTTTAAATAAATACAATAGGTAAATGACCATAACAAATAACAACATGTACTAGTTTCAACAATTGTCGCCTATTTTTATATATTTCTTAAAAAAATTTTGTAATTAGTTTAGATATGTTCTTCAGAAAAATAAAAGAAACCTTATGAATTAACAACATGACTAAGATTTTCACCTCATTGATTGACGGATAGATCACAAAAATAGAAATGTCATTCATGAAGAAATTTAACCCTCTTTCCATACAGCTGTTATAGAGCCAGTATGTAGATAGATATTTATTTATACATTAGCCATCATTTTAAATTGTGTGCGCATTTTTCAATCATTCAAGTGCTTAATGAATTGACAGTTTTTCATTTATTTCCGTTTTAATTATTTCCTTAAGTGCAGCAGCAGTTCTAACCCTTTTTCTCATGCTATAATATTTGTTAAAACTCTTGTTCTTTTATGTCAAATTTAAACTTCCGCTCAAATTATGATAGTCATTGCGAGCAAAGATCCATGGGATATTCTTAAAATTCTTGATGGCTGAGAAAAATTTTAAATGTTTTTTCACAAAAACAATATAACGAATTTTTAAGGTTACAGATTTTACAGAAGGTATGAAACTGCTAAATAAAATGTAAGCATAAGCCAGATATGAGATATTCTTATTGGATGTGATTATAATTTGGAGATCTATACCAAAATGATCTAATCGTGTTCATCTTAAGGGGAAGACACTTATGTTTTCTAAAACATTTAAAAATTTGTTTATTCAAAGTCGAATATATTTAAAACAAGTAAGAAAATTACAGGCGGTCTTGACCGACTATACGATACCCTATACCACGTGTTTAGAGATTTAAGTGAAAGATTTAAGTGAAGATCGGGAATCAGCTTCATATGGAGGCTGTAACTAAGAATTGTCCTATAGGCTTTATTTTTGGACTACTGTTAAATGGATGTATTAAACACAAACAAACCCAATTTGACCGAGAGCTATATGATAATTTGGATATTATGTCAATTTAAGTCGATCTCATGGGAGCCATTTGTAAGGGGACTAGGTCGGTTCATTAACAAATTTTCACCAATTTCAATGGCGTTCATCCTATGGCCGTCGGAAGCTTATATACTAAATTTGATAAAAATATATTCATATTTGCGACCCGTAGTTTGACTACAAGGTTTACATGGACACAAGGACGGACGGATATCGCTAAATCGACTCAGAGTGGATAGAATAGTGGATAATGAATAGACATTTGCAGATTAAAGTGAATTTGGATAGAGAATTTCATACGTCATCTGGTATTATAAATGTATGTACATTAGGGTGGCCCTTCATTATTTATTTATTTTATTTATTTATTTATTAGGTCAATGGAATAAATCCTTACAGACCTGTATAAATGATATAATTACATATGTACATATATTGAAACAATTAAATGATTTAAAAATAAAAACAAATAGTTAGGAATTTAAGGAAATAATGATATTATGCTTAATTACATCAGTGTTCAACGAAAAATCAATTAATTGATGAAGATTATTATAAACACAACAAATTCTTCTAAAAGGATCAGCTAGAGCATAGTTGGTTTGAAAAGATTTAACAAAGAGTGGTTGGAATTGGCGTGATACTCGTTGAGGAACATTAAAAGTTATATTGTTGAGAAGAAAGTCAGAACAGATTTCACCATTAATTAGGTTGATCATAAATGTTACTTTTAGCATAGTCCTACGGCTTTCCAAAGTAGGTAATTTTATTAATTTAAGTCGATCAGCGTATGAAGGTAGATTAATTGCAGAATTCCAAGGTAAGCCACGTAAGCAAAAGAGTAGAAATTGTTTCGTTGAATATGAATGTTATAGAAGGGATCCCATATTATTGACCCATATTCTAAAATAGGTCTTACAAGCGATGTAAAAAGTTGTTTGGTTATGTAAGGATCAGTAAATTCTTTTGCCCTAGAGTGTACCTCTAGCTTTATTAACTGTCATGGTGACGTGAGATACAAAGTTTAATTTAGGATCAAGTAGAATCCCTAAATCCAGAAAAGTATCAACAAGTTCAAGCTGATATCCGCCCAAAAAGTAGTTAGCAGGAAAAACATTATTTCTAGAAAAACGCATACATTTACATTTTTTCAAATTTAGTTCCATTAGGTTACGGTTACACCACGAAAAGAAATTGTTGAGATCTGATTGAAGATGAATATGATCATTATGTTGACAGTAACTTAAAAAAATTTTAACATCATCAGCGTACATTAAAACGTTGCAAAAATTTATCACTTTTGGAAGATCATTGATGAAAAGGGAGAAAAGAATTGGTCCAAGATCGCTGCCTTGAGGAACACCAGAAGTCACAGTAATATCTTTAGATGACATATTATTATACATTACACGTTGTGTTCTCTCAGAAAGATATGATTTTATCCATTTAAGGCTTAATGGTGTTAAACCTAATAAATCCAATTTGATCAGTAGAAGGTTATGGTTTACTTTATCGAAAGCCTTACTAAAATCGGTGTATACTGCATCAGTTTGTTTTTTCTTGACAAAACCATCGTTAATTATTGTCGTAAAATGAAGCACATTTGTAACGGTAGAGCATCCTTTCCGAAATCCATGTTGAAATGGTGACAAAATTGACGATGAGTGATAGCACAAAAAATCTGTAATAAATTTCTCGAAAAGCTTAGGGATTGCACTAAGTTTAGCAATGCCACGGTAATTAGAAACATCCGATCTATTTCCAGATTTAAATAATGGAATGATGTAAGAAGTTCTCCAAAATTTTGGAAAAAAAACCATTTTTTATTGACGCATTAAACAACAGAGTCAGTGGTGTTGCCAAGGAAGTAGCACAATAATTGAGTATAGAACTAGGTATTCCATCAGGTCCATGAGTAAATGAAACTTTAAGTTTCTTCAGGCTATTACAACAGAATATGTACTAGCAAAAAAGTCTGCAAACATGTTACTTATTATAGTATCATCACAAGATTCGATATCGTTTAATTTCATAACAGATGGATAACCAGTAGTTTTTCTTTTTGAATTAACAAAGTTGTAAAAGGCTTTAGGATCACGATTGAAATCTTCCTTCATTTTGTTTAGTTAGTTTTTGTATAAATAATTGTTAAGAATATTATATTCGGCACGATGAATGGAGTATTTTTCAAAAAAAACAAGAGAACCAAAAATTTTATACTTTTTATAATACTTGTTCTTCAAATTTTTTAATCTTGATAGTTGTTTTGAGTTCCGAGGCGGGCCAGTTCGTTTGTAAACAGAACGCTTTGGGATGCATTCATCCATAAAAGAATACATAGTTCTATAAAAGACCTCCACAATTAAATCAATAGAAGTATGGCACAACAAATCATTCCAGTTAGTGTTAGAAATAAGATCAATCAATTTGCTATAGTTGGTTTGTTTAAAACAAAAAACTTTATCTTTATTAATACGAATATTGGATCCACCAGAAGTAGGCAAAACACAGCTAATTTCAATAGTTGGATGAAAGCGATCTTCGGCAAGGTGATAGGATCAGAGCGAGTTATTATACAATCTTCTGGATTATTTGTAAATACCAGATCTAGCAGTTTACCGTATTCATTAAATACGCCATTCATCTGGTAAAGACTAAGATCAACTATCTCATTCAATATTAAGTCATCACAGTTATTAGATTTAATTGGAATAAAATCCGGAGCATCAGGCGAATTTTTCCATATAATAGATGGTAAATTAAAATCTCCAACAACAAAAATTAAATCTTCAGGTTTAGCACGTTGAGGAGAGAAAACTCTCAAACTCTCGGTCTCTCCCCCTAGAAATATGTGAATAGCAAAAAACCTGAGAAATCCATAGTTTTGGGCCAATCAAAAAACATTTAGTCGTACCTCAACGCGATTGAAAATTTCAAGTGTGTTTATATGGGGACCGACAAGTTGTTATATAATTCGGGCTAAGCATTAAATTATCCCTTCAAAAAGCTATGAAACTTCAAAATCGAATAAAACCTCGCCAAGAAATAGCAAATGCTCCAAGACCACTTTTGTGCCAAGAAAAAAAACTAGGTCATGAAATTTGATGGTTTTTTTTTCAACTTTGAGAAATTCATTAAAACCATAATTTCTTTTTTGGTGTCTATACTTGTAAGGACTAAGATATGAAGTATTGTTTTATTACCACGTTGCTAACCTATTGCGCATTAAGACCGAAAATGAGAAATTTATTTGATAATATTTTGAAAACTCCCTTTTCAAGTTTTAAAAAGTTTTCTTAAACAGGATTTCAAGATATGGACTTGGCCCTTTAAGGTTGTATTGAGTACATGTTACAGATTAACTGGGTGAATTTTTAAGTAAATCCCTTTACCAGAATTTTTTTGACATGGAGTTTATTTTTGCGGATTTCGAGAAAAATTAGATTTTTGTTAAATATTCTGTAAATGTACTCTTTCTAAATACTTTGTATCAAAAATTCATCACTTCTATATTTTATCCTATTAGCCTAGGGTTTCGGTAAAAAATAATTTCACCCGATTAACCCTTTTGGAATTGGTGCCACGTATGACCCCAATCTAATAAGAGACAATTTATTCAAAAAATTAAAATATTTTGTTGAATTTTTGGATGCGACGCTTAAAATATAATAATGAAATGTGAAGAACTACCTTTCCTAAAATTTGGGATAAATCCGAGAACGTTAACCTATTATTTACCAAGGCCAGCTTTGGATATTTTTAAATAACAATTTAAGGATGATTTAGTGTGCGATTCAAATTGTTTTCTGTAATCACATACGACTTGCAATAATTATTTATTTTCTTATTCGTTCTTTGTAAATATGTTATAATACTCTTCAATCAATTTAACACCGTGATCTGCTGTTTTATTTACCACTTTTATTTCGTTTTAGAAAAATATATGCAGTTTTTATACATAAAGTAATTTTATAACAAAATTGGTTAAAAGTTGTTTTAATTTATATTCGCGAGCAATAAGCAGATAATTGCACCAAAGATATATCAAAATGGATTATTTTGATCCCAGGAGCACTGAAGGGTTAAATAAATAAAAACTAACCGAACTATTTTTTTTAATTTCTAAATAGTGGTTTCATCGAGTTTAATAGAAAAACTCGTTTTCGGTAATTTTTATTTAAAAATATCTTAAAATCCAATGCTGGCCTCGGCAAATAATGGGTTAACGTTATGGGATTTATCCCAAATTTTAGGAACTGAAGTTCTACACATTTCATTATTATATTTTAAGCGACGCATTCAACAGCACTTAGAAAATATTTGAATTTTTTAAATAAATTATGTTTTTTTTTTAGCTTGGGGTCATATGTGACCCCAATTTCAAAAGGGATAATGGGGTCATATTATTTTTTCCGAAACCCTAGGCTCTTCAGATAAAATATAACATTTAAAAGTAGAAAAGTGATGAATTTTCGATACAAAGTATTTAGACAGAGTACATTTACAGAATATTTTACAAAAATCTCATTTTTCTCAAAATCCGCAAAAATTAAATAACTGTCCAAAAAATTTTGAAATTCACGCAGTTAATCTGTAACATGTAATTCACAAAACCTTAAAGTGCCAGATCCATTTTTTTTAAATTTTGTTGAAGAAAATTTTTTAAAACTTGAAAAGGGAGTTTTCAAAATTTTACCGTGAGGTGCTCAAAATGTGTCATAGTTTTATTTTTTTTTTCAGAATTATTATGTTCTGTTCATATAAAGGTATATCGAGTGCCTATTTTCAAAAAGTGATATTTACATTTGACAGCAATATTAATTTTTGATTTCAAACTGTACTCCGTTATAAATGTCAGATATAATATTAATTATGATATTATACATGATTAGTACGACTATTTCTTAATAGATATTGTAGCAAATCGATCTACAATTACTTTCAGATCTTATTAGTTTTACACGCTCTCTTTAAAATAAATTTTGGAATATAAGCGCTCGATATAAAAATTTGTTTATGCTGTATTAAGTATAAAAACTAAATAATCTAAGTATTTGCATTAAATAACTAATAAATGCGAGGAATTTTATGAATACATTAAATTTGTTTTATTAAAAAAAATCCTGCTGAAGAAAATATTTATAGGTTTTCATATAGAGTCAATTTGACATCAAGTGTACCCCACGGGTTAATTTCAGAAAATAAGTCCAGAATATTATTTTTTGGAATTATCAAAATATTATCAAACAGTTTTATCGAAATCCGTCCACAAATATATATTATTTCGATATTTTGTTTTAAAAAAATGTAAATATCCTTAAATTTGACTTTTGACCTTAAATGAGGACAATTTATAGTGATTCAATTTAACCTTAATTTCCAGGATTGAGAACTTATATCAACTGTTATCATATTTTGACAAATGATATTTGAAATATGAAAACACGAAAAAGATGTAGCCTAACAGTTGAAAAAGTATGAAAAATCACATATTTCTTCAAATCCTCTGAAATTAAAACGCTGCCCTCGCCAAATTAAGAACAGGATACCCACAATATTTGGCATTTTTAATCAAATATATTTTCTCAATAAGACCTTAAAGTCCAATCGTTTATTTCGGAAAATTTCTTGAACAAAATTTTTGAAAAAGTAAAATTGGAGACTTTGAAGTGCTAAAAAATACGTACCTTCTTTACATTAACTTAGAACGGCAATAACAATCGAAGAGATGCAAAATACCTTACATAAGATCACGTTGGGATCAGGGGAATGCAAAAATATTGTTTTTGTAAGTTATTTCAACGTATTTAAAAATATGAGCTCGATTATCTTAATCAAGTGGTCTGCGGCGCATTTGTTGCCTGGGGAACTTGACATAACTTGGCTGTTTTTCAACGGATCACAGATTTTGTTGCTTTATTAGAAACATAATTTACTCTAGATTATGCTTTATTAATTAATATAATTGAAACGTAATTATTAATAGCAAAATTTTTGTGAAAAATGATTTTTTTAGATAATTCTTACATATAAATTCATATTTGAATTTTGAACTCAATGCGCGTCCAGAAGGCATTTTCCGATTTGGCTCAAACTTTGCGTAGTAAAGTTTTAGATCTAGTGTCACGATAATCCGATCCGTACGTCTTCAAATTCCAAAAAAAAAAATGGCTGTCACCCTAATATATATAGATTAAAAAAACATTGGAAGACAAAAATTTAATGCAAAAATAATATTTCTTAGAATTTGCACTCGAATTTCGAGTGCTGGGCTATAATATTAAATGTAATAAAACAATCCAAACCTCAGGTTCGTATAAATTTAAATTTATGAATTAATCGCGAAATTAACAGAAAAATTTTTTTTAATTTAATTTTAAATTTGGCTAAACATTTCGTTTAGCAATTGCTAATAGTAAACCAATTTGGTAGCACAGGAGCTGGATATTTCTTTTTAATAAACCATTATTTTAACCTATGTTTTTAATTTGAGAAAAAAAAACTCGAAAATAAAAACTAAATTTAACTTTTGTTACTAATTTTCTTTTTTTAGATTCTATTTATAACTCAGGAGCAAAGATCTATTTAATATTTCCAAATATTGTTGTATGCCATAATTTTTGTTCCAAGTTTCAATAAATTGTGAGGCCATCAATAAATTTTATTCTATAGCATGGTTGCTTTTATAAAATGCCTAGTATACATACAGCCACCCTAAGAGTATCCCGAGCACCATGGTAAAATAGAACTGTTCTTATAAATCTGACCTATATAAAATATTTCCAAAATACAAACAGGTTTCTACATATGAATATATTGCAGATTTGAAAACAAAACCTAAACCTGGAATTCATATAGTATACCAAAAAATAGCTTATAAAAACTATTGATAGGCGAGACAGACGGCAGTCACGACTGAAATAATTGCTAAACTGTATCATTTCTGCGGAAAACTTCTCTGAAATTAACCAACATTTAAATTATATAGGAGAAACGCCGAATAGTCATCGTACAGGTAAAAGTAAATCAAAACAAGGTATCTAGACAAATAGAACAAAGTAGAATTAAAGTTAGAGTATTAATTATTAAACCAGCCAAAGAGGGAAAAATTGTGCGTGGAATCTCAAAGACGGTTAACTGGAGCCATTCAACTGTACTTCAAAACCTGCAAAATGGTGGAAAACAAGAATAGTGGAAGCTAATCCCTCACTCCAAAACTTGCTTCTATAGTTGAAAATGACATGGGGAAGAAAGCATGTGCGTCTACAATAAGAAATCTTCTTCAAAGAGTAGGTCTTAGTGGTAGAAAAGCAAAGTAGAACTTTGCAAAAGAGCGTAAACACAAGGATTTTTCTTTCTGGAGGAACGTTTTGTTTATCGACGAAATTAAGTTTAACGTATTTAGGTCGGATGGCAAACACTTTGTTTGGAGAAGACGAAATCAGGAATTATGTTTGAATAACCTGAAACCGACTGTGGGTAAGTGATGGCCTGAGGCAGCAGAACCAGAAAAAATGCACTTTGTCGATGTGATTATAGCCCAAACCGTGTATCTAGAAATCTTATAGGAAAATTTGCCAAAAAATTATAAATAAACTAAACGACGGCTGGTATTTTATCAGGACAATGTTCCAAAACACAGATCCCATAAAATGCGATCTTGGATTTTGTATAACGCCCCGCACGTTATGGCGACACCACTCTAGAGACATGAGAAAAATCGAAAGAGCTTGGCTTGTTCACTTTTTTGTTTACTGGTTGAAGAATTTTTATTTTGTTTTCCATTTCTTTTAGCTTAATATAAATCCAATCAAAAATTAATTTTCGCTGTATTTGCTAATAAAATTAGTTCATAATGGTGTCTGAGTTTAACTTGGAGTAACTGTACTTATATTTTCAGTCCAACAAAAAAAAAATTATATATATACATACGAAAAAAACTTAAACCAAGAATAAAAAAATAAATCGTAAATAGAACTTACCAAATTGTAGACTTTTTTTCCATAATCAAGTTGACAGTTTTACAATATCAGCACTAAAATGAAACAAAAAAAGAAAAACTATTTATTAAACCAAAGAACATGCTGGCTTGGCAAGAACAAAAATTCTGGAAACAATAAAACGAACTCGTACTCGTATACCAGAATTGACAGAAAACTAATACAGCGAAATTGTTTGCCATATTGAACTATTTAGAACTGAAGCCAAGAAAAAAAACTGAAAACAAATGAAATTTCTAATATAATGGCAAGTATTGCCATAATGGACATAAATTGAGTTGTAGTCGTCCTCGAGTTCTCAAAACACTCTTTATTAACTGAAATGTAAATAACGAAGAAAAGTATATCCGCCTTTTTTGTTATTTTTTTAAATTTAATCTCATTATGTTCAGCTTTTACTGTAAGCCAATAGTCACAAAAGTATAATAGCAGGCATATACAATTTTTAATAAGTTTTTTGGGTTTTACACTTCCTTATTCTATGAGAAAAAATTTAAAAAAAGAAATCCCCACATGAGATCCTTGTTGATAGTTGTTGTTGAGTAAACAAAAAATTATAAATACTTCGTTCTCACGATACGACCTATATCTATGTTTGAATGATTTATTAAAAAAATTAAATGCTCTTCATAAACGGAGTTTAAAAACACAATTACCAAAGCAGACCTTGCATTTGTCAAAATTTTTTGAGAGTTGAGAGAGTTTTCGAGGATTTTAATACGATATGAAGGAAAAAAGGAGTTGATGCCTTGTTTATATTTCTTCTATAACTATATATTAAAATTATTTTAATATAACTGAAAAGAAACCGGACTTGAGGATTTTCCAAAACAGAATTCAAGGTTCCTATAATAAACTGTTTCTCGGCTACTCTAGAACTGGTTACCCGGTTCCGTATCCTTTAGTTTTTCAATTCAATTCAATTTCAATTTATTTACATAATATTTTCAATAATAAAGATATAACAGTATTTATAAAGAGCCTAGGACAACTCGTTCCTATTCCACTTAAAAATAAAATAACAAGGGGGTAAATTTCATTTTCACAATACAATCACAAAAACAGCGTAACATATTAGACGTAAGATAAAATCGGTGTGACTTATGATCGTATTGTTAAAAAAATTATTTTATATAATAACCTGTTTGAAAATGAAGAATTAAAAATTAAAAATTAAAAATGAAAAATAAAAAATAAAAATTAAAAATGGAAAATATAAAATGAGAAATAAAAATGAAAATGAAAAATAAAAGATGAAAAATGAAAAATAAAAAATTAAAAATAAAAACTAAAAAATAAAAAATGAAAAATGAAAAATTTAAAAAAAAAAAATTAAAAATTAAAAATAAAAAATAACAAATGAAAAATAGAAAATAAAAAATTAAAAATATTAAATGAAAAACGGAAAATAAAAAAATTAAAAATAATAAATGAAAAATGAAAAATGAAGAATAAAAATGAAAAATAAAAAATATAATATAATATAAAAAAAAAAAAATCAAAAAATAAAAATTGGAAAAAGAAAAATAAAAAATCAGAAATAAAAAATTAAAAACGAAAAATGAAAAAAAAAAATGAAAAAAAAATTGAAAAATAAAAAATCAAAAATTAAAAAAGAAAAATTAAAAATAAAAAATTAAAAACGAAAACTGAAAAATGAAAAAATTAAAAATAAAAAACTAAAATTTAAAAATGAAAATTAAAATATGAAAAATTAAAAACGAAAAATTAAATATAAAAACAGAAAAATTAAAAATTTACTGGTTGAAATAATAAATAATAATTATATTAACAGTGCCCTTCAGTTGATTGGTATAAGAGATACATAGATGACGCTTTCTGTTTGATTTAAAAAAAAGTGCCATAAAAGATCTTT
Organism: Cordilura impudica; assembly: GCA_963682025.1. Classification (NCBI taxonomy): domain Eukaryota; kingdom Metazoa; phylum Arthropoda; class Insecta; order Diptera; family Scathophagidae; genus Cordilura; species Cordilura impudica. The sequence continues at coordinate 49,647,405 of OY821520.1, read as the reverse complement.
AATTGCTAGATGTTTACACATCTCCCTTGTGATCAGACTCACACGTTTTTTTTAAAATATTTTTATGTAAGCGGAAAATTTTCAAAAAACCATTTAAATTTTTTTTATATTTAAGATTTTTAATAAAAAGGATTTAGAACTTATAAAAAGGTAAAAATATGATTATTTCATTGATGTGAGCAAATTCCGAGTTAATACATCTGGAGTTAGAGTTTGTGGTGAACATGTTGATTTTAATATTTACGAGCTCAACATTGGCAAGAGTATGTAATCTTTCGGTTGAATAGTGCCAAGGTAAATCGTATAATATTTTAAGAAGTTTATTTGATATGAAACTGCGTAGCCGTAGACCAAAGTGTTACTGCATATAACATAATAGCGTGAAAAAATGATTTAAATAATAATCTTTTTTTTCGATATTAAGTTTAGAGTTTCCATTTATGAGGGGATACAATAATCCTTTTACATTATTTATTTTATTTATAATTCAAGCTTTGGGACCAAGGAATTTCATTGTTATCGAAAAAAAATGGGCTGTTGAGGTAGAAAGCAATTTTTTCTTCTTCTTGAGAAATAAATGGTTTGTGTTTTTAGGTGTTGATTTGAATTTTCCATTTATTAAAATAATTATGGACATTGACAGGTGCTGCTGCGGTATCATCAGCAGAAATGGAAGTTGCACCATCATCGGGAAATCTGCAGTGAATATATTATATGCAATAGGAGAAAGACAAGAACCATGTGGGCATCCAGATGGAACTTCGGCCTGTATTGAGTGATTAGAGCCTACACAGACCTTAAAGGAGAGCTCTGAGAGAAAACGTTGGACTATTTAAATTAAATTCAATGGAAAGTCCAGTCTTATCATTTTATAAACAAGTCCATACTGCCAAACCGAATCAAAAGCTGATTTTTTATCTAAAAATACCATACCAGTAGATGTCCTAGTATTAAAATTGGAATTTACTAGTTTACGAATTCTAACAAGTGGCTGGGGAGCATTATGATCCTTACGGAAACCAAATTGTTGTGTACGTAGAATATTTTCTGAATTAATAAACTGTCTGAGCTGTTCTTTTCACTTTTTCAAGTACCTTGCTTAAAGATGACAATAGACTTATTGGCCGATCAGAATGAAGGTAGCATTCAGGTTTGTTTGCTTTTTTATTGGTATAATTTTTGAGTTTTTCCATATTTTTGCGAAATAATATGGTAGAGCTTTTAAAAATTTTTTATTAATTCCATCAGTACCAGGAGACTTTTTGGGCTTTAGTTTTTTGATAAAAGCAGAAACTTTATCAGTTGTAACTGGTATAACATTATGAGTAGGTACTATGATGCTAAGATTGCTTAGAGAATTATTTACAAGATTAGTGGTTAATGAATCACTTAGATTTTCTGAAAGTAAGTGATTTGATTTGAATACATGTGCTAAAATTTCACATTTTTCTCCTTCCGTGTAGTAATTTGTATTATTGAATGTTAGTAGGCTTCTTCCTTAAAATTTTTGAAAGATTCCAAAAAGGAAAATAACATTTTTCCAAAGCTGACAACTTATTGTTCCAAAAATTATTTTTCCTTGATCTCCTCTAAAATGCGATAATTATATTGCTTTATTAAATAATGATCCGAAATATCACGAAATCGTTTCCAGTTCCTTCTATAAACGTTTCTTATTTGAATCATATGTGTTAAATGTTGTGGTAGGTTTGGGGTTTTGACTTGGTAAGTTCTACTAGGACACTATCTTATATATTAAAAGAATTTATGAAAATTAAAGTCAGTCAGTCTGGCCGTTCTATCCGGCCGATTTCCTTAATTTTTTTTAAATGAAAGTTATTCAGACACAGATATGTCATCAAGCATTGGAATTTACTCAACTCCCACCTACCTGAAGATATACTTTTTTCAAGATTTTTTCAATATTTTCCTTCACCCAAATCTTTATAACTAAAGTTCTAATTAACATAGGCTGTTCACATAAGTCCAAGAACACTCAGTGGATCAAGCTCTTTCTTTTGAGCTATTAACTGCTTAAATTCGTTGGGCTTGAGGAAAGTTATGCGTGGACAATCAACTTTACTTTTACTGTACGTTAACTTCTCTTGGCATATTTTGCCATTACTGTACGTTAACTTCTCTTGGCAAGTTTTGGTATTATATTATAAAAATTAATATAATATAATGCTGCGGAGCAGTAGGGGTCCTGTAGTGACTTATTAAAGATATGGTTTCATTAAAGGTTAAGATCATGGACTCGATTTCTTCAAAGTTGTCATCAGGTACTCTCAGGCTTCTTTTAATGAAAGAAGCGAATCGGGGCCAGTTTGCCTGTTTCAAATTGTAATATTTGTTTTCTGTAGTATTTAATTCGTAAGCCAAAGTTAACGGTGATCTGTTCCAAGATTGTTCATATCAAGATGTCTTTTTTTAATTAAGATCGCGACGCCTCCTCCTCTGTTGTGCTCTCCATCATTTCTGTGTATATAAAAACTTGGGTGCTTTATTGATATTGAGTTATTCAGTAATATCTCCGATATAAGACAAATATGGATATTATTGTTTAATAGAAAACTAAAAAGTTAGTCTTATTATTTCGCACATCTCTGGCGTTCCACGATACTATATTTAAATCGTTATTTTTAATATAAAAATTTACATGCAAGTATTGGTCAGCTTTATATTTGCATCCCTGCAACTTAATTATTAACTCCAGAGTTAAGATTTTAACTTCTTCAAGAGAAAACAAATTGTTGGAACTATTTCAATTTTTGTTTTGCTCTTGTCTCCATTCATAGTTAGGGGTAGTGAGCCACTGATTAAGATAATTCGGAAAATCTATATTATAAGTTTTATTGTTGTTAAAACGGTAATTTTTGAATAATTTTTGCCGTCTAGGCTTATGCGCTCCTTACACATATTTTAATCAGCTTTCACAGTTTGCACACTTAATAGTTTCGGATGTATATTCCGTAGTTTTATGTTTTAATTCTGGTGAAACTTTTCCTTTGGTAATGCCATTTTACTTTGAAATGAACGATTATCGAGTAATTTTGTCTAAGTTCTTTCATTGAATTGAATGTAAGTAATATATATGGCCTGTTCATTGTATGGTCATTTGATTTTGTAACTAGTTTTACGTCAATACATGGTATTTTTATCTCGATAAATTTTTTTTTTAATTATTAACGGATCAAATTTATCCAGTCCGAGTAGAACTGCTTTATATGGTTTTTCGTTTTTCGAATCGTAAGTGAAAAACTCATATTTATATTTTAAATGTTCACACAATAAATTAAAATCTTCAATGTAATCACAAAATATTTTAAGACCAATTGGAATTTTTCTAATTGCATATTTACATATTTTTAAGTTATTACAAATTTCATGTATGGTTATTGGTGGAATTTGCACTTTGCTGAATTTAGCGACAATTATTTCAGACTCATCGTCGTCATCGTCAATCCGTTGCAGTGGTTGATAGTAGTTGTTGCTGGAAGCAGCACTATTTTGTTATTTTAGTTTTTTATTCATTACGTTTTGCCTTCTTGCAGCATTAAAATCAACATCGCGATAGCGTTTAATGTTGTTTATGAAAAGCAAAGAAAAGGGATTAACTGATCCACTTCATTGTTTTTTTTTTCACTAATCCGCTTGTTTTGAAAAAAACAGAATATTTTTTTATATTATTATTTTGTTACATACGTTTTGCACACACGGCTTTTTAAACTCATGGTCAAACTATGACTATGACTAATTTTTCATGTTTAACAGAATTTTACATTTAAAAAGTTTTGAATAGACAAAAAATGTGTCCAAAAATTTTGAAAAATTTTTTTGAGTATTCCATGAATGATTCTGAACATTTTTTATTCAATAAAGTTTCTTAATTTTCCAGTAAAAACATCGCTTCTCCACTAAAAGTTTTGAAACATTATGGCCGTTTTTGGGAAAAATTAAAAATGTAACATTTTTGCCCGCAGTTTCACGCAGACAGTTTTTTAGTATGTATCGCAACGAAGATTTTCAGAAAAAATTTTTTTTGAAAAACCAAGAAAAACGTGAGCCTAAATCAAAAATCCCAAAAGAGGGATCAATGGGCAAACTCAAGGCGAATATTTTATAGAAAACCCCCCCACTCCAACTGCAGTGGCTCTGCAAACATAAAAATATTTATTATTATTTATTATTGCAAATGGTTGATTTTTAATTTTTCATGTTTCATTTTTTATTTTTCACTTTTAATTTTTTTTTTTTTTTTGCCGGAGTCCCACAAGGAAGTGTATTATGCACTATATACACATCCGACATACCTGTAACTGACAACATCACAATTGCTACCTGCGCAGATGACACTGCTATATTAGCGTCAAATAAATCACCAAATGAAGCGTCAACTTTAGTACAAGACTACCTAAATCAACTACAACTGTGGCTAACGAGATGGAAAATATATATCAATGCAGAAAAATCACATCACGTTACTTTCACCCTAAGGAGAGAGGAATGTCCAACATTGCATTTAACGGCTCTCAAATTCCAAAAGCTAACGCTGTTAAATATTTAGGCATACATCTTGATCAACGATTAACGTGGAGAGATCACCTAAAAATTAAAACGAAAAAAATGTGGTGGCTATTAGGATCTAATTCTCAGCTAAGATTGGAAAAAAAAATTTCTGCTTTACAAGTGGGTATTAAAACCGGTGTGGACATATGGCATTCAGTTGTGGGGTACAGACAGCAACTCTGATGTGGAAATACTACAAAGATATCAGTCAAAAACTTTTACGTGTTATTGCAAATGCTCCATGATACATGACAAACAAAAAGATACATAGAGATCTTAAAATTCCATTTATTAAGGATGAAATAAATAAATTTAGCACCCGATATATAGATCGGCTTCGTAATCACAGTAATGTGTTAGCAATATCTTTACTTGACGAAACGGAGGAAGTTAGAAGATTAAAAAGACTTCATGTCTTAGACCTACCCTATAGAAAATAAATATAAATAACATAATTTAAGCATTGTAAATATTGTACATACAATCCTAAATACATACAAAATAAAATCAGTAAAGAAATATTTATAGTATCAGTTTATTAGCTTACTGAAGCTTAATAACGTATGTTAAGTTAAGTTACATAATCAAATTTACTAAATATGGTAAAATAAAATTGTAAATAAAAGAACATAGTAACAAAAAAAAAAAAAAACTTTTCATTTTTTATTTTTCATTTTTTGTTTTTAATTTTTAGTTTTTTATTTTTCATTTTTTATTATTCGTTTTTTATTTTTCATTTTTTATTTTCCATTTTTTGTATTTCAATTTGCATTTTTCATTTTTTATTTTTCATTTCCATTTGGTTTTTCATTTTCATTCTTTATTTTTTATTTATCATTATTTTTCATTTGTAATTTTTTATTTATTTTTTTTTTTTTATTTTTTATTTGTTATTTTTTATTTTTTATCATTTATTTTTCATTTTTCGTTTTTAATTTTTAATTTTTAATTTTTAATTTTTAATTTTTAATTTTTAATTTTTAATTTTTAATTTTTAATTTTTAGTTTTTAATTTTTAATTTTTAATTTTTAATTTTTAATTTTTAATTTTTAATTTTTAATTTTTAATTTTTAATTTTTAATTTTTAATTTTTAATTTTTAATTTTTAATTGTTAATTTTTAATTTTTAATTTTTAATTTTTAATTTTTAATTTTTAATTTTTAATTTTTAATTTTTAATTTTTAATTTTTAATTTTTAATTTTTAATTTTTAACTTTTAATTTTTAATTTTTAATTTTTAATTTTTAATTTTTAATTTTTAATTTTTAATTTTTAATTTTTAATTTTTAATTTTTAATTTTTAATTTTTAATTTTTAATTTTTAATTTTTAATTTTTAATTTTTAATTTTTAATTTTTAATTTTTAATTTTTAATTTTTAATTTTTAATTTTTAATTTTTAATTTTTAATTTGTAATTTGTAATTTGTAATTTTTAATTATTAATTTTTAATTTTTAATTTTTAAAATTTAATTTTTAATTTTTAATTTTTAATTTTTAATTTTTAATTTTAAATTTTTGATTTTTAATTTTTAATTTTAAATTTTTTATTTTTTATTTTTTATTTTTTATTTTTTATTTTATATTTTTAATTTTTAATTTTTAATTTTTAATTTTTAATTTTAAATTTTTTATTTCTCATTCTTCATTTTCCTTTTTTATTTATCATTTTTCATTTTTTATTTTCATTTTTCATTTTTTGTTTTTCATTTTTAATTTTTCATTTTTTTTTTCATATATAATTTTAAAATTTTTTTTAATTTTTTATTTTTCGTTTTTAATTTTTCATATTTCATTTTTTGATTTTTATACCATATACCACTATGTTGTTTGGGTATAATGACTTTGTGCTGCTGTTTGTAACTACCAAAAATATTTGACCTAGACCCATCTTTTATTAAACCGATCGAGTCAGAATCACCATCTGATTCGATTTAACGATGTCCGTCCGTCCGTTCGTCCGTCCGTCCGTCTGTGTGTCCATGTAAAGCTTGTAATCAAACTGCAGGTCGCAAATATGAATATATTTTGACGAAATTTGGTATATAAGCTTTCGTCGGCCATGGGATGAACGCTGTTGAAATTGGTGGGAATCGGTCAATGTTCAGACCTAGCCCCCATACAAATGACCCTTATGAAATCGACTTACATTGCCATAAGATACAAATTATCATATAAATCTTATTCAAATTGGGTTTGTATGTGTTTATTACATCCAATAATCAGTAGTCCAAATATGATCTCTATGGGACAACTCTTAGTCATAGGCCCCATATAGAGCTGCTTCCCGATCTTCACTTAAATCTATCAAAAAACGAAAATATTATACTGATTCTTCTCAAATGTTGTTTGTATATATTTTTGCAAAATACAAGAGACCTTACCAAACATGGTCAGCATCGGTACATTTTTGAGCCTAGTCTCCATATAGATATAGCATCCGATATGAAATTTTTCATATCTGCAGCCAGAAAAATTAATAAAAATCCCACTCAAATTTGGTTTATGCTTATTTTCTATATCCAGTTAGTTGTGTCTGAGCGATAGGATCTCTAAACGCATGGTATAGGGTATCATATAGTCGGTCTAGACCGACTATAATTTTCTCACATGTTATTTTTCATTTTAAATTTTTTATTTTTCGTTTTTTATTTTTCATTTTTCATTTTTTATTTTTCATTTATTTTTAATTTTTAATTTTTATTTTTTATTTTTTATTTTTTATATTTTATTTTTGTTTTTATTTTTATTTTTTATTTTTATTTTTTATTTTTCTTTTTTAATTTTTCTTTTTTCTTTTTTAATTTTTAATTTTAATTTTTTATTTTTATTTTTTAATTTTTTATATTTTATTTTTTATTTCTCATTTTTCATTTTTTATTTATCATATTTCATTTTTTATTTTCATTTTTCATTTTTTATTTTTCATTTTTTTTTTTTCATATTTAATAAAAAAAAATTTTTTTAATTTTTTATTTTTCGTTTTTCATTTTTCTTTTTTAATTTTTCATTTTTTATTTTTCATTTTTTATTTTTAATTTTTTATTTTTCTTTTTTTATTTTTAATTTTTCATTTTCAAAAAAGGTTATTACATATCATAATTTGTTCACCAATACAATCATAAGTCACACCGATTTTGTATTACGTCTTACGCTGTTTTTGTTATAGTATTGTGAAATAGTTTTTCCTCCCCCTGCGCGTATAGACGTTTTCACATCAAAAATAAAACTCATTGACCAAATTTATAATATAACTGATATTGAAAAAAAACCTGCAAGAAAAGAGTTTTAAAATAAATACAAATAAACGAAAACTTTATCTATTTACTGTATGTATGTAGATGTAAGAAAAAAATGAATTTTTATCCAATAGAACTATATTCATAACCGTAGATAGTTTTACAATTTTAAGTCAAAACAAAAAACGAAGGCTATAGACATTAAACAAGGGCTTAGTTTATTTATTTTTTAATTTATCTGCACATAGTTTTAAATGAGTAAAAGTCAATATGATTCAACTTTACAATGAATGATGTTTTGTACAAAAATCCAAAATAAAAAACATATTAACAAAAAAAAAAGTGAAATAAACATTCATTTTGAATGACAGTTGAACAAATTAAACAATGTCTGCAAGAACAAAAAAGAAAAAATTCCAAATAGAAATTGGGAAAAAAAACCTGCAAACTAAAAAATTTCATTTTCTATCAAAAAGAGAATGTTAAATGCATAGTAAACGCCCTGTGCTGTACAACTGACTAGAGGTACTGAGTAGAGTGACAGTATTATGCAAAAATACAGTTGACAGCCAAATGTCAATGTTTGACATTTGCACGACACTTGCTGTATTTATAGGAAATGAAAAAATAATAATAAAAAAAAAGTTAACAAAACAACTAAAAATATAGGCAAATTGTATTAAAAAAATTTGTATATTGTTGTTTTGTTAAAATAATTTCGTGCCCTGACATCATGAGAATGAAATGAATTTATAAAACATCATGTTGCAAGCTACAGTGAAAAGAAGATATAGTAGCAAGTAAGCTATTTGTTGGCTGATATACGTGGATATGTGTGTAAGTGGGGGTCGTTTTGTTCTCTATACCTATAGTATAATTTTTTATTTGCCGTTGGCTAGTGACAGAGACATCTGTGATTTTTTAATATAAATTTAATTAGAAATAAGCAGTAACAGTATGTTGCAAGCAACTTCATCTCCCATACATACATAACTCTGATACAGATATTTCTTGTATGGGGGTTTAATAAATTCTCCCTATACTGGAAAAAGAAAGAAAACCTTTGCTGTCACATTGACATATGTACGTAGCACCAGTTTGAGCACCCAAACATAGAGTATGTATTCCTGAGTGAATTCATTATCATGCTTCACATTTGTTGCCCAATTTATAAACATTTTTTTTTTTTTTGAAAGGCAACTTCTCAACATCATCACAAAACTCACCCCCTTAAATAAAAACACACAAAAAAATATTAAAAACCAACAGCATGTTACGTATTCCAGCTGCATTTTTGAGACAAATAAAATTATATATTGAGTTTAAAAAAATTATTTGAAATGCGTGGGTTTTGTTTTTATTAACTCAAATCCCTTCTCTGGTTGATTTTTTCGAAAGCCCTACAGGTTATTTGATTTTTGGATTAGAATTATTTCCATTTATTCCTCTATATTACCAAATAAATGTTGTGAAACAATGGCCCTTTGGCGCTGTTTTTCTTCAAAATTACTTTGATGTCTTCAATTACTCTAGGGCATTACCACAAAATGATCGTAAATGTTTGAAATTATTTCGTGATTAGTACAAAGAGTTTAAGCTTAAGGGGATGCTTTTTTTTTGTGCTTGTGTAATCTGTACAAAATTAAATGCAAAATACGGAAACAGGGTGTTTATCTGCATATGTTTAGATATTTGTTGCCTTCAATTCGTTTTTGTTTTAGGAGTAGTAATATTGTGTATAATTTAATTAAATTTTGTTTCTAATAATAAATTTCTCTTTAGGTCTTTAAATCTATTTTAGGTTTTTTTTTTTTTTTTTGTTATTATTATTTTATGTCATCTGTTAAGTTGCTAATGCTCACATTTGTTTTTGACAACTTTTTATATGCCTTTGAATAAATTATTTTTATACCTCAACACCACTATGCAGATATATGGTATATATCAGCTCATCATTCTGTTTGTAACATATCGAAAATGCATTTGTGGCCCCATAAAGTATGTATATTCTGGATCCTTATAACCACTTGAGTCTATGTCCGCCTGTCTGTCTTTCTGTTGACATTACGGTCATTCTCAATATAAACCATCCACATAAGCATAGAAAAGTATTGTTTACCACTACTTCGAGCTGGTTCGTATTTAAAGTGAGCTAAATTCGACATCATTGTACCAAGATATATCCTAAAATATGGAAACATCTCTCGTAAAATCCAGGTGGTGGGTCTCAAAGATTTAGCTGAAATTAATATCATTACTTTTTTTTATATATATAATTTTTTTCTTTTTTTTTAGTTTAATACAGCAGGATTATGTATTACTTAGTTTCTAATCAAATCAATTTTAGTAAAAGGGATGTACTAGTGACAGATAGACAATAGTCACCTTAGTATGATATCTCCACATTTCATTCTACAAAATTTTCTAAATTCATCTGGAATTTGTTCTCGCCATGTGGACAACTCAAGTGTACAAAAATTAATGTAATTCACTTTTAACCCCAAGTTCGCCCCAATGTCTTTATGTCAGGTTATACACTTTTTAATTGATAGTAGCAATTACACTAAGCAACAAAAAATTATGAAATGGGAGACTATTTTTTGAATGTCTTGTGGTCTATTAAACACGAAAACCTTAATAAAAAAAATTGTTATGGAGACGAAGAAGCTTAACTATTTATACTATATCTCGAGTTGGAAACATCCAGTCTTGTACTTGAAGAAAGGAATATATAGTTAGTAATCAAGTACACACATCCTTAAAATCGCATTAATCAGCCCACTTACGAATATTCTCAAGGAATTTCTTTCTCAAGGAAAATACTTTTCTCGAGAAAAAATCCTCCAATTATAAATTCCGCGTGAACAAAAGAATTAATAAGCCAGTTGTTTTGCTTATTGACAACTTTCTTTTTTTTTTGTGTGTGCAAACGCAAATAGCTTTATTTGAAAGAAAATTTAAATAAAAAATAAATAGCATAGTTGTGATGCGAGCACTTGTGGAGGATATTGGTTTTGTAGAATAACAACAACGAAATAGCCAAAGGATTGCTAGAAGACAATTGCAGGCTGAATCCATGGAAACCGTAATCAATGCCTGAATTGGCTTTCATTAAAGTTAACAAAAGTTGAAGTTGGGCTTTATTTGTGGTCTTCGACCTACAAGAACAATAAAATATTTTTTTTTTAAACGAAATTTTGAGTTATCAAAATACTACTTACATTTTTATGTAATTTCCCGTCTATTTTGCAAGTGAAATTTTTTGAGGGAAAAAACCAAATTCAAATGCATTGAGAACAGCTACTTTTTTGCCATCGATTTTTTTTTTCCGAAGGAATTTTTATTCATAATAGATGAAAAGGGCGAAGTGAGAAATTTCATGCGGAATTTTTGTTTAAAATTGGGCTGCATATTTTAAGTGTAAAAGGCAGAAATATGAAATAAAAATTTATTTTGTTCAACAAAAGTAAAATTTTGTACATACAACAGCTGTAATCCGATCCACCCATTGTAGCGAAATAAAAAGTGGGAATACATTTTGTAGCAAACTTTTTTATTTACATATGGCAATTTTTGAATTTGGCGATTTTTGTTTTTACGATTATAGATTTTGGTTTTTGTTTTTAGCGATTTTTGACTTCGGTGATTATTTTTTTTTTTTGATTTTTGAATTTGGCATTTCTTGATTTTGGCGATTTTTGACTTGGCGATTTTCGTTTTTTTTTGCAATTTTTGATTTCGGCGATTTTTTAGTTATCGCTTTTTGTTTTTTGCGATTTTTGACTTCGGCGATTTTTTTTTTTTTTTTGGATTTTTGAGTTTGGCATTTCTTGATTTTGGTGATTTCTGTTATTCGCGATTTTCGGTTTTGTCGATTTTTGATTTTGGCGATTTTCCATGTTAGCTATTATTTTTTTTTGGCGATTTTTGACTTGGCGATTTTCGTTTTTGCAATTTTTGATTTTGGCGATTTTTGATTTAAGCGATTTTTGCTTTTGCCGATTTTTGACTTTAGCGATTTTTCTTTTTTGTGATTTTTGATTATTTTATTCGCGATTTTTGGTTTAGCGATTTTTTGATTTTGGCGATTTTGGTTTACTCCGATTTTGGTTATTGGCAATTTTCAGCTTTGGCAATTTTTGTACTTGGCGATTCTCTTTTTTGCGCTTTTTGTTATTCGCGATTTTCGGTTTTGTCGATTTTTTGGTTTTTGGCGTTATATGTTTTTTGAGTTTTTTGTTATTGGCCCTTAATAAAAAAAAAGTGTTCAAACTCTCGGTCGCACCCCCTAAAAATATGCGTATAGCTAAAAAACTGAGATATACTAAGTTTTGGGTCAATCAAAAAACAGAGGTGGCTCAACGCGATTGAAAATTTCAAGTGTGTTTATATGGGGTAAATATGGAAGTTTTTCAGATTTTACGTAAATTTCGTTCTACAGTTTATTATTTCCGACAAATTGTTATCAAATTCGGGATCAGAATTAAATTATTTTTTCAAAAAGCAACAAAACTTCAAAATTGAGTAACAACTGGCCAAGAAATAGCAAATGCAATAGGTCATGAAATTTGATGGCATTTTTTTCAACATTGAGAAACTGATGATTAACTTGTCGGAAAAATTAAACAATAGAACGAAATTTTCTTAAAATCTGAAAAACTCATATTTTCCACATATAAACACACTTGAAATTTTCAATCGATTTCCGGCGCGACTTTGCTTTATGTGATTGTCCCCAAACTTCACATTTATTAGTTTTATATAGAAAGGAAAAAAACTGGGCCCCGTTTCTCCCCAAAATCGCAATCTGAAAAATGTCTATATAACGTAGGACCACTCTAATGGACATGAAATCAATTTTTTATACGAAGTTTGTATTGTACAATTTATATCATTTATTTTATATTTTTATACCCTACGCTGGTGTTTGTAACTACCAAAAATATTTGACCTATGCCCATTCAGAATCACTTGCTGAGTCGATTTAGCAATGTCTGTCCGTCCGTCTGTCTGTGTGTCCATGTAATCCTTGTAATCAAAATACAGGTTGCAAATATTAATGTGTTTCATTGAAATTTGGCGTATAAGCCTCCATCGGTCATAGCAAGAACGCTCTAGAAATTGCTGAAAATCGGTGTATGTTCAGACCTATTCCCCATACAAATGCCCCTATGAAATCGACTTAAATTGTCAGCAAATCCAAATTATCCCATAGATCTCGGTTAAATGGGGTTTGTGTATGTTTATTGCTCGCACTAATCAGTACTCCAAAAATAATCCTTACAGGACAATTCTTAGTCATAGGCCCCTCCTAGAGCTGCTTCCCGATCTTCACTTAAATCTATTAAAAACAAAAATATTGCACTGATTCATCTCAAATTTTGTTTGTATATATTTTTGCAAAATACAAGAGACTTTACCAAACATGATCAGGATTGGTCCATTTTTGACCTAGTCCCCATTTAATATATCACCCGATATGAACTTTTTCATATCTGCAGCCAAAAAAAATTAATATCAATGCCACTTAAATTTGGTTTATGCTAATTTTCTATATCCAATTAGTTGGGCCTAAGAGATAGGGTTTCTAAAGCATGGTTTAGGGTATCTAGACCGATTTTAAGTTTCTTACTTATTTTTATTTCAATACTTGCTGATATTCAAAATTTGCTGTTTTTCCATTCGGTGCAAAAATTAAAAACATTTTCGGTGTTCGCGTTTTGGCGCAAGCTACATATAGCTGCCCATGACAAACATCTCGATTTTATAAAATTAATCCGGCAATACGATTGGCTTTGAGTTTGTATTATCAAATGCCAATTTCTATTTTAGCGCTTTTTGATTTTGGCGATTTTTGCCTTAAACGATTGATGAATTTGGCGATTCCTCCCATGTTTTTCAGGATTGCTCACATTGGTAATAAATATACCTATTAAAAGTTTCAAAACTATCGTTTTCATAGTACTTCATAGTTATTGCTTAGGAGGTGCCATGCCCACTACCCTGCCCTTTTTTATCTTACTACTCACTTTGATTTCCGATTGACTTGTACAAAGTGTCAACGCTTTACCATTTATTGTACTCCAGTTATGTGATATTATATCTTTACTTTGTATGGGCTGTATCACGGCCACTGCTTCGATCACGCCCATTTGAGGCATGGCTTCGCACATTAACAATAAGTGCTCTCATACAAATTTCCAAAGCTCTCACTCATAATATTTGATATTAAATATTCACTTTGTATGGGAGCTGCGATGCTCACCTCCAGATACACAGTAAGAATATGTTAAAATTTCAGGAAATTCGGTGCCATATTTTAGCCTCCCATAAATTACAAGCAAACAAACATACACACTTTACATACAATCGCTTCTGTATATGTATATATATAGATAGATGCACTTCAAGTGCACTTTAGTTGTTGCCTAGTGTTATTATAGAAACATATATGTATACGTAGAGATACAATTGTGTGTGTCACTTGAAAAAATTATATTTTCTAAATAAACTTGAGATTTAGAAAATGTTTGCAACTATATATGTATATATCCATAGATATATAATATTCATAAAGAATACTTAGTAGTACATGGTACATTATAAAATATAAAGATATTAAAAATTTAGATGTTTAGATTTTAAATACGCACCGAATTTTATCTAACACTACGTATTGCAAATATAAATAAAAAAGAGACAACCTTAACCTTCGATGTAAATATTTACTGAACTATATGGCTTCAGTATAAAGTATATCTCGCTATAAATATATATTTTTAAGCTTTCCAGTATTATAAATGTTGCTGCGATCTAATCGGTAGTATTTCATTGTGATAAAAGAATTTGAAACAATGTATTTATTTCTTTTCTCTGAGATCATTTCTTGAAAATACAAAATAATATTTTGATAGTGTATGTCATTTTATTTAAACTTTAGCTCTGCTTACAAATATTATTATTACGAAGAAGCATTCTGAATTTATGCTTTTTTATGTTTTTTTTTTCGATAGTTTGGTATTTGATATTATTTTTACAATTATTATATTACTACCGACTAATAAGCATGTAGGGTACAATATATGATTAGGAAGCAAACTGTCAATGTAGTTGCTACTTTTTGGTCCTTTAAAATGTGTACATTTCATATTAAGAATTGAAAATATAGACTTAAATTTTTTTTGCCTATGAGTGTTGAAAATAAAGAAGAGCTCTTTTGAAAAATTGCATATTATGTTAAACCTTTTTCAAATGCATACAGGACCTTCTACAAAAAGAATTAAAAAAAATATTAAAATCCCTTCAAGTAAAATTGTTGAATCTGGAGAGTACATAAAAAGGCAAATGTATTGTCCATTTCGAAAGCTGAGTAAGCACTTGTTAAAGTAAAATTTAGAATTAAAAGAAATTATAAGAAATCCAAAGTAACTAAAATTTATATTAACAATGAAGGCACATCTCTATTCCATATCATTAAAATGGTTTTTAGCCCAAAGCCGATGTAAAAAATTTCGTTCGTTTTTATGGGTAATAAAAATGTTGAAATGTACTTACTTAATCGAAAATCTTTATGTAAATTTAAACGTGTATGTATTTCGGTGTGTAGTTATTTTTCCAACAGGATCAAGCTTTCTTTCTCGAAACAAGTAAATAAATGAAAATGTTCATTATGCTTTTAGCTACTTGAATTGAATATCAATGAGCTAACGAAATATTTGTTTTCTCTTTTTTCTTTTTTGACTTTTAACAAAGAAATTTGTTTATTTCAAGGACATTTTTATTCATATGTTTAAAAGGAGTGAACACGCTTCAATTCTTTTGTATTTTGTTTTTCTTCTTTGACATCTTTTACATGTGTGTAGATTAAGGATGAACTTTTTTGTTGAGAGTTATAATTTTAAGAAATTTTTTTTAGCAATTTTTTTCTTAGTTTTTGGAGAAAAAAAAACAAACAAGCTCCATTATAGCATTCTAATTTAAAAGAATATTTATTTCAACTTTCTTTGAATAGGCAGCAGTAGTTTAATATTGTGCTCCTGCGTCTCTTCTAAAATCCAGCTTGAAAAAATAAGTACACCCCAACTGAGCCAGTTTGCACATACATATGAGTGAATGTCCTATATAAATTTTTTTTAAGCAAACGTATAAATTATATCTACACAGATGTATATATTCATTACTTCATTATTATTTACGTTGTGTGCTGCGAGTTTTCTTTCACGCCCCTTCCCACACAATCGCAACAAATAATGTATATTTACACCCACTTGTTATTATTATCATCATTCGCACATTATACTCCTTTGTACACAGACTCATACATACATCATCATATAATAAGAATCAAATGAACAACTGTCGTTGTATTTATAAAAAGAAAAAAGAAACAACAAAACGCATAATGATTTTTATTATTAATTATAAGTGTGTGTTCGTCCGAAGGTAAATCTTGGGGTGACCGAAGTTAAAGCATTTGTTTCATAGCATAACGAATAAATTTTTAAATCAAATTTATGTATTGAAAGGGGGAAGCGTGTATTTCAGTCTTTGCAAATATTATCATAAGAATTCTACTTTTGTAGGCCTAGTATACGATATCCCACATAATTATATCCGAGAAATAGTCACAGTCTGTAAGTTGTCATTCATGAATATAAATAAGAAATATAAACCAAACTCGAGTGAGTTTTTTATGTGTTTGTTGCTTAGGTCAAGTATTTCTTACAGCTTCAGAATTTATGTTCTGTACTGTACGAGTATAAGAAGACAGTTATTAATGCAAAATTATTTTAAAACGTTATTTTTTCTGAGTGTATAACATGTCAAAATTTCAACAAAATTGAAGCAAAACTAACGATGATACAGCTTTTCAAACGACCGGCCTTATACGGTATTTCGTATATACATAAATCAGTTTTTAAAAAACTTTAAATCGATTTTCTCGCAAACAAGTCCGGGAAGTCCGTGAACATCATAACTTAAAATCTACTTGACCGATTCTTTTGAAATTTTATAAGTTATTTCTATACATAAAGCACGAATAAACAATCACGAATATATTTTTTTTTTCTTTTTACTATTTTTTTCACATTTCTAAACAATAAATTTATAGCAAAAATCATGTTTTTCACTTCAAAATGTTGCCAAAAATATTTTTTTTTTTTAGACTCTTCGTGATTACCTCGGGAAACATGTCACGTTACAAACGCATTTCGATTTTTTTTATTTCATGTGATCCGGTAACGAGTTATGATGTTAACGGCGACACAACTTTTTTTT
The DNA here is from genome assembly GCA_963682025.1 of Cordilura impudica. Lineage (NCBI taxonomy): Eukaryota > Metazoa > Arthropoda > Insecta > Diptera > Scathophagidae > Cordilura > Cordilura impudica. Next base: position 49,630,317 of record OY821520.1, on the reverse strand, counting down.
CGAGTCGCCTCCGTAGATTCGCTGTCACGGATTTATTTATTAAAATTTTGAATTGAAAAGACAAAATCGGTGAGAAAAATGAAAAATAAAAAATTTAAAAATTAAAAATGAAAAATTAAATACGAAAAACATAAAATAAAAAATAAAAATTGAAAAATGTAAAATGTAAAATGAAAAATGAAAAATAAAAAATGAAAAATAAAAAACTGAAAATTAAAAAATAAAAATTGAAAAATAAAAAATTTAAAAATGAAGAATAAGAATGAAAAATTAAAAATAAACAAGTAAGAGTGTTAAATTCGGCTGGGCCGAATCTTTGATACCCACCACATTTTTCATTTTCAATTTCCATTTTTTTTAGCATTATCCATTTTCCATTTTTCACTTTTCAGTTTTCATCTTTCGTTTTTCGTTTTTCATTTTTAATTTCTCATATTGCATTTTCGATTTTTCATTTTTCATTTTCCATTTTCGATTTTTCATTTTTCATTTTCCATTTTTCTTTTTCAATTTTCATTTTTCATTTTCAATTTTCATTTTTCATTTTCCATTTTTCAATTTTCAATTTTCAATTTCCATTTTCCATTTTCCATTTTGCATTTTTCATTTTCCATTTTTCATTTTTTATTTTTATTAATTTTTAATTTTTAATATTTAATTTTAATGATAAAAAAATATGTGGGTAAACTTGCTTAGACCAATGTGACACGTCCAGTATTAATATACGCCCAACTGTAATGACTTCAACAATACGAAGAATTACAACATATACAACATATCTTAAGAAAAACAACAAACACACTGAAAAATTGTATTTTTTCAAGAGTTTTTTCAAAGTTTCATTCATAGCTCCTGAACCCTTTGACCGATTTTAAATAGCAACTCCTTTGAGATGTTAATAAACGATTTTATATAAAAACGAACGGTCTAGCTTAGATATTGACGGCGTGATCGTGATTTCGACAGACAGGCGGACAGACGGTCATCGGTATATCAACTTAACTTGTTATAAGGATCAAGAAAATATATTTTTTTGGGGTCTTAGGAATTTATTTCGATTCGTTACAAACGGAATGACAAACCCATATATATACCCTCTGCCACTGAGGTGTGGAGGGTAAAAAGGAAAAATAAAAATTTAGAAATGAAAAATGAAAAATGAAAAACGAAAACTGAAAAATGAAAAATGAAAAACGAAAAATGAAAAATGAAAAATTAAATAAAAGTTAAAATATTAAAATAAAAAATTTAAAAGTGAAAAATGGAAAATAAAAAATGAAAAATAAAAATTGAAAAATGTAAAATGAAAAATGAAACACGAAAAATAAAAAATAAAAAATAAAAAATAAAAAATAAAAAATAAAAAATAAAAAATAAAAAATAAAAAATAAAAAATAAAAAATAAAAAATAAAAAATGAAAATGAAAAATTAAAAATGGAAAATAAAAAATGAAAAATAAAAATTGAAAAATGTAAAATGAAAAATTGAAAAATGTAAAGTGAAAAATTAAAAATGAAAAACGAAAAAAGGAAAATTAAAAAAATAAAAAAAAACAAAAAATAAAAAATTAAAAATGAAAAATGAAAAGTGAAATATGAAAAATGAAAAATTTAAAATGAAAAATGAAAAATGAAAAATGAAAAATGAAAAATGAAAAATGAAAAATGAAAAATGAAAAATGAAATAAAAGTTAAAATATTAAAATAAAAAATTTAAAAGTGAAAAATGGAAAATAAAAAATGAAAAATTTAAAATTGAAAAAAGTAAAATGAAAAATGAAAAATAAAATATTAAAAATGAAAAATGGAAAATAAAAAATGAAAAATAAAAATTGAAAAATGTAAAATGAAAAATTAAAAACGAAAAACGAAAAAAGGGAAAATTAAAAATAAAAAAATAAAAAATAAAAAAAAAACGAAAAAAGGAAAAATTAAAAATAAAAAAATAAAAAATAAAAAATGAAAAATGAAAAATGAAAAATGAAAAATGAAAAATGAAAAATGAAAAATGAAAAATGAAAAATGAAAAATGAAATATGAAAAATGAAATATGAAAAATGAAAAATGAAAAATGAAATAAAAGTTAAAATATTAAAATAAAAAATTTAAAAGTGAAAAATGGAAAATAAAAAATTAAAAATAAAAATTGAAAAATGTAAAATGATAAATTAAAAATTAAAAATAAAAATAAAAATGAAAAAGGAAAAATGAAAAATGAAAAACGAAAAATGAAAAATGAAAAATTAAATAAAAGTTAAAATATTAAAATAAAAAATTTAAAAGTGAAAAATGGAAAATAAAAAATGAAAAATAAAAATTGAAAAATGTAAAATGAAAAATGAAACACGAAAAATAAAAAATAAAAAATAAAAAATAAAAAATAAAAAATAAAAAATAAAAAATAAAAAATAAAAAATGAAAATGAAAAATTAAAAATGGAAAATAAAAAATGAAAAATAAAAATTGAAAAATGTAAAATGAAAAATTGAAAAATGTAAAGTGAAAAATTAAAAACGAAAAACGAAAAAAGGAAAATTAAAAAAATAAAAAAAACAAAAAATAAAAAATGAAAAATGAAAAATGAAAAGTGAAATATGAAAAATGAAAAATTTAAAATGAAAAATGAAAAATGAAAAATGAAAAATGAAAAATGAAATAAAAGTTAAAATATTAAAATAAAAAATTTAAAAGTGAAAAATGGAAAATAAAAAATGAAAAATTTAAAATTGAAAAAAGTAAAATGAAAAATAAAAAATTAAAAATGAAAAATGGAAAATAAAAAATGAAAAATAAAAATTGAAAAATGTAAAATGAAAAATTAAAAACGAAAAACGAAAAAAGGGAAAATTAAAAATAAAAAAATAAAAAATAAAAAAAAAAACGAAAAAAGGAAAAATTAAAAATAAAAAAATAAAAAATAAAAAATGAAAAATGAAAAATGAAAAATGAAAAATGAAAAATGAAAAATGAAAAATGAAAAATGAAAAATGAAAAATGAAATATGAAAAATGAAATATGAAAAATGAAAAATGAAAAATGAAATAAAAGTTAAAATATTAAAATAAAAAATTTAAAAGTGAAAAATGGAAAATAAAAAATTAAAAATAAAAATTGAAAAATGTAAAATGATAAATTAAAAATTAAAAATAAAAATAAAAATGAAAAATGAAAAATGAAAAATGAAAAATGAAAAATGAAAAATGAAAAATGAAAAATGAAAAATGAAAAATGAAAAATGAAAAATGAAAAATGAAAAATGAAAAATGAAAAATGAAAATGAAAAATGGAAAATAAAAAATAAAAAATAAAAAATAAAAAATTAAAAATGAAAAATGAAATATGAAAAATGAAAAATAAAAATGAAAAATTAAAATAAAAATGGAAATGAATATGAAAAATAAAAAATTAAACAAAAATGAAAAATAAAAAATTAAAAATTAATAATGAAAAATAAAAAATGAAAAATAAAAATGAAAATGAAAATGAAAAATTAAAAATAAGATATGAAAAATGAAAAATCATAATTGAAAAATTAAAATTGAAAAATTAAAAATTAGTAGCTAATTCAGATAATATAAAATTTGCTTTTAATATTAATATCTAGAAATTTTTAGCTAAGAATCAGTTGATTTTTTTTTTCTGAATTATCGTATGACTTCTAAGGGTCTCAAAACATTATTATAGGGCTCAAACTTTGGATGTTATAACGCCGGCTGCGTTAAATAATGAATTTCATTGGTGTTCTATAAAGTACTTAGGGGTTTTCTACTCTAGTAAAAGAAAAATAATGCCATTTTTCAAATAGTAACTAATTCTTTCTATAGAAGACAAGATCGTTGTATTTTACAACAAGAAAGGCAACGAACTTTAAATTAAGTTGGTATTCGAAATTAAAATGTCAGTTCAGACATCAGTTTTAAAGTCGTAGCTGCACCTAATATTGTTTGAAATATTGAGTTTAACTTGCAGGTGGAGGTATCAAAGATTCGGCACAGCCGAATTTAACACCCTTGTTATCCTAAAAATAGTAAACATGTATGCATTAGAAGAACAAATGTTAATTGACTTAATAAATGCTAAAACCTACTTTACTTTTCAGCCATTTCAATACGATTTTTAAAGCTTTCGTGATTTATAATGACAGCTTAAATACAACTATTGTGATACGGCAATTGCAATAGAATTGTCAAAAGAGTTGTATATCTATCGTTTTCAACAACCATGGTATCGTTTAAAAATCCTAATTTGCGCAATAACTGTGGAGATGACGAAAACCATAATCAGGCAAATTTTCTTTATAACTCTGAAACTAGCACAAAGAGAATACAGATCTGTTGTGGCTACCGAATCTGTTGTCAACCGCATTGTGTGATGAAAGAATCTTAAATATTTTGTTTTTAGAATCAAACTTCTGTTCTGATATTCGATTGAAGTTTCACAGAACTGATATGCTGTTTTGATAATTGGTATAATCATGCTGCTGCAATGATTCGATGGCAGCAGATGCTGATGCCACAACATAGATATTATATTTTCTCCGCATAATAACTCATTTAAAAATTTTTTGCAAGAGTAGAGAAAAGAATCAGAAACAAGATATGGTTTTTAAATCATTTAACAAATAAAACTTTTACACACAGAACAAAAAATGCCGACAACCGAATTGTTCTAGAGTAGAACAATCGTATTAATGATTATATCAATAGAAATTTACTAATCCATCTAAGAATCGGTTACACATTTGATCATAATTCGGTTTTGAGTAAATGTGATGGCCATATGAAATCTGTTTTATGGGCGTAATCGCGTGATTATGACCTTTGACCTAAATGACCATTTTAAAATTTTTCGAATTATGCCAGGTATTAAACGATTACTTTCCTTGTTGATTTAAAATTTATAATTGAGTTTAAATACAAGCAAGTAATTGATTCATTACGGCTATCGAATTTATTGCAAACCGAACTGCAGTGAAGTTAAGAACCGTATTTCGGCTACATTAGGATAACAACTTTGTTTTCTCAGCAATAAATGGTTGAGCGCAATAGAAAATTATACGTTAATAACAAATTTTTGTTGCTGCAATCGAGAGTACAGTCACTTATCTTCAGAAGAATTTCATTGGCGAATCTGTTGTAGGTGTGTAATATTAATGAATTTTTAATATTTAATCGCTAATTTAACTCTTTTTAGTACACCTTAATTTCTTCAAAACGAACCGAATAATAAAATATGAACTTAATCGGCCAGACACTTGTTCTTTTAATTGTATAAACGTTTTAATTTAAAAACTTTATTAGGTGCTCTATTCACATAGACTTAATGCAAACATACACACAACAACAAAATAAGGATTTCATCAACGCAAACAAGCAGGATTATGTTTCTTTTTTTTTGTCGTTGATAATATTGTTGTAATTTATGGCTTTTTGTAAAAACGACAACAACGACAAAATGAATTCTTTTGAAGTATTTAGGGAGAAAAAAACGTTCAAAATGTAACAAAGACTAAACTACCTACTACTATTTACAACGAATCAAGTCGTTTCGTTTGTTTAAGTTGAAATATTTTAATATGATTTAGTAACTGTTACCAGCAAGTCAGGATTTTTTTAGTATAATTTTTTTTTTATTGTGGAGTAACAACTTTTATTGTTGTTAAATGTTGGAAAATGTTGGCATTTTCCTAGTAAGCAGTCCCTTGAAAGAACACACCTGTGTTGGAAATTTATTTTGTTCAAATTATATAATATTTGTTGGCAAAGAATTTGTGTGCAATAAAAATATGATCCTTTAAAAAAATGTTATAAAAAAAAATAATTCTTTTAAAACTCTGCTGTTAATGAGTGTAACAGCATAATTGTGTATAAGCTGGTGTATAAAGAGTTTGGTATCTCAAAATCATAATTCATAATAAAGATAGCAGTTTTTATGCCACAGTTTGACTTGAATATATGACACGCAACAATTTGCTTGGAAAAAAATTGGTAAAGGATGAAGATAAGGGAAAGGGTTAGTAGGGGATAATCTATATAACAACAGTAGCAAAATAACTGAGTAGAAAATATTTGTTTGTTAGTCTGCAGTTTAAGACAAAAAAAAAAGAAAATCACAAAAGAACTTAACGTAGGAAAGACAATCTAAAGGGATCATAACGGGGCGCTTACAACGAGACCCTATATGAACTTAAAAAGGATGGCACGAGTTTAAGCAAATATCCTTATTTTCAGAGAATTCTTATATAAAATTTATAAAAAAAAAGAAAATTTTCTGAAAAAAAGTACATGATTTTTTTTTAAACATCCATCCATCATTAAAACATAAAAAACGCTTTCAATTAACAGTAAAAAACTTATTTTAAAATCGATATTCTTTTCGCAAAATACCTAAATCTTTCCGGACAGCACATACGCTTTTAAAAATAAGTTCTTCTTTAATTTTTCCCATAAAGTACCAATTATTATATTTCATCCAAAGTTATTGATAAAAACGTTTTTTTTTTTTTTAATGTACTTAACTTCTAACGTTTTTATCAATAACTTTGGATGCAATTTAATGATTGAGAAAAATTATTAGTATGGCGATAATGAAAAAAATTTTTGATGTGACAATTTATGTGATTAATTATATTTTTTGGTTTGGTGCTGATGAAGGACCAAATAAATCCCGCAATATTGAATAAAAATCTGAATTTGATCCATTGACAGAAATCTTGTTTTATTGAAAACGAATTAAACTTTAGTTTCACAATTGAATTTGCTGGATCAGTGGTTTTATAGGTACTTATCTTTCCACATTACAATATTAATAGTGGAGAATGAAAAAAGCGGCGTACAACTTTTTCTCCAAGATAACTCTTATTCATACAACAAAATTGTGTTCACAATTTCAGCAAGGCTTTTGGAAAAACTAAGAATATGGACGATCTTCGTTTTCGATTCATCAAAAATTCAAAGTAGACTATTGGTCTAACAGCTAGAAATTAAATTAAATCTATTTAAAACCAAAATATTCAGTATAAATATATTTAGTTCATATTTTACCTGTATCGATTTAGTGTTTTTGAGCAAAGCTGAATAAATTCGAATGTAGATAATTAAATGTGAACAAATGGAAGGCTAATGGAATGCTTAGAATTACTGTAGGCTATATTTTGGCACCCTATTATCTCTATCGCACAACATCAGCGAATTAAATGCAGATTAAGAATTTGGAAAAGAAGTTTGTTCAAGTCATTACCAACAAGTAAGAAAATTATAGTCGGTCTAGACCGACTATACGATACTCTATACCATGCGTTTAGAGACCCTATCTCTTAGGCCCAACTAATTGGATATAGAAAATAAGCATAAACCAAATTTGAGTGGCATTTTTATTAATTTTTTTGGCTGCAGACATGAAAAAGTTCATATCGGATGCTATGTCTATATGGGGACTAGGTCCAAAAATGGACCGATCCTAACCATGGTTGGTAAAGTATCTTGTATTTTGCGAAAATATATACAAACAAAATTTGAGATGAATCAGTGCAATATTTTTGTTTTTTGATAGATTTAAGTGAAGATCGGGAAGAGCTCTATATGGGGCCTATGAGTAAGAGTTGTCCCATAGGGATCGTTTTTGTACTGTTCATTAATGGATATAATAAACACATTGACTAAGATCTATACGACAATTTGGATCTTATGGCAATTTATGTCGATTTTATAGGGGTCATTTGTATGGGGGCTAGGTCTGAACATGAACCGATTCTCACCAATTTCAATAACGTTCATCACATGGCCGATAAAAGCTTACATACCAAATTTCAGCAGTTTGATTACAAGGTTTACATGGACACACAGACGGACGGACGGACGGACGGACATTGTTAAATCGACTCAAAAAGTGATTCTGATTCGATCGGTATAATAAAAGGTGGGTCTAGGTCAAATATTTTTGGTAGTTACAAACAGCAGCACAAAGTCATTATACCCAAACCACATAGTGGTATAGGGTATAAAAACACGGAAATATACATGACGAAATAATTATAGGTTCAACCAAATTTTTTACAAAAAAAATTTTACTTATTTAAATTTTTTTGTTTTTTCTTTTTATTTTATATATATTTTGAACATTTATATTATTTAAAATTAAAAATAATTCAAATTATAAAATTAAAAAAATAATATACTTAAATTAGGGTAATAAGGGTGCGAAATAAATATAAGTTCACTCTTTAAAATTAAAAAAATTAAAAAATTTATCCAAACTTTAATCAAAAATTAGTAATTAATATTGCTTCCCTTGTATTTTCTGACGTTAAAAATACGAGTTTTTATTGAATTCACTAAGTTTTCCAAAACATCTAACGTTATTTCCGACCAAGCAGTTCTTATTGCATTTTTAAGCTCACAAACATGTGAATATTGCTTCCCATTGGCATAAACTTTTCGTGCTAATATTCCCCATAGATATCTGGGCTACGCGCTGGCCAATCCAAAAAATCAATATTTCTAGACAAAAAACACTCCTTAGTCGATCGTGAATTATGAATCGCGGCATTATCCTGCTGGAAAACAAAGTCGGGACCCATTAGATTTTCCCCATGCTCTATCAAGGATATCTCCAGCATCTCCACATAACTTTCTGAATTCATTCGTGTAGAAATCCATGCCAGAGGAAGCTTTCCTAAGAAAGAAAAGGCTCCCCAAATTATCACAGTACCACCACCGAAATTTCTGCTCATTCGTATTTCCTTTTCCTTACGTAAATCCCGCCAGTAGTACTGAAATCCATCTGGGCCATCTAAATTGAATTTTTTTTCATCACTGAAGAGAACTTTTTTCCATTTTTCACTATAATCCATATGATTTTGAGCCCAAGTCAGTCGTTTCTCTTTGTGAACTTTTGTTAAAGCAGGACACGCCATTCTTTTTGTGAAAACAAGGTTTTCTGAGCTTTGCGGAATTTGTTGAACTCGTCTGGTGGACTCCGGAAGGTCAAGCTGATCCTTAATTTGAGATGCAAAAAGATTTCCATTAGATGCAGTTCGAATTATAAGAGATTTTTGTCGTTGAGATAGCTTCGGAGTTCGGCCAGGACTTTTTTTAACACCATAATTTGACCTTAATTTAAGAAAATGGTTAACAACATTCAAAGATCTACCAATTTTTTTGGCAATTGCGCGGTTTGAAAGCTTTTGATCATTGAAAGCTAAAATTTTTCCTTTTTCTTCTGCTGTTAAAAATTTTCCTCTGGCCATTTCAAAAAAAATCGCGTTAACTTTCAAATTAACAAAAATTGCACTACAAATATTTATTGAAAACACTTGGTACACATTAATAAACAAATTAAAAATGATTTTGTTAACTATTTTTTGTCGATTGACACATTTAAATCACTCAAACTTACACTGAACCTGTATTTATTTCGCTCTTCTTTTTGTGCAAAAACAAAAACATAAGTGTTTTAAATATTTTAAACCTAAAAAACAATAACAAATTTAACGAGATCAATTGGAATTCGGAGCTACATAACACTGATAGAAAATAAATTATGTACACCAATTGTGTAATAAATAAATTAATAATTTTTATGTGAACCTATAATTATTTCGGTTGGTATATATACCAGAGATCTTGCAAAAAAAAGCGAAGCGAACGCCAGTATGGTTAAAGTAGGCTAGAAGTGGAATGGTTTAAAAACCATAAACATCAAACATCTCAGAGAAGTAAAAAGGTGTTACGTTTGACAAAGCGAAATTCCGCACGCCTCCTGGTCCTCAATATTATACTTCTTTTGAAGAGAGATTCGGAAACTTCTATTTGCGTTGACCAGTTCGGTTGGAAATATCTTGTGTGTCAATGAAGATAAAGATTTTTTTTTATTTGCGATGGCGCAATAACGTCGAGGTTTTGCACCAATTCATAACATGGGATTACTACCTCATACCTAAGCCAAAGGAACAGTCAAAAAGGGAGACTGAAATGGGAGAATTGTGTCCAAAGTTTATGGATACTGTTTTTTGGAATGTACTTGGGATATTTATTTATTTATTTATTTATATTAATTACATTTCAAAGTAAATTTGTATTCTAATTTGTGTCCAGGGATAAGCCAGGTGACAAAGATCATTTGGCTGGTTTTTACAGCGACAGACCAAAGCATCTGGTGGGAATCGAACCCACGACCCACGACAGGCGAGCACGCTAGCTACTCACCTACCGGAGCGCTTCGGTTGGGATAATTTTTGTTAATTATCCTCAAAACGGAAAAACACTCAACGGGAATAATGTACTAAGAAAAAACCGCATTTAGCGAAAACGAAGTGTAGTTTCAACAAGACAAAGCACTATTTCACATGCCAGATTTAGCTCCCTAGGAATATTTTCTGTTTTAAAACTTGAAAAAATTGCTCGATTTTAAAATATTCCCAATATTGAAGAAATAGAGTTTACGGTTGATAGGTAGTTTCAGGAGCTTGATAGTTCTTACTATAAGTGGTCGCTGCGACCAATTTGATCTTTTGTGCAGCCCATGGTTGTCCTAACAATTAAGGCTCCTTACAAAGCCAATCACACTATTTGGCATGAGATACCATAAGCCCCGGAGGAATAGAGTGTATCCTCCAAGGGTTAGGGTTCTTTTTGCCACTTAGTTTTGGATATCCACAGAGAATTCGTTCTGCTGTTTCCACCCCCTGTTCACAAAACCTACATGTGCATGTAACGGATGTGATGTTTTCCAATTTTAGTCAATAAATTTTTTTTGCATATTTTAAAAATAAAACAAGAAAAGTAATAAAAATTCAAACACTGTCGTTGTTAAACATTTTTTTACTTGATTTTTATTTCCTATTTTTAATCTAGTTAATATAACTAGTTTCTGTCTGTTGTCGATTTTTTTATTTGTCAAATTTGAAAAGGAAAGATATTGTTCATTAGTTGAAAATTTTCAAAGAGTGAACACCAAGTGAATAATTAGTGGAAAATAAATAATTTTACTCAGCGAATATTGTCAAAAGAAAAATTAATTGTTTTTGGTGTAAATTTTTTTCTTTATGATAAATATTCATAAATTTTATGAAAATAATAATAAGAAAGAGGAAGGCCAAGGTAATTATATGCATATGTGATATTTTTTTTTTTTGTTACGAACAACTTTCTTACAATTTTTTTTTTATTTTAAAATAGGACTACTTGTGTGTGTCCTATATATTCTTTTTGCGTAGCCAAAAGGTTTACACAAAAATAATATCATTTCCGACTTCTAAAATTTGGTGCCTTCAAGATAACAAGAATATATCACTAAAGTTAATTTTCCACAACACAAATATCAAGATTAACAAGTTTATTACACGATATTCTATTTGTATGGTAAAATATTCGTAAGAATTCACGCAATTCTGAAAATAAAATTACAAGGGACTATTGAGTCTTAACGGGAAATCGATATATAAATTTAAATTTTATAACTTTTTTTATTTTTATTTTTTTTTATTTGTTTTGCTTAAAATTCAATTATTTTTGCTTTAATTTATTTAAATCTAAAATCTAATTCTTTTAACTAATCTAATCAATAATTTACATTTTATTTATTTCATTACATAACTTCAAATTAGTTCATAAATATATTTTTAATTTTATTATTTCACATACACAAAATTTGAAATTTGTTATTTAATTTAAAATTTAAAAATAACAACATTCTCTACGTCTACCGGCGCCTGCAGATAAATTTGGATAAAATGTAAGTTACATCAAATTTGTATATTGTTAATTTTTAAATTTTTATTACACAAAAAAAAAAAAAAAAAAAAAGGGGAAAAACACACACATATCTTAATTCCCTCCCAATAAAATGTCTGAAATTTGTTTTTATTAAATTGAGAGGATTTTGAAACGCAAAATTTACCATAATAAAATAGACATTTAAAATAAATTTTGACATTATAAACGTCAAACAGTATTTTTGCAAATTTAAATTTATAATTAATTTGAGCTTTTCTTTTCTTATCAAATGAATTAAATATTTGAATATAATGTGTTAAATTAAAAAGGTGACCATTCTCATTGTTAAAATTATATATTTTTTTAACTTCAAATAATTTGATAATAATTTTTTTTACGACAATTAATTTTATAATTCACATTCATTACTATAAATTAAATTTAGATTTTTTTTATTTTATTAATTTGTGAAATGAAGATTTTCAATATGAAACTATAAATTTTTTTGTAATTATTACGAAAGGTGAAGTCAATATAGGGATGTAAGTATAAATTTCAGTTTCGATATGGGCTGAGTACCGAATGCTCTACAGTCAGCAAGGTGCGTGGGTATATGAGTGAGTAGCAATTACATATAGCTACTGCATTTACATCAACAATTTTTTTTTTTGTAGGTTTCTTTTATGTCATTTTGGTATTTTTATTTGATTTGATACTCTGCTATCTAAATTAAGTTTTCATGTAACGTATAAATATTTCCGATGGGGCAAGAATACACTCCCAGCCCTGAGCACGGCCGGTTCCTATAGGTAGCCCTGCCCCAAAAGGAATTATACCAGTTCGCCTTTTCTTTTTAGAAAATTCGTCACACGGACTGACCTTTTATTCGTAGATGATATCTAAGATTACAGTATCCAGTAAAGAATCCCGTCAAGGCCTTTAGTCGTTCTTATCAAGGGAAAGTAATCTTTTCGATTGAGCACCGGATGGAGTTATAAATCTCTTAGCTTGCCGTTGGCAGTGTTCGGCAATTTGTTATTCCCTCCACTCCTTCATTTTTTCCCTGTTGTATCCACAGAATGGTTCCGGACCGATTAAAGGACGACGGGCACCTCGAGTGGTGAGACAGTCTCCTCTTTCATTGCCCTCGTGTCCTTCGTGACCCGGAATCCAGCATAAAGTTAGTTTGTTGCATCTGTTGCATCTGCCTAGTTGGTTGAGCACTACGATGCAATCCAAAACGAGTCTAGACGTTACGTTATAGGACGTAATTACTTTTGGTGCAGCCTGACTGTCGGACGGTATGTAAATGATCTTTGTCTTTCTTCTAAGAAATTCAGTCGCGCATACATAAATAGCGAAGACCTCCGCTTGGAAAATGGATGGTAGCATTTTATCCGTGACTCTCGTTACCAAAATCCTGAAGTCGTACGGCACTCATACATGCATCGTCGTTGACCGAAATATGCAGTGGTATAATGTTAAGCATGACGCTGATAGCATCGGTTATTGGGCACGTCCTGTTCGCCACGGTGATACTAATACAGGCAATGCTGTGCACCTTGTTCAGGATTGCCTTAGCATACGCGTGCTCAACTTTTCGCCACCAAGCAAGAGCAGAATGAGTAACCATTGGTATCACAGTAGTTCTAAACGACCAGTAGATCATGTAGGGTTTTAAGCTTTCTACCTTTTTGGTGTTTTTGTTCTAAGTGGTTATTCCATGTGAGGATTTATCCAGGGTAACCATTAGATACTTGACTTCGTCCGAGAACCCTACTGTTAAGCCTTTCAGACTTGGTTTTACAAGGTAGCGAAGCTATTGAGTATCGCTGGGAAAAGGAGATTATGTTGAGAAATAAAGAAAATTTTCCCAAATTCAATGTCCTTTCTCTGTGAGGTCCGGTTGTTCTCGCACTGCCTCGTATAATAAAAGGAACTATTAATGCTTAGCATGAGGCATAAAGAGCACATTAATTCCTTTTATGCAAACCCACTATAGATCCACTCTATCTTGGGCAGATTTAGCTTCTTCTGATTACGTTGCAACAATTTAAAATTGATCTGGGAAAAAATATTGAATTTGTTAAACAAGAAATAGGTCTTAACAAACGATCCAAAATGTCGGCCCATTAAAAGTATAGTAAATACACTGCCAATAATATAAAAGATTCTAGTAGAGATTTTAATAATGCCTCCAAATCCATAACAAATAACATTATCCAAAGATAAAGGACCTGCGGGAAAAGCTAAGAAGAAAGTGGACATGATAATATAGCTGATAGATTTTTCTACAAATATCGTTTTACTTTTTCATTATACTCGTATCGTATAATGACTTTGTGCTGATGTTTGTAAATACCAAAAATATTTGCCCCAGACCCATCTTTTATTATACCAATCGACCCGGAATCTGTCCGTCCGTCTGTCTGTGCGTCCATGCAAACCTTATAATCAAACTACAGGTCGCAGATATGAATACATTATGATGAAATTTAGCATATAAGCTTCTATCAATAGGATGAACGCTATTGAAACCGGTTCATGTTCAGACCTAGTCTCCACACAAATGACCCTTATAAGATCAACTTAAATTCCCACAATATCCAGATTATCATATAGATCTCGGTCAAATTGGGTTTGTGTATGTTTATTACATTAATTTAGCAGTAATCCCAAAATAAACCCTATAGGACAATTATTAGCACCCATATGAAGCTGAAACCCGATCTTCACTTAAGTCTTTCGAAAAACAAAAATTGCATAGATTTTCTCAAATTTTGTTTGTAAATGTTTGAAAAAATAGGTGACCATACAACATATGGCCAGGATCGGTCCGTTTTTGGTTAATGCTTATTTTCTACATCTATTTGGACCTAAGAGATAGGGTCTCTAAACGCATGGTATAAAGTATCGTATAGTCGGTCTAAACCCACTATAATTTTCTTACTTGTTCAATAAAATTATTAAAAAAATATTTATAACATTATATTTGGTAAATACTTCGTATATTAAAAATGTAAAACAATTCTAAACTTGAAAAACGCATGGCGCAGCTTAGAATGAATATATGATATATCATCTTATTTAAGTTCTTTAAGTTCCAACGAATATACGAATAAAAAGAGTCATGTATAATTTTTTTGCCAAATATCACAGTGATCGTGTACCTGTGGAATAACCTAGGGAGTTTGGAAGGAGGATAATTGGGAATTTCAAATATATTCGTATATCGATTTATATATGAAGCAAGACTATATATATTTATCTTTGTCAAGAATATTTTAAATATTTACTTTATTTTGTAATTTTTTCTTCTTTGATGACATTTATATACATTTGTGAGAATTCTTACTTTCTACTTGAAAAAAATACATTTTACTCAATAAGACCTATAGCCGCCACTGGGTCCTATAGCCGCCACTGGGTCCCTTTTTTGGCAGATTGTTATTTAGAGCATAAAATAAAAATACTTTTGATTCGGCCTACATCTTTGTTCAATGATTTGAAGGCACCCTTTGTATATGGCCCTCTAAATTAAGACATACGCCTGTGGCTGCCATACAAACATAAAATACTTGACATAAGTCAAAGAACTAACAAAAAAGTAACAAAAATAGTTTCGTTTTTCTAAGGCTTTTGTGCAAAAAAAAAAAGTTGGAACTAAAAATATCCTGTCTATAAACGGTATTTTAAGTCAGAAAAGCATATGCATATAAAAATACATAGACACACATACACTCACACACAACACTCAAATAGATACTCATACAAACACATAATCTTAAAGTTTTTCCCGTGTTTACTTTTTTGCTTATTTCAATTGTCTGCCATACGTATTAGTTCGTAGTACTTGACATGGCGAAATGGCAAATAGAAAATAAAAAAACAGAAATAAAAAATATACGTCTATATGTCGCGACTTGAAGAATGTACCACGTTAAGTTAAGTTGGTATTGGGTTCATATTGCGAGTATCATGCAACTTTTAATTGAATTTACATAAATATCTCTCATATGTCAGATAGTTTTTTGTTCGTACTATAATTTAGTATAAACTTTTTTAGAAAACGTTACACAAAGAAATGTTTTTGTATATTTCTACAGTGTTCATATTACAGATATTAATGTAAAATGTACATAATTTAATAGTAAAAGAGTAAATAAAATTCCCAAAAAATTTGATAAAAAAAAGTTTAAAATCAAAACATTTCAGTCACACAAATATATGAAATTCAAAAGCACTAACCAATTTCTTGGTTCGGAAGCCTTAATTTTGCTGCAAATGTTGTCTTAGAACTATGAAACAACTTGATCGGGAACTAAGCGGATGAAAGTTAAACGTGACTGAGCGTTTAATTTTAATTTGCCCACTTTTGCATAATATTAAAAAACACCTCCCCTACATTTTGGCAAGATGTTACAGTTTTATTTATTTTATTTATATTTTTCTTCGAAAATAATAGTCTTAAGACCAAAAAAAAAGTCTATCTAAATGAACAATAATCATTACTTTTAAACATTTCACGCTTGTAACCAATAATAAAAAATAGCACCTACTGCCACCGCTGCATACGAATAGCACAACAGCACTTAATTTTGCCACTTGCAACTACGAACACCACCTGATAATGTGTAAAGTGCAATTCGTGAAATAAAGTGCTTACGGCTGAAACAAAAAAACAAAAAAAAAACTAACCGCACATTATATCTGATTGAGAATGGTATACTACTTGCCATTTATACGCTAAAGAATGAAACAAACAAAAATACCCGAAAATTATACAATATAGGATGGATTTAATGAGATTTCTTTTAACGGATATGGGCGTAGTTTCTTGGGCTGTTTTTTTGTGCAGCCAAGGAATTGAACTCATTGCAACAAGTGCAAGTATAAACAGCATCGTTTATAAGAAAAATAGTGGCCACATAGTTGATGTAAAGAAAAAAACAACAAATATTTTGTTTTAAAGTGAAAACTTTATTAGATGGACAATGACAAGGTATATTGTCAAATTTTATAAAATTATCATTCCTCTACGTTTAAGTGATAATATAAAATCCACCATCGCACAAGTTTGTCTTAAAAAATTTTTTCTCATAAAAAAGTACATCTTCTTAAAAAAGTACACCTCTTGAAAAAGTACCTTTCTTTAAAAAAGTAGTTTTTCTTTAGAAAAAAAGGGTATTTTCTTAAAAAAGTATATTTTCTTAAAAAATAATACCTTTCCTTAAACTATAGTACCATTAATAAAAAAGGAGTATAATTTCTTATACTTTTAAAGTACATTTTCTTAAAGATTTACCTCTTAAAATAAGTAACTTTTCTTAAAAAACTACCTATTCTTTCAAAAAAGTATTTTTTAAAATAGTACCTTTTCTTGAAAAGTAAATTTTTTTTAAAAAATGTTTTTTTAAAAAATGTCTTTTCTTAAAAAAAGTACCTTTTCATAAAAAAAAAATTAGTTTTAAAAAGTACTTATTCTTAAAAAAGTAACTTTTCTTAAAAAAGTACTTTTTCTTTAAAATAAGTGCTTCTTAAAAAAGTAAAATTCCTTTAAAAAAAAGTACGTTTTCTTAGAAAAATTAACTTTTCTTTCAAAAAAGTATTTTTGTTTAAAACAAGTACCTTCTCTTAAAAAAGTGAATTTTTTAATAAACTATCTCTTTTTAAAAAAAAGTAATTAGAACATTTATTTAAAAAAGTACCTTTTCTGAAAAGTACCTGTGCTAAAAAAGTACCTTTTCTTAAAAAGCACATTTTCTTTTTTCTTAAAAAATCATGTTTCTTTAAAAGTACCTTTCATAAAAAGTACCTTTTTTCAAAACATTTTAATTTTTTGGTCTATATTTTTCATACACACAGAAAATAAAATAGCAAACCGAATTGCTCTTAGGTTTTACAACTGAATTTTCATTGCATTATTAGATTATTTGACGCAATGTGCAATGCGTTTACAGCAAAAACTATGCTTTCCAATTTAAAGGAAGAAAACACTGGTGTTAACTTTAAGAATTCAGTTTATTTGTAAATATGAATTTGTTCTTCTTATCTATTAGAAGTTTCTAGTTCAAGGTTACAAAATGGAGTGATTTAGTTTTTTTAATACAATATTTCTAGAACATTTGTTTGACATATAAAAACATAGAAATATTACAGAGTTGTTTGCATTTGAATTTTGTTAGAGATGACACATTATTCAACACATATTTTAGAACTGTAATTGCCACGAACTCAAATTCGGTTATTAA
This sequence comes from Cordilura impudica, assembly GCA_963682025.1. NCBI lineage: Eukaryota > Metazoa > Arthropoda > Insecta > Diptera > Scathophagidae > Cordilura > Cordilura impudica. Next base: position 49,612,352 of record OY821520.1, on the reverse strand, counting down.
CTTCATGCCAATTCGGTTGGCAATAAATTTGGAAGCCACAACGAATATGTTTTATGAGTGTATGTATTAAAAAATTAACGGAATTATGTATAAAAGAATTTAAAAAAAATTCATTTCACTGAATACTAATTTCGACTTCAATCAGTTCTATCTAGATATTTCCATTTACTTAGTATTAAATTGTTAATTCAATTTTCGTACGCTAAAAGTGCTTAAAACATAAACCATTTTAAAGGTTCTGAAGGAAAAAACATTACGTTTTTAGTATCGCTGGAAAAAGGTACCTTTATTTGAAAAAACCTTTTCTCAAACAAGTACATTTTCTCAAAAAAGTATTTTCTTCTACACAAAAAAAAGTTTTCTTAAAAAGGTGCCTTTCCTCAAATAAGTACATTTTCTTAAAAAACCATTTTTTTAAAGTATGTTTTATTAAAAAAGTATTTTTGCTCTATAAAACACATTTTCTTGAAAAGTACCTTGCAATGGCTTTTTTTTTTAAATACATCTTCTATAAAAATACCTTTTTTTAAATAAAATTTTTCTAAAAAAGAACTTGTTCTTAAAGGAGTACAGTTTCGTAAAAGCACATCTTCTTAAAGAAGTACTTTCTCTTAAAAAAATACTTTTTCTAAGAAAGTACATTTTCTTAAAGAAGTAAGAAGTAAGCTTACGTAAAAAGTACATTATGTTCAAAAAGAATTTTTTTTTATTAAAATAGTACGATTTCTTAAAAAAGAAATAAGTACCTTTTCTTAAAAAAGTATATTTTAGTAAAAAGCTCCACTCCTAAAAAAAGTAAGTTTTTTAGAAAAAGTACCTTTATTTAAAAAGTAACTTTTTCTTAAAAAAGTACATTTTCTTAAGAAGTACTTTTTCTTAGATAAATAAATTTTCATAAAAAATATATATTTAATATGTTGTATTCTTTCGACCTTTCTAAATTACAATTTAATGAATAAATAGTCGAGCTCGAGGTCTTTGTTGAATTTATTTATTATTTTAAATTATCTTCTTCTCCAATATTTCGACCAGCTTCGCTGATCATCCTCAGGGATATATATATATTGATGTTTACATCAAAAAATTAAATGAACGATATTTAATCATCGTAGTCATAATTGCACTGACTCAGTGATCGTAGTCATAATTGCACTGACTCAGTGAAATTATGACTACGATGATGAAATATCGTTCATTTAATTTTTTAGTGTAAACATTAATATAAATATCCCTGAGGATGATCAGCGAAGCTGGTCGAAATATTGGAGAAGAAGATAATTTAAAATTATAAATAAATTCAACAAAAATAAAATAATAAATAAATTCGACTATTTATTCATTAAAAAAAAATATATATATATCTTAAAAAAATATTTTATCTTTTCTTAGAAAAAGAATATTTTCATAGAAAACTAAATTTTCTAAAAAAATACCTTTTCTTAAAAATTATTTTTCTTAAAAAAGTAACATTTCTTAAAAATTAACTTTAAAAAAAAAAAAAAATTAACTTTTTTTAAAAAAAGTATTTTTCTTTAAAAAAAAAAAGTACGTTTTAAAGAAGTATCTAGAAAAAGTATATTTTCTTAAAAAAGTAACTTAAACAAAGTGCATATTCTTAAACAAATAATATTTTCCTAAAAAATGTAACTTTTCTTAAAAACGATAACATATCTTTAAAAAAAAGTACCTTTTCCGAAAAAGTACCTTTGGTAATAAAAGAAAGTTATTTTTCTTACAAAGTACATTTTCTTAAACAAAGTATTTCTTAAAAAATTATATTTTATTTATTAATTTATTTAATTCCATGCTTATTTTTTTTTTATAAAAAAAATATTTTTCTTAAAAAATATACATCCGAAAGAGTACATTTTCTTAAAAAAAGTATATTTTATGAAAAAACTAAATTTTCTTTAAAAACATTTTCGTTTTTGGTCTATATATTTTATATACACAGAAAACATTTCGTAAACCGAATAGTTCTAAGGTTTTGCAGCTGAATTTTCGATTGTATTAAAAGAAATTTTATAACAACTAACTAACTATTTTTTTTTAAATATTTTCTGTCGAGAGTTTCAGAATTTAAGTATTCTAATCTGAAATAAATAAGTTCTATCTCGATATTTCCATTTACTTAGTATTAAATTGTCAACACAATTTTCTTACGCTAAAAGCGCTTAAAACGAATAGAATACCGCCAAATTAGTGCTTTGTTCTAAAGATGCTAAAGGAAAAAAAATTAAGTTTTTAGTATCGCTGGAAAAAGGTACTTTTATTTGAAAAAAGTCGAGAGTTTCAGAATTTAAGTATTCTAATCTGAAATAAATAAGTTCTATCTCGATATTTCCATTTACTTAGTATTAAATTGTCAACACAATTTTCTTACGCTAAAAGCGCTTAAAACGAATAGAATACCGCCAAATTAGTGCTTTGTTCTAAAGATGCTAAAGGAAAAAAAATTAAGTTTTTAGTATCGCTGGAAAAAGGTACTTTTATTTGAAAAAAAAACTTTTTTTTTAAACAAGTATTTTTTCTATTAAAAATGTACATATTCTTAAAAAAGTGCCTCTTCTTAAAAAGTGCCTTTTCTCAAAGAAGCACATTGTCTTATATTTTATTATTATGTATATTTTATTAAAAGAGTACATTTTCTTTAAAAAGTACTTTTAAAGTATATTTTATTAAAAGAGTACATTTTCTTTAAAATGTACATTTTCTTATAAAAATAAATGTTTTTAATAAGTACCTTTCAATGACTTTGCTTAAAAATACATATAAAAAATAAAATAAATATAAAAAAAAAAAAACTTTTCTAGACTTTTCCAAAAAAGTGCATTTTTCTTTAAAAAAAAAACCCCTGCTTAAAAAGTAAATTTTTCTTAAAAAGTTTATTTTTTTAAAAATTATCTTTTTTCAAAAAGAACCTTTTCTTAAAAAAAAACATTTTCATTAAAAAATATCTTTACTTAACACTTATTTTTTCTTAAAAGTTTATTTTCTTAAAAATTTTGTTTTTCTCAAAAAGTACCATTTCATAAGAAGTCTTTTTTCTCAAAAATACCTTTCCTAAAAAAGTACATTTTCTTAAAAAACACAGTTTGTTAAATGAGTACCTTTTCGTTAAAAATAACCTTTTCTCAAAAGAGAACATCTTCGTAAAAAGTACCTTTTTTAAAAAAAGTACCTTTTTAAAAAAAAGTACCTTTTCTTAAAAAAGTACTTTTTCTTAATAAAATATCTGCTTAAAAATTATCTTTTCTTAAAAAGTACCTTTTCATAAAAAGAAAGTTTTTCTAAAAAGAACAACTTTTCTAAAAAAAGTACCTTTTCCTAAAAAAACACCTTGTCTTGAAAATGTATATTTTCTTAAAAAATGTACCTTTTCTTAAAAAAGTAACTTTTCTTAAAAACAACCTTTTCATTAAAATTAACTTTTTCTAAAAAGAGTACATTTTCGTAAAGAAGTCCTTTTTTTAAAAAGTACGTTTCCTTAAAAAAATACTTTTCTAAAAAAGTACCCTTTCTTAAAGAATTAAGCTTTCATAAATAACACATTTTCTTTAAAAATATTTTTTAAAAAAGTACCTTTTCTTAAAAAAGAAAAAAGTGAAACTGTCTTTTCTTAAAAAAATACATTTTCTTAAAAAATACCATTTTTTAAATTATATATTCCTAAAAAAGTACCGTTTTAATAAAAATTAGCTTTGCTTAGAATAGCACCTGTTCTTAAAAAAGTACGTTTTCTTAAAAAAGTACCTATTCTTTAATAAATGCTTTTTCTAAAAAGTACCCTTTCTTAAAGATATAAGGTTATGTAAAAAATACATTTCCTTAAAAAGTATTTTTTTTATTAAAAAAAAGTACCTTTTCTTAAAAAAGAAAAAAGTAAAATTACATTTCCTTTAAAAGCTAAATTTTCATTCAAAAGACAATTTTTAATTTTAATTTACCTAAAAAATTACCGTTTTATAAAAAAATACCTTTGATTAAGAAAGTACCTTTTTTTTTGAAAAGTTTATTTTTTTAAAAATTACCTTTTTAAAAAAGTACTTTTCATAAAAAAAACGTTTTCTCAAAAGAGTACATTTTCTTAAAAAGTACCTGTTATTAAAAAAGAACCTTTTTCTAAATAAGTAACTTTTTATAAAAAAGTACCTTTTTATAAAAAATAACTTTTCCTGAAAGAGTACATTTTCGTAAAAAAGTACTTTTTTAAAAAAGTGTCTTTTCTTAAAAAATACTTTTCTAAAAAGTACCCTTTCTTAAAGAAATAAACTTTCGTAAACAATACACTTTCTTCAAAAGTACATTTTCTTAAAAAAACAAAAAGTACATTTTTTAAAAAAGTAGATTTTGCTAAAAAAAAGTAGATTTTCTTAAAAAGCACCTCTTCTTAAAAAAGTACGTTTTTTAGAAAAAGTACATTTATTAAAAAAGTACTTTTTGCTAAAAAAAAAAAAAAAGTACATTTTTAAAGAAAGTACCTTTTCTTCAATAAATAAATTTTCATAAAAAAATACATATCCTTAAAAAATATTTTTATTAAAAAAATACTCTGAAAAAATCATTTTTTGCATTAAATAGGCAAGGAAGTTATAGTAATTAATATTGGGAATTTCAACTTGATATCCAGCAATTATAAAGATTAGAAAAATTAAATAAATTAAATGGCAAAAATAGCCATTCCGGTGAAGTTAAAATTTACTTTACACAATTCATAATAGACCACTTTCATGTTATGACCACATGATGCTACTATATATATTCCTTGGATGCTCTTTTTTTTATGGATTTTATATAATTGAACAAGAGAATGTAGCTCATTTTTTTAAATTTTTACTTACCAACAACTAATACAAATGAGACTTGTTAAAGTATATTAAATTTACCCCGCCTAGTTATTGGGAATTGATTGTGTTTTCAACTGAAATGCAGAATGTGCTTTCAATTCAACAAAATTCATTTCAATTCAAAAGTAGAAAGTAAAGTTCATCCAATTCCAAAACAAAGTAAATTTTGCCAAAACAAAGTGAATGGAAAAGCTGTACCAAAATTTTTCGTTCATATCAAGCTTTGACAGTATTTTATAATTTTTTAAAAGCAGCCTTAACTAATTAAACTTTGAGCTTAACAAATGCATTTAACAGACAAATGTCTCACCTTTAACGTTAAAACCAAAAAAAAAAACGAAAAAAAAAAATAGTTTGTTCGTGCCATTTGATAAATTAGAACCTTTCGCTTTGGTTTCAGCTGGCTTACCATATCTATAAATGTCCTGTTTTGAACATAATGTAAAGGTGAATCTTCTTAAAAGCATTCGTTTTCGTGATATTCTGGCAAGTAAACAGAGCCAACATAAAAATTCTTGTTACTCCAACATGGCTGAGAAGTTGTAAATGTCGCGTAATTTTGTTTTTGTTTTTTCTGTTTTTAGCTAAACGTAACCAAACTTCCTCTCAAGATTAGCTATCATTTTAAAGCAATTTTCACCACTGTGGGTGTGCACCTTGTCTGTGAAAAACCAACCGTTACACTAGAAAAAGAATGCTTTTCTATCTTGGTTTGAAAATTTTGTGTCTTGGGCACGAAATAAAGTGTTGATGTTACTTGACAAGTGAAATGCATCCGTAATTTTTTTTTAACATGAAATTAATTTTTCAAAGGGCATTAAGGTGCAAATACATTAATATGTATTTATTGCTAGTCTGTGCAAAGTTGCTTTCGACTCTGAGCAGTTACAAACACGCAAAACATGCAAAGCCTCAATGCCAAGACTTGGGCAAAGGAATAGAGATACAAACATACATATATAAAATATTATTATGAGGATCGTGTTAATAATTGCATGAACATCTAGTGATGCTTTAGAACAAATTAAGTTATCAAATTGAAATAAACAGCCATTTTATGTGATTGTAGTAATTTAAAAAAATAATGTTTTTAAGTAAAGGCAGAGTATCGCACTGAGCTTAAAACTAAGTGAATCAACGCAGGTATATTTTTCCAATTAACAATTTGCAATTTCATAAACATTAAACCAATTTTTTTTATTTTCAAGAGGAGATTACTTGAGATTGCCAAATATATATGTATGTGGTCCTGTAAATCAACAATGCTAAAAATATGTTCCCTTCTTGAATGTCGAAGTCATTAACTTTCGGTTATACTAATATCATGTGTCTATGGCTATGTAAATTATTTACTACATTCTCATTTAGGCCTATTACCAGAAATAACTCTTTGCAAACCAAATATGAGACAGAACTGAATGGTGGCTAGTTATAATATTATTTATTTATAATATTATTTATTTATTTATTTATAAGTAACAATAATTCAGGGCCACAAAATTTTATAGACCCTTACATCAGTTTGTATTTTACTATGCATTTTGGTCTTCTGAATCCAAAATTGGAGTAAATTATCAAACTTTCTTGAACTATTTACATAAAAATGAAACTTAATTTTTTTATGTATTCAGAGGGCGACTCAGCGCACCGAAGCATGTAATTTTAAACTTTATTTCAATCCAAACATTGTGGGAATTCAAGAAAATTTAAAATAAAATAAATAAGAGTGTTAATTTGGCTGTGCCGAATATATATATGGGGCGTTTCATGTCAAGTGATCCATCTTTTGAAACCGATGTCTTTCGATCAGGATGAAATTTGCGCCAAGATTAGTCCTATTGAACAGTAGTATAGACACAATTTTTCAACAAGATCGGTCCAGAACTCTCTGAGTTAGAGGGGGTAAAAATTTGACATTTTGACCAAACAGATATTTTTTCTCATCCATGTAACTTTTAGACAGCTATTTTTCAGTCTTTCGAAAAAAACAAATTTTAAAAAATAAAAAAAATTTTTTGACTTTTTTTTGCAAAACGAAATTTTTTTTTTCTTCAAAAGAAAGTTTAGGTTTTTCCTTTAAAAGCTTTTTGGTCGCTTAGTGGGAAGCAAGTGGGATATCTATCAAAAAAAAAAATTGTTTTGTAACTCAAGACAACGGTTTTTAAATTTTTATCATATGTATTTATTTGAATTGTTTCCTATTAGTGTGTAGGTGTTTCTAAAACCTTAAAAATAGAACTTATACTGAGAAGCAAGACAAATTAACCTTTCCGACGGTATGTAACATACCTAACTAAAATTTCATACCTTCGATACTGTAATACCCGCTATATGGTAACCTCAGGAAAAAACTCATTTTTTCTATAGAAATGTTATAAAAAAAAATTTTTTTTTTAATATTAAATTTTAATTTAAATTTTATTTGTAATAATTAAATTATATAATAATAATAATAATAATAATAATAATAATAAAAATTAATAGATAAATAATTTAATAAAATGTAATCTTAATCAGATTAGATCCATTTTTATTCTTAATTTATTGTAGCTGGCGAATCATCTGTTAAGTACTTTAAGTTGATTTCCTTCAACATCAGTTTAATCAACATCAGCAATAAATGCGACAAATAAGGTGGATGAAAGACTGGATTTTTAAAAAGTGACAAAACTTAAATACTTCATCAGCTAAAATAAATTAAGTATAAAACAAGTAAGAAAATATAGTCGGTCTAGACCGACTATACGATACCCTATACCATGCGTTTAGAGACCCTATCTCTCAGGCCCAACTAACTGGATATAGAAAATAAGCATAAACCAAGTTTGAAAGGGATTTTTATTAATTTTTTCGGCTGCAGATATGAAAAACTTCATATCGGATGCTATATTTATATGGGGACTAGGCCCAAAAATGGACGGATCCTGACCATGTTTGGTAAAGTCTCTTGTATTTTGCAAAAATATATACAAACAAAATTTGAGAACAATTAGTGCAATATTTTTCTTTGTTGATAGATTTAAGTGAAGATCGGGAAGCAGCTCTATATGGGGCCTATGACTAAGGGTTGTCCAATAGGGATTATTTTTGGACTACTCATTAACGGATGTAATATATACATACAAACCCAATTTGACTAAGATTTGTATGATAATTTGGATCTCATGGCAATATATGTCGATTTCATAGGGGTCATTTGTATGGGGGCTAGGTCTGAACGTGGACCGATTCTCACCAGTTTCAATAGCGTTCATCCAATGGCCGATAGAAGATTAAATACCAAATTTCATCAAAATACGTTCATATTTGCCACCTGCAGTTTGATTACATGGATACACAGACGGACGGACGGACGGACGGACGGACATCGTTAAATCGAATCAGATGGTGATTCTGATTCGATCGGTATAATTAAAGATGGGTGTAGGTCAAATATTTTTGGTTGTTACAAACAGCAGCACAAAGTCATTATACCCAAACCACATAGTGGTATAGGGTATAAATAGTTAAGATATAAATGGATCTAATGTGATTAACATTAAACTTTATTAAATTATTATCTATTTATTTTTATTATTAAAATAATATATATTAATTTAATTGTTATTACAAACAAATAAAAATAATAATTTTTCAACATTTCTATAGAAAAAAAGTGATTTTTTTTCTGAGGTTAACACATTGTGGGTATTACAGTATCGAAGGTATGAAATGTTAGTTAGTTATGTTACATACCGTTGGAAAGGTTAATTTGTCTAATTTCTCAGTATATGTTTTATTTTTAAGGTTTGAGAAACACAAACAGGAAAAAATTCAAAATAGTGCATATGCTAAAATTTTTTTCATAGATATCCCTCTCGCATCGCACTAAGCGACCAAAAAGCTCTTAAAGGAAAAAACCTAAGTTTTCTTTAAAGCAAAAAAAAAAATTCCTTTTTTGAAAAAAAATTAAAAAAATTTTGATTTCGCAATAAAAAGTCAAAAGAAATTTTTTTTGCCAAAAACTGAAGAAATAGCTATCAAAGCTATTTGGAAAAAAATTTTGCTAAGAACAATAGGCAAAAAGTTAAATGGATGAGAAAAAAAACACCTGCTTGGTCAAAATGTGAAATTTTTACCCCCTCGATCTTGTTGAAAAATTGAATCTAAACTATTATACAATAGCACTAATCTTGATGCAAATTTCATTCCGATCGGAAGACATCGGTATCAAAAGTTGGATCACTTGACATGAACGCCCCATATATAAAAAATTTGTGGATTTTTGGATTTGTTTGAAGGTTTGACATAAGACCGATCTTCTTGAAACTTTCACAGTGTGTAAGTTTGTATCTGGAAAGTAACATATGATATATGTTTTTTAATACATTAAGTGGGCGTGGCACCTTCGATATATAAAAAATCACATATCTGGAGCTCTATGACAGCAAGAGTCCTGTAACTTTATAGGAGTACATAAGTAAGTAGGAATACATAAGAGTAAATAAGTAAGTAATGTCAGAAGTCAGGCTAAAAATGGGTGGGATCAAGCAAGTGGGCTTGGTACGTCCCATGCATGGTAAATACATATCATCACATATCTATAGTACTTTGATGGCCAGGGTCTTTAAACTTCCTGCACGTCGATTGGCTGTTAATTTAAGTTGTCGTACCAAAAATGGGTTGGATTGGGTTAGTGAGCATGGCACCTCCCATATATGGTAAATACATATCATCATAATTAGCAACAACGGGTCAGCTAGTTATAAATAAAATTAACATTTAACTTATAATACCATAACACCTACACAACTGTGTGGTCAGGGTATAACGACTTTGTGCCAAAAATATTAAACATAAACCAATATTTTATTTAGCGATGCCCGTCCGTCCGTCTGTCTGTGTGTCCATGTAAACCTTGTAATCAAACTACGGGTCGCAATATGAATAAATTTTGATGAAATTTGATATATAAGCGTGAACGATATTAAAATTGGTGAATCTCGGTGCATGTTCACACTTAGTCCCCAGACATATGACCGCTATGAAATCGACCTAAATTGTCATAAAATACAAATTATCTTATCTGTCAAATTGGGTTTGTGTATGTTTATTACTCCCATCAATCAGGACTATTCTTAGTCATAGATCCACATATAAAGCTGCTTCCCCATCTTCACTTAAATCTATAAAAAAAAAAACAAAAATATTGCACAGACATTTTTCAAATTTGGTATTTATATATTTTTGCAAAATATAAGTGACCTTACTAAATGTGGTCAGTATCGGTCCATTTTTCGACTTAGTCCCCATATATATGTAACATCCGGTATGAACTTTTTCATATTCAAATGCGACAAACTTAATAACAATGCCACTCAAATATTGTTTATGATTATTTTCGATATCTAATTAGTTGGACCTAAAAGGTAGGGCCTCTAAACGCATGGTAGGGTATCGTATACTATAATATCGTATAATATTAGAATCTGATTTTCTAAAAAAAAATTTTTTGGATTCATCAAAACATGATAAATTGTATGCAAAAATATTTCAATTAGATAAACTGTAAATGTTTCTAATGAAAAAACTTCTAATATGGACATTGTTATACTAGTCAACTTTAGAATCCTTAAAAGAACAACTGCTTACAATTTTTATTTTTAATAAAAATTTTAAATAACCATTTAGGTTTTTATAAAATGTACTTTTATTATCACTTTTCTTTCATAATGGTAATTTTTTGTATTTATTTCAGGATAACTAATATGACGCGTGGAGTACAATGATAAATGCACACTCATGCAGCAAATGCTGCAAACACAACGACGACAACAACAATTATAGCTATTACATACAACTAACCACATTTAGAATAACAAGAACAAAAAAGAAAATCATATTTTTTCACGAGTTTTTTACATTTACATTTACATCTCGGGACCTATTGAACTGAATTTGTAAATAGTTCACATTACCAATAAATCATTTTCAATAAAAATGCGTAACCCAGCTTATCTATTAAGAACATGATCATGATTTCCGCAGACGGACAACCGGACATCACTATGTCAAATCCGCTTGTCATAATGATAGATAATATGATTGAGTTACAAATTAATCTAACTCAAAATCGAATGTTGTTACTTTTAATAAAACAAAAATCATTTGCACATTTGCTTAAAAAAATTATCTATTATCTGCGAGATTTTTATTTATATATCATATATACATACATATATATTTTTTGGGGTCCAGATTTTTTTTTTATTGTTACGAACGGAATGACATTTATATACAGTGAGTGTTAATACAGTGGAAGCTTTTAACGAAATATATTTTTGACTACTGGAACATACTACCATAAAATTAAAACATTTTATTATTTTAAAAATTTATATCTTTCATTTATTAAAAAAATATTAACATAAAATAGCTTAATGCATGAAACACATAGACGACAGCGGCTACACGACTACAGCCTCACAAAAATAAAATACACACGTTTATATGAAAACGATTATTTTGACAACAACACAGCTACACGGCTACATGACAACTTTTGTCGCTGTAGTCAACTTAGGATAATTTCTATTTTTGTTGGCTACAAAACAAAAATAGTGTTGACAATATAACAAAATATGTAAAAGATATTAGTGCTATGAAATGTTTTATTTTGTTAAAAAAATTAATCGCAAAATGATCAAAATGATTAGTAATCAAAAGGGATTAAGTAAATTTATTTATTTATTTTTACATTATAATAATGCATTATAAACAAGTAAGAAAATTATAGTCGGTCTAGACCGACTATACGATACCCTATACCATGCGTTTGGAAACCCTATCTCTTAGGCCCAACTAACTGGACATAGAAAATAAGCAAAAACCAAATTTGAGTGGGATTTTTATTAATTTTTTTGGCTGCAGATATGAAAAAGTTCATATCGGATGCTATATCTATATGGCGACTAGGTCCAAAAATGGACCGATCCTGACTATGGTTGGTAACGTCTCTTGTATTTTGCAAAAACATATACAAACAAAATTTGAGAAGAATTAGTGCAATATTTTTGTTTTTTAACAGATTTAAGTTAATATCGGGAAGCAGCTTTATATGCGACCAAAGGGATCATTTTTGGACTACTCATTAATGGATGTAATGAACGCATACAAACCCAATTTGAGTAAGATATATATGACAATTTGGATCTTATGGCAATTTATGTCGATTTCATAGGGGTAATTTGTATGGGGGCTAGGTCTGAACATGGACCGAATTTCACCAATTTCAATAGCGTTCATCCCATGGCCGATAAAAGCTTATATACCAAATTTCATCAAAATGTATTCATATATGCAGTTTGATTACAAGGTTTACATGGACACACAGACGGACGGACGGGCGGACGGACGGACATTGTTAAATCACCTCAAAAAGTGATTCTGATTCGATCGGTATAATTAAAGATCGGTATAATTAATTAAAATTAATCAAATATTTTTGGTTGTTACAAACAGCAGCACAAAGTCATTATACCCAAACCACATAGTGGTATAGGGTATAATAAGTAATTGTATATTTAAGTCAAGTTTATACAGAATGATGCATGTTTTTCTATTTTAATAAAGTAAAAAAAAATATAATTGGCTACTACTACATTTGTAGTCGTCTGTTCGTGTAGCCGCTGTCGTCTATATGTTTCATGCATAACTTTAGAAAAAAATTAAAAAGGTTTAAAGTAATCATTTTTATGCTGTTGACAAAACATTGGAAACCCTTACTATACAATAATGGAATACTTTCTCTCTGTTTTTGGATTCAATATTTTGTTGGGAGTCCACAATTTTTTAGTAGTGCTTCAAAACGCCGAGGCATGGTGTCAAGTAGATTGCTGATGATATCGATTGAAATTTTTCGCTACTCTGAATTAACTGACTCTATGAGATTTGTCTTGTTTGTTTAATTTCGTGTCTGTATTTTGCGATATTTTATTTCTCATAGATTTTTTATGGGATTGGGATCTGGAGGTTAGGCTGGCCATTTCAAAACTCTAACTGCACTGGACTGTAGCCATTCGGTTGCAACTTACATTACGTCATTAAGAATTTGCTTTTATATTAATCCAGTTAGATTAGATTAGATTGGCCCGATAACCATTCCCGTACCCTAATATTGCCACAGCCAAACTTACAAGCTTTATTTGTACTAGCAGATTCCATCACTCGAAATTCGAGTGCAATTTCTAGGCAACTTTATTTTTCAACTTAGCCAATTCACAAACCAATACTTTTTTGGTTTATTATTATTGTGAATGTAGATGAGTGAAGAAAGTGCCAAACACACTGGTGCTCGGCTTCTTATATGTATACAGCCGAACGAATACAAAAATACTCACCAAAGAGTAAAAGTAAACAACAATTTCATTCAATCTTATGAAAGCTTTTGAACAAAGCGGGTCTATGTCGCATTGCCTTTTGAAATTAATATATATTTTTTTTTATAGGTACACAGAGAATATTTGTTTAAAAGAAACCAAAAATGTTGAGAAAATTTCGAAGACTTGATAAACTTAAATTAAACATTTTCTATAAATAACATACGTCGCCTCCATTTGACAACATTATAGCTGTCTTTTATGCATTTTTTTTTTTTTAATTTTAAAAAATATCCAGTTACTGGTAATTTTTTAAGTTTTTGGTAACATACCACTTAATAACCTTTGAAATTTCTTATCTTTTTAAGTTTTGCTATTTTGTGTTTCTTTTTTTTTTGTTTTTTGTTTTTTAAAGAAATGAATTACTTATTATTACTTATTTGATTTAATAAACTTCAAACTTATGGATAAAAGAGATTAAATGTTCTTCACATTTTGTTTACCTATTCAGAATGTAAGATTTAAAATTTTATAACAACAAAATATATTTAAAATTTTACCATATTCTTCGTGAACTCAACTATTTGCCCTTTTATGCAATCATATAAACATTCATACAAAATCTACACAAACCCATTTAATATCGGCGTTGTGTTACGTCCATGGATTTCGATCAGTGTAGCACAATTAACACATGCTCATAAACACTATTACTATCTCAATTCTCTTGATGGCCACCACTGATGTAGACAATAAACTCATTAAAAAACACACTAACAAATTCAATAAACACACACAGAGCATATGTATAATTTTATGTATGTGTTAGTTGCAACTTTAAATGCAATTTACTCAAAATAAAGGAAAAAATTTTAAAATCTGTAAATCTGGTGAACAGCTAAAGAGAAATACCTTTCAAATAGTATAAGTTTGGTCACAATCGGCATTGAACGTTAGAACAAAACATCGGTAACCTAAAATCCCCTAGCTTATTAATATTATAGATGTTTTAGGTCTCGCTTTTTCCCTTTGGTCGTCGTACATACGTTCTGCCATCATGGCCTCTAAAATTAAACTTAAACTCATTTTAGTGTAGAACAGTGTTCTTCACATATTACCAAGATGATAAAACTATAAAAAAACAAAAAAAAAAAAAACAAAAAAAAAAAATAATAGATAAGAAAAAGAGTCCGTAGTCATACTTGTGATCAGCACCCTGGAAAACCCCCAAATACCAAATTCCAGCCCAAATAGTTGATGATGCTCATGTGCATTAGTGTGGCGCCATCTTTGAATTTCGTGAATCTGATGTCTTTTTTTGTGATCAGCGACCCCGAAAACCCCCCTATACTGAATCGGACGAAATTTGGTTCATTTTTCAAAAAATAAATTTTCCACCTGGTTCGGGCCGTCATCTTCGATCCGCTATGTTTAATTTGACCAGCCAATCATATCAACCTTTTTAGAGCCATCCTTTACCAATAATTTGAGACACAAAAGCAATGATATTGATTGCAAAATTTTTTTTTACGAATATTTTGATTCGAAGACTCGAATTTTCTAAGATTTCTAGCCGCCATTTCGAACCGCCATATTGAAAGTTTCAAAATCGCCCAACGGGACCAAATATCGGATTCAAAAACGAAAATTTTAAGCCCAAAATTGTTAAAATTTATTAAACGGGAGTTTGGTCCGAGCATTGTTCCGTTTGACAAAGAACGTCCCATATACCTATTACATATATCGCTCATTTACGAGAAGACCGGCACAACTCCAAAAAACTTATACCAAGATAAATTCAATTCTTCAATTGAGCGTAACTGCTGAGTAAAGTGCAAAACATTTTTGGTCGCCACTCAATGTGAGAAAGAGATAAAAACATAGTTTTTTGATATGTTTTATATTACGGTGTGATCCATATTCCTAAAAAATGGTATTTTTTAAATTATGCCGATCTTCTCGCGAAGGAGCCAATAAATATTGAATGTGAATCTTTAAATTTAAAAATATTGTTTTCTTACAAATAAATATGATTAACTTGTGTTAAGTCGAGCATAACTATTTGTGGTCCTGCCTATAAAATTTTGCGCTAGTAGGACTAATCTAAGGGGGGGTAAAAATTTGCTATGCTCTATAATATATATCTAAGAGCTAAATAAAATATAAATTTTCTCGTTATTTTTATTCAAATTTTATTATCTTTTTATGGCTGCAATGGGGTTTACTTAATAAAGTAGTTATTGTAGTCATCTGGTCCATTCCATACATTTTAAACATAAAACAAAATAGGAAGTATACAATAATTTTTGAAGTGATCGGCAAATTCTTAATGGGAGAGGACCCGAATTCCCCAACCGACTGAAGCTAGCAGTGCAATGGCTCCCGCAGTCCTTCCTCAAAAGAATTCTTTCGAACATTTTAAGCGACGGTTTACATTGTTGTGCAACTTGAATATAAATAGCGGTTTACATTATATTTTTAATTGTTTTAATCTTCTGTGGTACAGAAGTTTAAAAGTTTCCATTGTTTTGGCATCACTAAGAAGAAAATACTTTTTTTTTGTTTAACTATTTTTATTGAATTTTATGTAACAAATTTGTTATCTTTCGATAGAGAACACACCAAAGAGTGATTTTAAAAAAATAAGAAAACAAAGTTAGCAAATTCAGAATTTTGTAAGAGTTTCCAATGTATTGTCACCCACTTTATATACCATCTGAAGGGCACAGTAAAAAGAATTCATTATTTATATATAAAATATATTACACAAATGAAAGGAAAACATCATATTATATTTCGTTAGAAAGCAACAGTGTGAAGGCTAAAGGTCATGACAAAAGACAACACATTTTGCCTTAAATTAAAAAAAAAATAAATCTTTATTGTTCATGAATATCTCAGGAAGTATGCTGAAATTTCTGCAGAAGAGAAGTTAAAAAATTAGTTCATAGGATAATCTATTAGTGTTCAGAGTTGAGCGCAACAAAATGCATAAAGCATAAAATGCGGAATTTTCGTATATTTTCTTATTATATTTAAAACAAGTCTAAAATGCATTTCTTTTTTAAGGCCATCCATCAATCGTCCACAAAAAAAAATCCTAATAAGCATGCGTATGCTAATAAATTATCTATAAATATGTTAATTTTCTTTAAATGATATTTGATGAAAATCGCAATAAATAAACCCAACACATTGGCGCTAATAATCACTTCTCTGATCTTTATCATTTCATCGAATCATGAACACTGCAATGCTTCAATTATAGTCATTGAGCGAACAAATACAAAAATCATTACATTCAACAATGCATAAAATCAATTTGAAAACTGTCAATATTTCAATTTCATTTGAACTAGATTTTTGTTTGTCTCATTTAGCATTTATGGTAAGCTGGGAGTCGTCGACGTCGTCACCACCAGCATCATTATATTTATTAATTCTAAGACTACCAACGCATTTTTACAAGTGTTTTATTTTCGTCTTCTTCTTCTTCTTCTTCGTGTTAGTTTATGATGTGGCTGGCAAAAAGCCAACTGCGAAAAAAAAATAATATAGAATATGATTTTAAATGTCACTTGTCTTTCGCAGCTCATCATAAAGCGAGAAATATAATCTTAAAATAATTGCAAATGTCTGAAATGACATGAAACAACAAATAGTTCAAAATTTATAACATACAAATGGTGTATGGTGTGTCTGCAACACTAACCCCCCTATATGTAACTGAGATAATGGGGAAATTATTTCCATTTGATTTTTTCAATGTCTTTTACAAAATATGGGTGGTCTTCTTTTGCTGTTTCTTAGGAACCATTAAGAGACATAGGGCCTTATTTACCTTTAGCATCATTGGTACGCCAAGTAAGACAAGGTGACAGTTATGCTATTGCATTTTGACAAGTGCATAGTGATTATATAAATATAAATGTCTGTTTAGTTATTGGTTCCGTTTAAAAATTTTTTGGGATTTTGTTGCAGACATAAAGAAAAGTGTATAACAAACAATATCGCATGACACATTTCTTGAAATGTAGCAAAAACAAAAACAACAATATTGCACTAAGTTCTCACGTTTTTATTTAAAGTTGTTGTTGTTATTATTTAATAGTGCCCTGAGCTTTGTGTCAGCCATCCCAAGCCTTGGCTTTCAACCTACACAAAAAAATTATATTTAATAATTTCATCCAATATACTATAATAGTATGATGGAATTCTCTTCCATCGCGCCCATACGCGTCTATGTCATCACGTCGACCTAATGACTTTATGCTACAAAGATGCAATTATACGACATTATCGCGCTGGCATGTAAATTTTCTACAATGTCTGCTTTTATAATGACATGTTTCTTGCTTTAGCTGTACGTAGATACAAAAAATAAAATATATATAATTTTGTAACTCACTAGTTCATTGTGAGAAATGTTGCCGGTTGTCTCTGTATTGCAATATTAGCAAATTGTGCAACGAATTATAAAGGCAACAAGTGCGTTACATATTTCCTTATTATTCTATGCTTTTTTTCTATTTTTTTGTTCAACCTCCTTCTAATGCTTATCGACACATCATATTTGTTATGCTTTATATAGTTTTTCTGGTGAAAAAGAAATGAAAATTCTTTTAAAAAAAAACACAAGTATCTCATGGAAAATATGAAAATAAAAATAAAAAAATATATTTTTAATTTTTTATTTTTTTTTTTTTGTATATTAGCAATGACAAGTTTTCATGTCTGCAGAAGAAATCAATGTGAAAGCCACTCGATCATTAGAGAAGGATAGCTATGATTTAATATATTCCATTAAATACCAGGAAACCTTAAGCTGTCATATCTTTTGATGCATCTTTACGTTCCCAGACGAAAATTGCAGATTTGCTGTGATAACAAAACTAGTGGCAAAGGATTTTCTTTATACTCGTAGACAACAACTTAATTTTTTAAGTTTTTCTGTCCTCACATACACACAGAAAACAAAAGTCAGCCACCGAATTGTGCTTAAGCTTAGAAATGTTATATTCGACTAGCTGTAACCCGATGCACTTCGCCACACCCATCGAAAAAAACTTTGTTTTTTTTTTGGCGATTTTCGAATGGTCAATTTTTGTTTTTGCGATTTTACACTGGCAATTTTTTACTTTGGCGATTGCTGTTCTTTGCGATTTTTGAATTTTGGCGTTTTTTGATTTTGGCGATTTTTGTTCCCGATTTTTGGTTTTTGACAATTTTTGAAATTTTCGTGTTTTGTTTTTTTGCGATTTTTGTTATTCGCAATTTTCGGTTTGGCAATTTTTGCTTTAGGCGATTTTTGATTTTGGCGAATTTGGTTATTCGCGATTTTTAACTTTGGCGATTTTTGATTTTTGCGACTTTTGACTTTGGCGATTTTTGATTTTTGCGATTTTTGATTTCGAAGATATTTGATATCGGCGATTTTTGTTTTTCGCGATTTTTGTTATTCGCGATTTTTCCTTCCGGTCAGTGGTGCAGTCTGCTATAAACCACAAAAAGACGTACAAACATACAAAACTCCATATCTATACCCTATACCACCATGTGGTCAGGATATAATGACTTTGTGTTGATGTTTATAACTACCAAAACTTTTTGGTTCAGAATCACTTTCTCAATCAGAATCACTTTCTGAGTCGATTTAGCGATGTCCATCCGTCCGTCCGTCTGTGTGTCCATGTAAACTATGTAATCAAACTGAAGGTCGCAAATATTTTTTTCATGAAATTCTATCGGCCATGGCATTAACGCTATTGAAATTGGTGAAAATCAGTGAATATTCAGACCTAGTCCCCATACAAATGACCCCCATGAAATCGACTAAAATTGTTATAAAATCCAATTACCTTATAGATATCGGTCAAATAGGGTTTGTGAATGTTGATTACTCCCTTTAATCAGTAGTCCAAAATTAAACCCTAAAGAACAATTCATATCCCCCACATGAAGCTGCTTCCCGATTATGACTTGTTGAATCTATCAAAAAACAAAAATATTACACAGATTTTCCTCGAATCTGGTTTGCATATATTTTTGCAAAACATAAGTGACTTTACCAAATATGGTCAGGATCGGTCCATTTTTCGACCTAGTCCCCATATAGATATGATATCTGATATGACTTTTTTCTAATTCGAATGCAAAAAAAAAATTAATAGCAATGCCACTCAAATTTGGTTTGTGCTTATTTTCTATATACAATTAGTTGGGCCTTAGATAAAGGGTCTCTAAACGCATGGTATAGGGTATCGTATATTTGGTCTAGATCGACTATAATTTTCATTCTTGTTTTTTTTTTTTTGTTCCCTAAATTAACATATTACAAGTTAATTCAGATCAACATATATTAAAATTCGCTTTTTTATTAAATTAATATCTGGACATTATCTTATGATTTCGAAGATCTCAAAGCTTTTTTATAGAGATCAAACTTAGGGCATTATATCCTTGATTGCATTAAATAAATTATTTTATTAGTATCCATTGAAGTTCTAGAAAGCTTATAGGTTTTCTACTCTAGTACATGAAAAATACGCCAATTTGTCAGATAGTAAAAATTTCTTTGTATAGAACAAAATTTATATTTAAAATTAAATTTGTATTCGAATTTAAAGTTCAAGTGTCAGCAAGATCATTAAAGTGTAATTCGTTCGTACCCATCATTTGTTTGAGATTGAGTTTAAGACGAAGATGGTTATAGTTATAAAAACCTAGAACATAATTACGCAGGTATTAAAGTCTACATGCAAAGACATTGTAAATTGCGAGGAACGAAATCTATAAAATTTTATATAATTATTTATAGAGTTCTAATCATCACTTATGAGAAAACCTTCCATTTTAGTGATTTCTTTCACTTTTGTGGAACATTTAAAATCTTTGGGACACCTTTCACAGAGCACAATATCTCTCGACTGGTATAAAAACGACGTTATTAACATTTTACCACTTTAGTGACAGGATGCTAAATTGGGCCAGAAATAGGTGGACACATTGTGTTGGCTTGTGGAAAGACGGAGTGTTTTTTTCAAATACTCCTTATTATATATTCGATATTCATATAGCCTGTTAAAAGAAATTATGTGTTTCTACAACTAGATATTACTTGCCATACCAGGAAATTTGTGGAAATTTCGTATGGTTTTGGGTCCTAAACTTCACTTTAGCATTTCCTAAAGCTTCAAAAAATCTGTCAGTACATACGCTTCTTCGTTCATTATGTCTGGAAATTTTTAGACTTTTTAATGTTCTGAAACTTGCAAAGGCTTTAACTTTTCTCACCATATACTCCGAGAACAGAACTAATCGGGTTGCATTTTTACCGGATGTATAGGGAGCTCTTTTCAATATACTTCATGTGGAACTTTATTTCTTCCCGAGTCAGGTTTCTATCAATGGTCAAGTTATCCTGATAGTTTCAAATAACACTGGAAACAGCTTGAAGGTGACCTTTGATTCTTCGGTTATGTTTTTATAGGACCAAGTTGTATTTCGTTGAAAATATTTAATTATTTAAGAACTTTTATTTTGGCACTCATCTTTAACAAAAACTGTTGCTATTATACATATCTGACAAAGATAACTTGATCAAATAAATATTCAAGCAATGCTTGAGAAGAGAGTTAAGAGGAGAAACGTGTTTTTCTAATTCCAAGTAAATCGGAGCGTCAAGCGACCGGCCCTTATAAGGTATATCATATATATTATCGTATATCATAACTCAAAATGTAATTGACCGATCTTTTTGATCACTACGCTTACCAGGCGCTGAGTACTTAGTGCCCAATGAACAAATTCCTCAAAAAAATTAACGTTCTCCCCAAAAATTTGTTTTTTGAGGAGTAAATTAATTTTTTCTTTCAATTTAAAATTTTTGGTTTTTTTTAATTTAGTAGTTTTTTTAAAAGACGCTACAGCAAAAACATTTCAATAATAAGCTGCGAAACCGCTTGAAGTTTTTTATTTTTGAAGTTTATTTATTTTGTAAACATCAAATATAACGGAATCTTTTGCAAGTTAAAGGATTGAAAAGTTTTAAAAGTTTAATTACTTCATTCAATAAATGATTATCATTGAGCAGAGACGTCAAATTAATAGAAGTTTCAAAAATGAAAAATGAATGCGACGTTTAAAATTGTGCCGCAAGGTTACTTTAAGCAACTGCTTATAGTATATATTTGGCCTATTTTGATCAACAGGTAACTATTGCACATACGTAGATATAACTGATCATAAGACACTTCACCGAGCTGTATTCCGCGAGCGAGTCGGGCCCGCGGGCTTGGCAGCTGCACCCGTGCTTCTGGGCAGTTAGTCGCCAATATATATTTTTCAGATCATTCCGATATTTTAGCTAAGCTGTGTTGCGCGAGCGCGAATACAGGTATTAAATAAATTTGTTGTAGGACAGATATTGCGAGCAGTATGGGGAATTTGTTAATTTCTTTCGAGGACATTTTTTTTTATAAATTTGGGGTCTAAGTAGTCGGCGCCTGCTGACCATTACAACTAACTATGTTTATGCATGGAGTATTTTGAGTGTATAATGTCTAAAAGTTAAGAATTTTAGTTATTCTAGAGATTTGTGATATAAAACATTTCTGGTTTTTCCTTCTGGTGCATATACGAAAATATTATATTCTGGAGCAGTCGACATGAAATTGTCTATGAGAAAAACAGTCGTTTAAGGAGTTTCAGATTCCCTGGATTCAGCTTGTCTTAGCCGCTGAACTTCTAGACGCACTTAAGTAGATTAAGGCAAAGCTTGCTGAACTGCGTTCCGGGAGCGCGTCGAAATTATTCTATTGAAAAGAATACAGATTTTAAATGCGTATATTGCAGGACAGGTATGCAAATTTTCACTTAAATAAATATTTAACAAAATTCATTAAATAATATATGTAAAAATTTATGAACGAATTTGGGGAGTAAGTTCATTTTTTTATTTCGTTTTTTAAAAAAATGGGGAATTTGTTAATTTCTTTTGGGGACCTTTATTTAAATTTGGGATTTTTGTTCAGCGTGAAGTTATTCCCGTGTTTACCAAATTTCAGAGAAATCCGTTGAAAAATACAAATTTGTATAGCGAACAAATGTACCAAAAAGCAGAAAATGAGTTTTATAAAAAAGTGGGCGTAAAGGTTAGCGTGGCCAGAAAGATATATAATCTGACCTTCGCTGGAGTGCAGGGATCCCGCGTACCAAATTTCAGAGAAAGCTGTTGAAAAATAAAAGTTTGTATAGCAGCAAATAAACAAATAAAAGGAAAAAAAAAATAAATTTTATATACATAGAGGTAGGCGTAAAATTAGGCGTGGTCGGAAAAAATCATATGAAGAATGGTTCTGGAGTACAGAGATTGTGCGACAAATTTCAGAGAAATCCGTTGAAAAATAAAAATTTGCATAGCGGTCAAATAAACAAACAAATATAAAATGAATTATATATATATAGATTTCTAAGCATAAATCACTAGGTAATTTAGGAAGAGTTTTTTTTTATCACTTTTTCCTATTTTTTAACAATAGATTCACCGAAATTTTATAGCAAAAATCGTGTTTTTCACTTTAAAATGCCGCTTAAAATGATAAAACAAATTAAAAAAACTCTACCTGTTACCTCGGGCAACATATCACCTTTTAAAAGCATTTCGATTTTTTTATTTCACATGATTCGGTAACGATTTATAATGTCCACTACATAAAACATTGTTTTGAAGCTCAGGAGATTCGCTGTCAAAGACTTAATTATTAAAAATTTTTCAAGGAAACTTCAAATGTTACACTATGACGTGTTTACGCAATAAATAATCCAACATTATTCATATATAAAAAAAATTGAAAATACGCCTTTTTTCGCTTTTGAAAACTTACACCTCCCTATAAAATGTTTTCGAACTCACTCCCTTTGTACAAATAAAATTAAATAAAATTAATTTTTTTTTTGTAAATAACAAATGCTTTATATATTTCATTATCTTCTTCTATCTTAATATATAAAAACGTTGGTGCGTATGTTGGTACTCTAATAACTGTTGAACCACTAATGCTAGCGACTTCGTATTGATACCATATGTTCCTTTGGTTCTCCGATTTGCATAATTTTTTTTTTGTACCCGATAGGTGGCGGTGGGGTCGAGATTTTCCCAAAAAAATTATTTACGGTCCAATTTAGCTCAAATTCGCAACATATATTATGTACATAAAACTAAAGTTGCTGACAAAGTTTTTCACCTGTAGGTGGCGCTGGTGTTAGAATATTCAAGAAAACGTATATTTTTTTTCAGTCATATTCATAATATTATTAAATCGTGCTTTACTTTTGCCCGACACTCGGTATTAAAATTTAGATGCAATATAAAATCCAGATGTTTTCTTCGGGCCAGCAACGCGGACCGGACTCAGCTAGTATATATATAAAAACGTTGGTGCATTTGTTTGTAACGAATGATCTCCGCAACCATAAGAGCTGTCGAGCAATGATTTGCACCATAGGTTCGGTTCGAGCTCTTTTGTGTGTTTTTTTTTAGTCTTAAACTCCTATAGCTGACGTTGGGGTCAAGTTATAAACAAAATTCTTATTTTCAGTGCGATTTGACTGCAATTCAGAATGTATGTATGTTTCGTCATAAGAAATTTTTGTATGTAAAAATGGACCCAATAGGTGATGCTGGGGTAAACTTATTTCGAATTTTCTTATTTAAGGTGCGATTTGACTGAAACTAATGCCGTTTTCTTTTCTGACTAAATATGTTTCCCTTTTTTGCCCTTTTTTGGAAAAGTGTATTTTTTTATATATTCTGAATTAAGAGCAACATTGTTTTATATATCAATCGAAAGGCCTCAAAGTGCTGTGTTCATAAATACAAAAAAAATTTGATTATTATCCTCTTGGAAGTCATAGGGGGAAATATTCTCCCACTATGACCTGAGAGAAGTCACTGGCTCGAGTTTTTTGTGATTTATGAGGGCGCGACTTTGAGACCTTTCAATTGATATATAAGATGAGGTTGCTCTTAATTCAGAATATATAAAAAATACACTTTTCGAAAAAAGGGCAAAAAAGGGCGACATTTTTTGTCAGAAACGAAAACGGCATAAGAGTATGTTAGAATATGTTGGACCAGGTAGATGGCGCTGGCGTTCGAAAAATAATGAGTTGTCAAATTTATTTAAATTTTATAAGTTACAAAATTCACAAACGTTTTTATATATAAATATTCTAACAAAAAACTAAGGAAAAATTGCATTGGCAATTGCTTCGTCCGGAATAGCTGCAACATTATTGCATGGTGGTCGTACAGCTCATTCAGCGCTCAAATCACCGTTAAACCTACAAACGAATGAGAATGCCGTATGCAATATCAAAAAACATTCCGGTAGTTCTGCAAAAATGCACACAAACATTCCTTAGAAGCATTATATAGCACTTTAAAAGATTTGAAAGGCAACGAAAGACTTTTTGGTGGAGCTCTCATTTTATTATCTAAAGATTTTTGTCAAATATTGCCAGTCATACCAAAATTCAACCCATGCTGACGAAATAAATGCCTGCTGAAAATCACCAATATTATGGGATAGCGTTCAAGCTATAAAATTAACAACAAACATGCGAGTACGATTACAAAATGATCCAACGACTGACCAATTTTCAAAAAAAAAAAAAAAAACAGCTTGATCTTGGTAATGGTAAAATCAATATTAACCCAACCAGTTAAACTATTAAAATATCCACAAGATTTTTGTCAATTTATATCGTCACGCGATGAATTAATTGAAAATATATTCCCCTACATTCAAAATCAATATCGTAACCATAATTGGTTAAGTGAAAGACCTATTTTAGCCGCAAAAATGTCGATGTCGATAATATAATGTTGATATTCGGGACATGATTGATTCCGAAACGTTTTCTTTCAAATCTATGGATAGTGTTGGTGAAGAAACTGAAGCTGTCAATTATCCAACAGAATTTTTGAATTCACTTGATGTACCCGGTCTACCGCCACATTTATTAAAATTAAAAGTTGGTTCTCCAATAATTTTGCTACGTAGCCTCAATGCTCCGAGACTATGTAATGGAACCAGGTTAATTGTTAACAGAATAATACCCAATATCATTGAGGCCACAAGTCTCAAAGGAAAATTTAAAGAACACGTTTTGCTGCCAAGAATTCCTATGATTCCTACCGACACGCCGATAACATTCAAAATATTGAAATTTCCGATCAGATTGGGCTTTGCTATGATCATTAATAAATCTCAAGGACAATCATTACAAATATGTGGTTTGGACCTTGACCTCCGACCTCCGTGTGGAAAGACAGCCAATTTATTCATTTACTTCCAGAATAATGAAACTAAAAATATTGTTCACTCTTTTTATAATTACAATAAAAGAAATATATTGGGCATTCTCATATCTATGCTACAATGAATATTTATTTTCATTTTCATATATAAAATATGGTTTTTCTTTAACAGTTTTCAATTAATATTAACAAATGCACAAACGTTTTTTTATAAAGATATATACAGATTCTTACTAAAATAAAAAATTCATTGAGGGCAAAACAACGTTTGCCGGGTCCAGCTAGTTGTATATAAATCCTCATTTTTGCAAATTTAAATCCAAATAAAAAAAAAATATTTGAAAAATTGTGTTCTTTAAAGCCAAATATGCAAAAATAAACAACAAATCGTTGCCATGCTTTTCGCATATAAATCGCAGTCTTATTTGTAGACAAATTTATAAAAACTCATAATGAAAATCTCATCTGAAAAAATACATTTTAAATCAAATTAAAAAAAAACTTATCCCATAAACCAAAATCGAAAAATTTTATAAAAAATCTTAAAAAATAACAAATGACTTTTACAAACGTTTCTTTGTAATCAAAGCCACAAAATATACTCTTAACTGAAGAACAACGAACAACTTTAAAATGAAAGACGAAAAAAAAATGGAATACTTAACTTAATGCTCTACAAAACACCACAATAAGAACAAGAACAATAACAATATAACTTATCCATCTGTTTTAGAAGGTTTTCGTATACAAATCCTTAACAATATATTGCCGTATTGCAAAACACTTGTAAGCAATGATAAACAAAACACAAGCGGCCACTGTGTCAATGACATAAAAGTCTTATTGTAGCATCATCCTGTAAAAGCTAAATCGTATAAGTTTTTAAAACTTACAAACTGATACGATTTGTAGATGGACATAAAGGCTTTAGCCTTTGTTGAGGGCTTTTGTTGTGGGGTGGAGGTGTCAAGTCCAAAACACAAGTGGACATTTCAAGTGTTTTGCGGTATGTTGGACAAATCTCGACTTTAAGTTTTTTGTTTTTTTTTAGATGGTGATAAAATAAAAAGAAATACAATTTTTTGGTTTGGTAAAATAAAAAGGAACAAAATAAATGTACTTTACCTATGACTTAAAGGTGTAGAATACAATGCAGTATGGCAAAATGGAAAAAGAATATAAATCAAACAGATAAGGACCACCAGTACGACCAGATAATACCTTAAAGTTTTCTTTATTGAGTTTGCGTTTCTTAAAACATTTAATGCGATAAGCCAAAGAAATTTTTTACCCAAAATAAGAGTTTAAATATGTAATGTTTGTGCCTTGGCCAAAATCCTTTAAGATAAACATCAACTGAAAATTATATTCTATGTCAATTGAAATATATTAGCCCGTCTACCTGTAGTAATTTATCAGTAATTTAAACCCATAAGAAAGCGCATTCAAAATAGTGTACTAGAATCGATGGCCGAGATCCAGATGTGATAAAAAAATGGATCATCACCAATGAATTTTACATGGGCCTGCCATAGGATAAAAGTTGTATTTTGTTGACCCTTGAGTTAATTTTATATATTAAAAGAATTTATGAATAAAGATTTTTTTCAATATTTTTCTCCTCTCAAACCTCTATAACTAGAGTTCTAATTATCGTAGGCTGTTGACATAGGTCTAAGAACACTCAGTGGATCAAGCTCCTTCTTTTGAGCTATTAACAGCTTAAATTCGTTGGGTTTGAGGAAAGTTATGCGTGGAGAATCAACCTTACTTTTACTGTACGTTAACTTATCTTGGCATATTTTGGCATTACTGTACGTTAACTTCTCTTGGAAATTTTGGTATTATATTATAAAAATTAATATAATATAATATAATGCTGCGGAGCAGCAGGGGTCCTCTAGTAATATATAAAAATCATTTTTGTAAGTATTTCATGGAACTTTCATCAATTGAACTTTTTATTTTAAATAATTTTCTCTTCAGAATATAAACTTTTGCTAACCCAATATTAGCTCTTCCTACTTAAATAGCAGTTTTCCTTTTCCCAATATCGTCCCCGTTATATATAATATAGTCGGTGCATTTGTTTGTAACGAATGATCTCCGGAACCATAAGAGCTATCGAACTAGGTTAGCATATGTTCTTATGTTTTAATCTTACAAAAATGGGCAGGAGCGAACAAGTGGTCGTGGCAGCTCTAATACAAAGTAAATATTTATAACGAGATTCTTAGAAGTTTATGCCAGTTCATTAATTTCAAATGTGCGTAGTTGAGTCAAACGTAAGCAGAATTGGAGAAAGTCAAAGAACTAGAGTAATACGAAAGCAAGAGCCTTGAAAATGTGAGTCAGTCCCTATTTTATAGATATAAAAAGTCATGCTGAAAATGAAATGGGATCGTATATGTACAAAAAAAATACTTATTATAAAATATCTAGAATATTATTAGTTTCAAGTAGTTATGCCGAAAATTGGCTTTGTCGGATGGGTGGCCGTGGCATAACCCATACAAAGGAAATATTTATCATAAAATAACTGGAGTACTTGACAGTGAGTGTCTTAAGTTATTAACTTACGTCGTCAAAGCTAAAATGGACGGGATTGCACTAGTGGATATGGTAAATCTCATTCTTTCTATCGTGTAATGCTCCATTTTTTCTAACCCTAAACTGTCAGCTGTCAAACTGTTTTTTTCTTCTGGTTTCTAACATTTTATAGCACAAATAGCGGCAAATCCAAATTCTGCGTAACTTTGAGTCACTCTTTATACCACTAACTGCCGTACTTGTACGAAATATGATTTTTGTATACGAAGTTGAACTTGGGAGATCTCTTTTCAGCAGCTATATTGCGCATAAAACTTATTACTCTGTGAGTGAGCTTTTTTAAATTGTAAATGCAATTTTTAAATTTCCGGCTTATCTGTTTTTTTTTTTTTTTGTATCTTTAAAGAATACAGCAAGTAAATAATTTTTGCCCTCTGCCTTACTTATTTGCATTATTCAAAACAAGTTAATAGAAAGCTCTATGGAAAGGCAGGTAAGAATGCAATTATTCCAAAACTAATTTTTTTTAATAACGTCAATTTAATAATTTTAAGCCTCTTAAAACACCACATACAACTGAGCATATTTTCAGTTTATAATTTTTAGGAAAATTATACTAGATCAAGACCGATTGTACGATAACTTATACCATGCGTTTAGAGATCCTTTATCTTGGGTCCAACTTATTAAATACAGAAAAAAAAATCATTTGAGTCCGATCACAGGAGAGATGTGTAAAAATCTAGTAACAAAAGATTTTTTATGGCATTTTTTTAAAATCATCTATGTATTACTTATAGCAAACAACTGCGGGGGCTCAGCTAGTACAAAAATATTTATTATTATTTCAACTATTTAATTTTAGTTCTAAATTTTTCGTTTTGCATTTTTTATTTTTCATATTTCATTTTTAATTTTTCATTTTTCATTTTTTATTTTTCATTTTTTATTTCTCATTTTCCATTTTTCATTTTTGGTTTTTCGTTCTTCATTTTTCAATGTTAATTTTTTATTTTTCATTTTATAGTTTTTATTTTTCATTTCTCATTTTTCCTTTTTTATTTTCCATTTTTCAGTTTTCATTTTTCATTTTTCATTTTTTATTATTAATTTTAATTTTTCTTTTTTCATTTTTTATTTTTCTTTTTTCTTTTTTCATTTTTAATTTTTCATTTTTCATTTTTTATTTGTCAGTGTTTATCTTTCAATTTTCATTTTTCATTTCTCATTTTTAATTTTCTATTTTTCATTTTTTATTTTTCATTTTTCGTTTTTCATTTCTCATTTCTCATTTTTTATTTTTCAGTTTTCAGTTTTAATTGTTTATTTTTCATTTTTTAATTTTTTATTTTTCATTTTTTATTTTTCATTTTTTATTTTTCGTTTTTCAGTTTTCAGTTTTCATTTTTCATTTTTTATTTTTCATTTTTCATTTTTTATTTTTTATTTTTCTTTTTTCATTTTTTAATATTCATTTTTTATTTTTTATTTTTCGTTTTTCAGTTTTCATTTTTCATTTCTCATTTTGTATTTTTGACTTTTCATTTTTCATTTTTTATTTTTCAATTTTCATTTTTCAATTTTTATTTCTCATTTTTAATTTTTCGCGTTTCATTTTTCATTTTTAAATTTACATTCTTAATTTTTATTCTTAATTTTTTATTTTTCATTTTTCATTTTTAATTTTTTATTTTTCAGTCTATATTTTAAAATTTTTATTTTTCATTTTTAATTTTCACCAAATTTGACATTTTTCATTTTTTCTTTTTCCTTTTGAATTTTTCAAAACGTTTTGCTCTTTTTCTCTTTTTATGATTGTATTGTGAAATAGATTTTTGCCCCTAAACCAAATTCGGGTGGCATTGTTATAAAATGATTTGCCTTTGGATAAGAAAAAGTTCATATCGGATGCTATATTTATTTATATGGGCACTAGGTCGAAAAACGGACCAATCCCGACCATATTTGGTAAAGGCACTTATATTTTGAAAAAATATATACAAACCAAAGTTGACAAAAAACGGTGCAATTTTTTTGTTTTTGATAGGCTTAAGTGATGATCGGGAGGCAGCTTTATATGGGGGCTATGACTAAGAATTGTCTTATAGGGTTAATTTTTAAACTGCTGATTAATGGATTTAGTAAACATACACAAATCCAATTTGACCGAGATCTAGTTTATAATTTGGATCTTAATACAATCTAAGCCGATCTCATGGGATCATTTGTAGGGGGCCTATGTCTGAGGTTGTCCTACGGTCGATAAAAACTTACATATCGAGTTTCTCTTGTAGTTTGATCACATGGACAGAGGGAAGGGCAGACGGACGGACGGATGGACATCGCTCAATGGTTCTGAATTGAACGCTATAAAAAGAGATGAGTCTAGCTCAAATAATTATGTCAGTTACAAACATCAGCATAAACTCATGATACCCTGACCATATAGGGTATAAAAGTGGAAAAAATCACATATAAATAAAAATATATTCTCGTTTACGCTTAACTTTCAAAGGTGTTGTTCGTTTAGCAATGTGATTATGATGTTTAAATTATTTTGTCTTGTTTATAATATTTTGATTTAAAAACTGATGTTGTGATCTGAGGGCATCTAACGCTTACAATAATAAATATAAAGAATATTTACGAAAAAGGATGTTGGATGTTCAAACTAGATTGAAATCCGTTTGTTATTTGTACTCAATAGCATAACAATTTCAAGGAGTAGTGTTTAGAAGAATGAAACCTCTCAAGTTCTACTTCAAATAATGCTACGGTAAGACAACATCATCTATTGGAAATCTTTTCTTTGTACAGACGTACACAAAGTAAACATATTGAAATGTATTCTTTAAGTATTAAAGGAAGAAATAATATCTATCAAGAGATAAAGACGCTGATGCTGATGATGATGATGGTCAAAATGTCAAATACAGACAAATATTGTAGAATATTGTTATAAGAAAGCTTAAACGAGCTTAAGGTGTTAAAAGCCTTTTTTCTCTTGTACTTAGATGTAGTACGAATATGAAGAGAATAAAGGTAGAATGCAATCATGATGCTAACGTGACATTAAGAGCGTCTTATTCACAAATAGATTTTCCATTCATATTATGAACAACTTACTAATGCCAGGAAGCAAGTTAACTAAAGGTAATCGATAACAGTAATAACCATGATGAAGCATGGGTAATTTGGAAAGTTTATGAATAAAAAATATTTTTCAAATTTCCAGCCAATTTTACTAATGGAATTCTCAATTAAAAACTGGTTTTATTTAAGGATTTTGAACATTCTTAAACTAATAAATAGGAAGTGTCAAGTGTTATCTTTTATATTTTGGCAATAAGAAAGCTTCATGCAGCCATTTGGTTTCGATCGATTAATGAAAATATTTAATTAGACGGGGTCATTGGGTTGCTTTGAAATATTTTCATATCCTCCCAGCTTACGATTATTTTAGCGTCAAACACCTATTTTAATCTGGATGACATATTTTCTAAGCAAAAGCATCTGTGTTTTAACATTAAGTGCCAAATATTTACTAAACATCCTACGTACATCAATAAACAACTGTCCACCTGTTAAAAAGAGTGATGGCTTAAATGATGATTATTACAGATATTGAGTGTTGTTTGAGAAAGAAATTTATCTATAATATTCATAAAAATATTCGTGTAAAGGCTACCACTTCTGTCGACCGCGACATAAGGGCTTACATCCCTTTTGATTCAATCAGAATGGAAAAATACTTAAGTCGTAGGAATGACAAAAAACTAGCTCGGCAGATGTTAAATTTAATCATTTGCCTCGACCAATGAAGCGTGCAAATTTGGTCGTAAAAATTTGTCTAAATTACAAAAAGCAAATAATTATATACAGCTACGTGCAAATAATTCGGGCAGAATGCTAACATGTTGACTTCAAGCAAATAAAATAAAATGTGTTATGATTTTGGTACAATTTGTTCTAGTTTAGTGAATTTTACTCCCTATTCTGGAAAATAATGCTAATTGTATTAAATAAATTTATATTGAGAATGAGAAAGTTGTGATTATTTTCAAATTTGGTTTATATCAGTCGTGCACATAATTGAAGACACATCAAAATTTTTATGAAAAAAAGAAACAAAAATTTAATTAAAAAAATTAATAGTTTGCTGCGGAACCTTTGCTATCGGTGACTGCTTTACATCTGCTAGACATTAAAGCCACCAAATTTTTACATTCTTTGTTTGGAATATAAAAATTGCTTTTCTTTAACAAGCTAACTTTTGTTTTTAAAAACTTGCCACACGTTCTCAATCGGATTCACATCAGGACTACATGAAGGCGGTCAAGAAAAATAGATTGAGAAGGCTCTATGCTCCGCGACCAGTTTGGTCTTTTGTACAGCCCATGGTCGTCCTAAAGATAAAGATTTCTTATAAAACCAATTACCCTATTTGGGATAAGATCCCATATGCTCCGGGCTGATACAGTGTATCCTCCAAGTACAAGTGTTATTTTGCTACTTAGTCTTGGACATTCACAGAGAATGTCGTCTGCTGTTTATACCCACCGTTGGCAGAATTTACAGTTCTGTAACAGACTGAACTAAGATTACAGTGTCCAGAAAAGAATCCCTACAAAGTCCTTAAGTCCCTGTTATCAAGAGAAAGTAATCTTTCCTATTGAAAACTGGATGGAGTTGTAAATCTTTTAGCTTGCTATTGGGCTAGACTTTTGTCCCAGCGTTAGGCAATTTGTGATTCCCTCCAATCCAAAACAAGGTCAGACATCACATCGTATGACATTATTGCCCTTAGTGCAGCCTGGCTGTCGGATTGTATTTAAAGGATTGCCCTTTTTGTCTTTCTTCTAAGACATTCAGACACGCATACATAAATAGTGAAGACCTCCGCTTGGAAAATGGATGTGTATTTTCCTTATATGGGTAAGGAATAGGAGCCATCTCTGGACCATACATAAGAACCCTGCTCTGGTTGCCACGTCCTACTGGTCCATATGCTTCGTTCCAATATTGTTTCAAATTCCCTGATAAGTATCTATGTTGGAAGCATTCTGTCCGTGACTCTCGCCACCGGGTCGTAGATGAAAAGTCTTGCCAATCTTGTGTGACCCTTTAGGTCACCGTCTTTCATAATACCAAAATCCTGAAGTCGTTTGTCACTCATCAACGCATCTTCGATGATCGAAATATGCCATGGTGCGATGTTAAGCATGACGCCGATGGCAACAGTTGGACACATTCTGTTCACCCCGGTGATGTCAATACAGGCTATGTGGTACACCTTGTTGAGAATTGCCTTCCCATTCGCTTTCTCAGCCTTTGGCTACCATGCATGTGCAGAATACGTAATCCTTGGTTTTACAATAGTCTTAAACGACAAGTAGATCATGTGGGGCTTTAAACACCATGTTCCACCAAATATTCTTTGACAGGCTTATAAAGCCCTAGTGGTCAGCGCAACTCAGCGTTGTATCGTTTAAATTTAGTGCAGCAGTCCAACTCCATGTGATGGTATAGCACGCCAAAGAAAGATGGCCTCTCATCCATGCTTACAACTTTGGATGGCGCAAAAATGTTTTCCCAACGAGTAATATCCTCTTAATCTTCGTTGCATCCTAAAGTAATAGTGTGTTCCCTTCCACGGCACTCCAATGCCTGTGCTTTCTCTAGTACCTTTTTTAACAAACGTCCCCGCTACTAACCTACCATAGGCGACCGAGAGGGTACACTCCCTGGAGAATTCCAAACAGGAGCTTGCAAGTAAATAGTGTAGTTAATCAGCGAAAGAACTATGTCATCAGCCGATAATAAGTAAGAGATAAATTTAAATATTAGCAACAATAGATAGTTAATTAAGATATTCAATTATTTTGGGCTTTAATTTCAACATATCATAGCTGAATTCTACGAGATTTTGTAATACAATATAATCATGACAAATTCTGAAAAAAAAAATAATTTGCATAATTAGTTCACAAATAATCCGAATGTGTCTTAAAATGCTTTGTAAATCTACAATGTTTGTTAAAATTTAAGTCTCATAAAAGAGACTTTGAGCCAACATCACCTTTATCTCGGTTGAATGCAAAGGTAACACCCAGAATGATCCACCTACTCTCATGAAATGGGAGTCTTAACCGAAGCCTTAATCGATTTGTATATGATAACAAGTTATCACAACTCCAACCTAAGCCACTAAGACAGAAAAGCAAAAACTTTTTCTGAACAGACACAATTTCCTTGGTGAGAACGTGATAATATGGATTCCATTTTACTGATACATATTCCAGAATATCTCTTACAAGAGCAGAAAACTCCTTAGCCCATCTTTTAACGAAACCAAGATTAGACCTTGCCTTATTAGGAATCATAATAATACGGCCAATCAACTCAAGTTTCCTACAGATATATACACCGGAATCCAGAAATGTTCGAACGGTGTCCCACACCATTTCATTAATGCAATACCCGTCATAAATTATCACACTTCTGTAAAATTCCTTCTGTTTACATTTCTTAATAGTTCCATCAAGTTCACACCATTCAACTTATAAATCAAGCTCACGTTGAAGAGTACTGTGACAATTTACATCATTGAAAGGATATTGCAATTCGAAATTATAGTCGGAAGATCATTTAAGAATAGAAAAAAGCAATAGCGGGCAAAACGACTGCCTTGGGGAACCCCAGAAGTATCACTTACAATCTTATATTCAATATTGTGAAACGTAACTATTTCAGTTCTAAATGTAAAGTACGATTCAATCCATTATATTATGGATTCAGATATCCCAATGAATCCTAGTTGGAGAAGTAAAATTTTACGATCCACCCTATAAAAAGCTCCCCACGGAAAAACCTGTGAAAAAAAAAATTGTAGATGGTGAAATGGAGGCATAGTCGAATTTTGTTGATATAAGAGATATTCAATAACAAGTGTTTCCATTAATTTAGGAGTAACCCCCAACTTTGCTATTCCCCTATAATTAAGTACCATCGGCCTTCCACCAGACTTATACAAGGTGGGGCAAAAGTCCCGCTACCATTTTGATAAATAAGCTTGGTTTTCACAAAAACTTTATTTGGTCTTTACGTTTTTTTTTTGTTATGATTGGAAAATTATATCGCCTAAATGGTGACCGCGATTTGCAATGCCACTTTCGGCTCTTTTGAAGGCATTTTTCATATCATCCTGCAACATCTCAGGCTGAATTTCTTCAATTTCGTGGCGAATATTGTCTTTTAGATGCTGAATCGTTTGGGGCTTATTCACATAAACTTTTGATCTTAAAAAACCCCATAAGAAAAAGTCTGGTGCTGTTAAACCCAGAGATATAGCTGGCCATGCTAAATCGCCACTTCGCGAAATTGGTCTTCGTGGAAAAACGTCATTAAATAATTGAATTGTTGAACGAGCTGTGTGTGCTGTGGCCCCATCTTGTTGAAACCACATGTCCTCTAGTCCTTGCTCTTCCAGCTTAGGCACAAGCAAATTTCGAATATTGTCTTGGTACCGTTCAGCATTAACAGTAACTGCAACACCTTGGTCATTTTCAAAAAATATTGGGACCAATGATGTTTCCAGCATGAAGTTGTTTTTAGTGGATGCAAATATGTTTCATGAATTAATTCAGGATTCTGTGTTCCCCAAAACTGACTGTTCTGTTTATTGACATGGCCACTGAGAAGAAAATGGGCTTCATCGCTCATTATCAATTCAGACGAAAAATCTTCAATTTCACCAGACAGCCTTAGGATTGCATTACTGTATTCAACTCGTTGTTCAGGATCTCTCGGTAGCAATTTTTTAACTAATTGGTTTTTGCACGGGAACATTTTTAAATCAGTTTTCAAAATTCGTCCTAAACTGCGTGGAGAAATGTGCAACTGGGAACCACGTCTCCGAGCTATTGTTTCTGGAGATTGTGCAACACTTTCGAGCACCAGTGCCACATTTTCAGCGTTACGAGACGTCCGTTGCCTTCCAGAACGAGTCTGCTGTCGTTCCGTACTGTTGAAAATTCGCATGTAAATGATAAATTGTGGTTTTTTGAGGCACTGGCCGATTAGGATATTTTGTACGCAATTTCCACTGGGTGGCAATAATGGAACGATTATTTTGAATAAATATTGTCACTATTTCTGCTCGTTCTTGTGGCGTATGTTTCTCCATAACAAAATTTTGACGTCTACACAACATAATGGTTAAAGCGAAACTGAGCTAAACGTCACAGAACCCAGATGGCGCGCAATCAAAATGATAGCGGGACTTTTGCCCCACCTTGTACAAAAGTATAATAAATGATTCATGTCAAGAAGTAGGAAATTAGGCTATTTGCAAAAGACGTTTTGGCAAAATTTTTAGATTAAAAGCAAGAACACCATCAGGATCAGGCTTGCATGAAAGTTTCAACGGAATTAGAGACTTAGAAACAGTTTCCGTATCAAAGAGCACAATATTTAATATCGATGCAACTTTTATTAAATATAAATATTTAGCGATTGTTAGAGTATTTGAAACACAATTCCTATACGTGGATTGGAAAAAAATTATCAAATATAGTAGTAATATTAAGATAATCAGAGAATCAATTATCATTCCAAAGCATTCTAGCCGGGAACGATAAAGATGTGCGTTTAACATGTACAATTCGACAATTCTTTTGAATTCCAATGAGGACACCAGTATGCTCAAAGGAATGAGGAATGCAGTTTAAAAAAAAATAGTTAAAAATATTATAAAATTTTACCAAAAGAAAGTCCACTATTTTCTCGGTTATTTTTGTTGACAAATATCCTATAATTTTGTTTGTTGATTTTTACATAATAGAGCTTATCCTGTTCTTGAATAAATATAAAAGTATGAACAAACAATAACTCATAAGAATTAAATACTTTTTTGTTGTTGCTTGATATAAAAAAAAATTTAACATAAATAAAATCAAATTATATGCATCGTTCCAATATAACTTCCACACATGGGGTAGAACTGATTTGCGTTACGACATGAATCCATGCAATAGGGTAAACAGCAATTGCAGCATGTCCATGACAAAAGTAAGCAGGAAATGTGTGTCTTTGAAGTAGAATGGTACGAGCGGTTGTTGTAATGCGATAACGACAACTAGGGCATATCACTTCCATGGGTTTCGGAACCACCGGCTGAGAAAATACCAAAGCATTAAACGGTATTATTTGCGTTGGACCCGGAATTGCTATATTAGTTTGCAAATGTATTGCCGTTGAACGCTGTGCTGGAGCCAAGTGCTAGTTCAGCTGATGACAATTATTGTATGGAGGCGGTGGATTCGATTCATCCATTTGATCTTAATGGATGGCTTGTAAATTATTTTCGATTGGTTTGTAGGGGTTCCTCGAATCCATTTTAATTTTTTTTTTTAGTTTACAAAATTTCGTCATACGACTTTTCCTTTACACTCGAACTCACAGATTGCCGTATACCACACTTGAACTCTCCCCGTTTAGCGAAGAATGCTGAGATAATTGTGGCTTCTTTCGCCAAATTCTTCCGAAACATCCAGCTTCCCTCAATCATTATTTTACTGTATCTACAGATTGATTTGTTTTTCATTCATTTTCACCAAAGACTGCAACAAAAAGCTCTTTTGCGGATTAAATGATTTTTTTTTGAGTCACGAGCTATTCTTATTCGAAGCACCTTCTCTGTAGTCGAATACTTCTTAAAATATTACACATCGTTGCTGACCACAGGTTTGGAATTTTTAAAGCAGCAACAATGACCCAGTAAGTGCTTCCATCCTGTTGCATTTGTACTTTAGTTTTCCGAGTACTGATATTACAGATTTATTGCCTATCAATATCAAATAAGTAATTAATGCTTTCCAAATACGGAAAAGTATACCACTCACAATCAATTATATATAACTAAAGGGTCCGCCAAATAACTTTTTTTTTTTTGAAAATGCTATAAAAAAAACTACTGAATACTATCTAAAATTTCTTTTTTTATTTGAAAGTACAATCCTTCCGGTTAATAATGGAAAATAATTTCATTCAAATGGCTGCCTCGGCTGGCCAAGCGAAAACGCATTGGATGGTCAGTTGGCTTCAACTCCAACTTCACACACACTTTCTGCCACATCAGCAATATTCTCGGGTGTACGCACTGTTTTTGGATTTTCACGCTTTGGCTTATCGATGAGGATGCAAGTTTCTTTCACTTTTTTCACAAGATAACGAACATACGCAGCTGACGGTGCTTCTCTTCTTCCAAAATCCGTACGCAATTTTCGCACACATTCTGCAACATTACCATGATTTTCAAAGTAATGTCGCAATATTTCCCAGCGTTTTTCAAGCGCATACACAACCATATTCGTTCAGCGGAAGGATAAAACTAATTATCTGTCAAATCAGACATGAGTTAAGTGTTACCATCCATGAAATAAGCACTAGTTGAAAAAAAAAATGTTAGATGGCGGACCCTTTATTAAAATTTAACGGAATTTGCAGATATAGACTGTTCCTAATTTAGCGCACCATTAATTTATTTCACAAATTAAAAAAAAAAACACTTCAAAGAAAAATAATAGTAAAAAAATGTCACCATTGCCGAATTTTATCTGAACAGAATTGAATTATCTAAATATTGTCAAGCTTTAGAATTTTATACTAGTATTCCTAATTAATTGCTCGTAGCTGTATGTATTTGTTTGTAAATCCTGCTTACAATTCAACATGTGGCTTATCCATCGTAATGCGCAACATTGTTGCCTCTTTTGATTTCCTCTACTTTAGACTTTTAGACACATAACCGATATCAAAGGATTATAATCCACCAACAACATTCATTAAATGACACCACCAAGCACATACATTACAAGTCATACAATTCTCTACTATAAATGTCTGCTGCATTAAAAATAGTCTCATAGAGCTAAACCTTAAAAGGGAAGATATAAGTCAATTTAGAATTTGTAAGTTAAGCGGATCGTTTCAAGTTTTTCAATACTTTGGGTTTTGTTGCTCGTCGTTGGTTTGGTATTGCATCTTTGTTATTGGATTTAACACAGCCTTAATGTTATTTACTTCACTAATTAAGATATTAAATGAATTTTTATATGGGAAACAAATGTTATTGCAATATTTTCATTTCTCTAAAGATTATTATACACGTCCTAACTTATTGATAAGCTTTAATGCTAAATAAAATAACATACATAAAGGAACTAACACACGAAGCAGAATACACTGTAGGAAAAACATGAGGCGTGGTACATGTCGAAAGCTAATTTGAAATAATAATCTCAAAGTACAATACTTATGACCAGACCCTACCCTACACCAAGAATTTGCTTGGTATTTCCACTAAAAGACTAATGTAAAAAAAATTCAAAATTTGTTAAAAAAAACAACGTTTTCAAACATGTGGAAGCCATCATCTGCACATAAATGGAATAATCATTAAGTTATAGTTCTGCTAAAGTTTTTTTATAAGTTTCGCAAAAATAGCTAAATATGTAGTAGCAATTAAGATTTTGTCCCTTAAATTGTGTTATCCCACATTGCAAACATGCAACCCCATGGTTTTAGCCACTGTCCTTTGACGGCTTTCCGATGCTCTTAAGTGCTTTCTAGCTCTTGCTAGTATTGTAGCTATTGCTTAAAAACTATTGCCTAAGGAATACTTGGTCACACACGGGAAGTAGCTTGGGTAGTCCAACAAAGGAACTGCACTCTCAATGTGTAGCAATAGGTGACTCTCAACTTCGGCGAAAAGCCCCATCCCTTAGAAAATATTTCTAATTCTGATTAATTATTGAGATAGCATTATAAAAAATAAATTCGTTACTTGATCATAAAGTATTCTTATATCTATATTGTTTTTCTAGGATGAAAAAATTTACAATTATCTTTTTTTCACCGCAGCAAAAAAAAAAAAAAATCATACCATTAGCATGGTTATTAAAAATAATCTGTTATGTTCATGTAACCATATTGAAAAACGAGTAAGAAAATAAACATCGGTCTAGACCGACTATACGAAACTCCATACCATGTTTTGAAGCAGTAAGTGGATATATAAATTAAACATAAATCACATATTAGTGGTACTGTTATTATTTCGTGTCATGCAGATATACATGGGGACAAGGTTAAAACATGTACCGATCAAAATCATATTTGGTAAGGTCACTTTCGTTCCTCAAAAACATGTACAAACCAACTTTTAAAAAAGCTATGCAATATTTTTGTTTTTTTATAGATTTAGATCGGGAAGAAGCTTTATATGGGGACTATGACTAAAAGTAGTCCTACAAGGTTTATTTTTGACTTCTGGCTAGTGGAGATAATAAGCACACATAAACACCAAAGTTTGTCGATATATATATATATATATATATATATATATGATAATCTGTATCTTATGACAACTTTAGTCTTTCTGATAGCGGGCATTTTTAGGGGCGGCACACCGGTTTTTACTAATTTCAATAACGCTCGACCTATGGCTGATAAAAGCTTATGATCCAAATTTCATTAAAAGAGACACACAGACGAACGGACAGATAGACGGACGCACAGTAGCTGAAAATCCTTTTCAATGGCCAAAATTCTGTATATTTTGAACCGATCAAAATATTTTAGTATTTTTTTTTTAATGGATAGATATTTAGTTGAACTCGAGTCAGTTTTAATTTCTTTAAATTGATTGAGTACTTTTTAAGTAAAAATTTAATGTTTCATTTTTTTCCCCCCAAAATAGCATGGAACTGGATGATGCTGTTGAAAGTTTTACGAATCTAATCCATGAAGCGGCAGTTTTGTCTACACCTATCCATGAAACCGCTGGAAGTAATAGAAATAGAGTGGTTATATCTGCAGAAATGCAAGCTTTAATAAGGCAAAAAAGAAGATTGCGGATTGACAAAGTGAATTTTTATCGTTCCACAGTCGAAGTTAAAAACCGTATTCGGGAATTTAAGCACGAAGAAACTAGTCAATTTCTTAAAAGCCTTAACGTTAATGTATCCAGAAATGATGAACATTGCCTTTGGAATGCCACAAAATATTTAAAACGACCAGTAAAACGAAATATCCCAA
This sequence comes from Cordilura impudica, assembly GCA_963682025.1. Lineage (NCBI taxonomy): Eukaryota > Metazoa > Arthropoda > Insecta > Diptera > Scathophagidae > Cordilura > Cordilura impudica. Next base: position 49,571,178 of record OY821520.1, on the reverse strand, counting down.
TTAAAGACCTTAATAACTCCTGGTGCATGACAGACAAAAAAAGGCAGATTCATAATCCAAATACGTGGAAAATGTATTCCAGCCTTTTCATATTAACAGCGATAACGATATGAATGAAATAGAACAATTCCTAGATTGTCCTTGTCAAATGGATCGTCCAATTCAACACGATTTTCCACAAGAAGTGAAAAAAGAAATCATAGCTCTAAATAATAGAAAAACTCCTGGGTATGATAAAATAACTCCTATCTTTAATATTTAATTCAATTTTGAGATTATACCACTTCTATAATCAATGGAAATATGCAGAAGTGATAATGGTACCAAAACCAAACAAACCGGAAAACAACATTTCTTCTTCAAGACCAATTAGTCTGTTAACAACATTTTCTAAATTATTTGAAAGAATATTTTTAAGTAGATTGTTACCAGTGCTGGAAAGAAAAAACATAATTCCAGACTACCAATTTGGTTTTCGGCAACATCATTGCACTCCTGAGAAATGTCATCGGATAGTCAACATTATAAGGGATGCATTAGAACGAAAACAATATTGTTCGGTTGTGTTTTTAGACATCCAACAACCCTTCGATAGAGCTTGGTACCAGGGATTTCTATTCAGATTTAAAAAAATCACTTCCATCACCATATTATTTCTTCATTAAGTCATACTTAAACCAAAGATTCATCTACGTAAAAGTAAATGCTGAAACCTCCGATATATGTCCAATTAAAGCGGGAGTTCCACAAGGTAGTGTTTTAGGCCCTGTCCTTTACACCATATTCACATCGGACATGCCTATACGAGAAAATGTGACAGTTGCAACTTATGCTGATGATACAGCTTTAATAGCAACAAGTGATGAACCAGATATTGCTTCAGCAACGATCCAAACTCAACTTTACGACATTGGGTTATTGCTACAGAAATGGAATATAAAAGTTAATACCCAAAAATCTACCCATGTAACGTATACTTAAAAAAGGAGATTGTCCAGTGCTTACATCAAATTGAACTCAAATCCCAAAGCAAACAAAAGTTTAATATCTTGGTCTTCACCTGGAGCGCAGACTTACATGGAAAGATCACATTAAAGCAAAAGGCAAATATTAAATATAAAAACAAGAAATATTATTGGCTTCTTAATCCAAAATCAGAGCTTACTATTAACAATAAACTTGTTATTTACAAAACAATACTTAAACCAGTTTGGACTTAAGGCATACAGCTTTGGGAGACAGCTAGTAATTCTAATATTGACATCTTGCAAAGATACCAATCAAAAACTCTACGGTTCATAGCAAATGCACCATGGTTCGTAACTAATAACAATATTTACAAAGATTTACAGATTACTATAGTTCAGGACGAGATTACTAGACATGGTTCAAGATACATTGACAAACTAAGTAACCACAGTAACCCATTAGCAATATGCTTATTAGATGAAAGTGAGGAAATAAATAGACTGAAAAGGCACCATATATTAGATTTACCTTAAGGAAAATGATATCTTATTTTACAAATTTGTAAAAAATTTAACTGGATTAGTGTCCAGACTATGTTAAGTTTATTTAAGTTTAACAAATTTGTTTATTGTTGTATAAAAACAGATTGAAAATAAAAGAATTATAAAAAAAAAATTTTATTCACTTTTAGCGTGAAATTCAGGTTTATTATTATTTTTTTTAATTATTAAAAATGTCATACTTGGATTTTATAATAATTATAAGCATTTTTTGATATAATGGTATTTTTTTAAATGTTTACACTCTAAAAAATTTATACACTCAAAAAAAAAATAGGAAAATCAAGTGAAAATTTTGCTGTTATTATTGAAAAATTAAAAATTTTTTGCTGTCAAATTTTGCAAATTTTTTTACACTCAAAGAATATTTACACTTAAAAAACGCTAAATTTTTGCTATTACTACAGAAAAATTTATAGTTTTTTTGCTGTTAAATTTGTGGATTTTAGCAAAATTAATCAGCTGAACATTAGCGCAATGATTCTAATTTTTGATATGAAAATAAGGGTTTTTAGTTTTTGAATCTTTACTTATTAAAACATTTCATACATATGTGGGTAAAAAAACATTTTAAAAATAAAAACTGCAGATTTTAATAGCATTTGTAATATTGGGAGGTTCTGTTTATTATTATTTCTTACTAATACTTTGTTCTTCGTCCTTAAATAACAATGAAAGGTAATTATAATTATTATCTATTTGACTCAAATATTGATCGCAAATATTCCGTATCTTGTTCAGTCTTATTTCTGTCCTTTACTTGTTTTTTGTTTCTTCATCTAAATTCCGATGTTCCACTTTCCATTGATTTCGAATATTGGAGATAAACGGATCTGGCATTGCCAATAATATATTAAATATATTTTTATTTGCGGAGTTTCGTGAAATTTTTCTTTCTATTAAATCTGTTATCTTTATACATTTTTTCATGAGCTTCCTCTGAGAGATCTCCAAGTGGCACCAAATAAAACTTAATGACATCTTCTCCATGTTAAAGAATTTTTTCAACTGTTGCAGACAGTTTTCTCCTTCTTTCTGTGTTTTCTTTATTACCTACATTAGTGCATTGCTAGGTAAAGTAAAAAGGTATAAAATGGTATGATAATTAAAAAAACCCAGATTATAAATGAATTACATCCTCTGTGTATGTGTATTCTTACTTACAACTATATAAAAGGAGTGGTGTATTTCGTAGGCGGATATCAGAACTGGTAATAGAACAAATAATGACTCTTATAAGCTACAAAATACCTAAAGCACAAATTTAGCATACCATTGTATACTTATAGGGCTGTTCCGCAATTTAAAATTTTTTTTCGAGTAATTTCATTAAAATGAAAAAAGTGTTCTGCCCACGGGTCGTCACGGGTACAAAAGTATACATACGGTTAAAGAGACACTTTCAACTTTCTCCGGTTGGTATATGTTTCTTGTTCCTTTTTGTTCCCAGAAGTTCTATTCCACTTAAGTTGAAATTTGACAAAATATTTCAAAATATATATTTCACAACGCCCCTAATAATAAACGGTAGGGCTGTGACCACTTACAACAACTAAAGACTACAATCCTACCAGGGTTGGAAAGAACCAAAGGTCATTATCGATGATAAGTTGCGAGTTGTTACCATTTATTTTTGATAAAAATCAAATCAAAAATCGCCTTTTTCTGAGATTAAAAACAGTTGACAGCCTGCCACGCCCACAATTAGCAATAGCTTAATCTAATTTTTTGGCTACCTTAATCTGGATATATTAGGTACAAAATGGCGTTAAAATCTTAAAAATCGGTGACAAAAAATAGAATATTGGGCAATGAAATCAAAATTTCAGCCACAGTGGGACGGACGGACGGATATAGCTAAAGCGACGCAGGAAGTCATTCTGAGTCGATCGACATAATTAGAGGTGGGCCTTAAGCAAATATTTTTGGTGGTTACAAAATCAGTACACAAACACATAAACCTTGAGCACATAGTTGTGTAGAGTATAATAACGGTGATGCCAACTTTTTCCAAACGAAAAGCGCATAACAGTACACAATAAAGCGCTAGAAGGCCATAAATTATAATGAAACTAAAAGAGTAAAATAGCACTAGTTATATGTTTGTAAATAACCTAACCCATAAAAACAAAGTTCTTAGTAAAACTCTTTCTATTCTTATGTATATGCGTTTTGAATCTCTGTGTGACTCTGAGTGACTTTGCGTGACTATTTTAAAATTAAGCTTTTGTCACAACAAGACTATAGGCTAAGTTTCAGATCAATTGGGTAAGGAGGGAATGGGGTTGACCCACGACAGACAGACAGACAGACAGAGAGCATATGTTAAGAAAAAGAGTCTAAAAATAACTAGAAGATTCCAGCCCTCTAAATTCGAGTTGCCAATCGATTATAGCCAATTCACAAATCAACACAAAAAAACAAACTCATTTTTATTACAAACACATTAACAAATTTAATAAACACATACATAGCATTGTATAATTTTATGTATGTGTTAGTAGCAACTTTAAATGCAATTTAATCAAAATATAGGAAAAAATTTAAAAATCTGTAAATCAGCAAAATGGCTAAAAAGAAATACCTTTCAAATAATATACATTTGGTCAAAATCGGGATAAAACGGTCGTACAAAACATCGGGCACAAGAAATCGCCTAGCCTATTAATATTATAGATATTAATTTTCAAGAAACTGATATTATTGATACATTTGAGATCTTTTAGTATTTAATGAAAAATTTAAAGTGTATATCAATAATAAAAAAAGAAAATACGTTAAAAACAAGAAATTGACCAAATAATTATAATAAGAAACTATTTTGCAATATAAAGACCACAGTATTTTTGTAATAATATAAATAATTTGAAACATTTGATGCAATTCCATATTTAATACAACATTTTTAATGTGAAATAAAGAAGAAACAATTTATAACAATTCAGTACGACTTCAGCGCTTGAGTACTGAAAAGTCAACATATTTCTAACGAAAATTTAAAAAATGCGAATTCAATGACTGAGTTATGGAGTTCAATCCAAAATAAATCAGTTCCGCCTCTATTTTTCATGTTACGTTGTTTAAAATTGTTGACACAATATTTTTGCTCTTAGATTTATTTTATTATCTTTTCTAAATTCTTTTTTAAAATGTATATCTTCAGAGCTTTTTAAAAAATGTTGTCCATGGTGAAAAATATTTTTTGTTTGTTTTAAATTAGCTCGCTTATTCCAAATTGATGTCATAATGGGCATTTTCAGAAGTATAAATAAATAACTCATGCGCTCAGTACGCATCGCTGTATAAATAGTGTCGTTGTTTATTTCCCATTGAACTTTTTTGGTGTTGACTGGAACTTAATTGCAATTTTTACTAATTTGAGGTCACTGATTTCAAATCTAATCTCCATTTTTCTCCATCAGCTCGTATTTTTAAGTTACAGGTGCTAATCATATTTTTGACTTTTTTTAAAAAATATTTCTTTTTTATCAAAACTTCAACGTTATCTCTGAAACTACTATGTAAAATTAAAACCAATGTAAGCACGGATTAAAGAAATTATTGTTGACGAGTTTCGGATTTTTTTTTAATTGAATATGATGAACCGTTTTCAAGTTATTCCAATATATGTAGTGGAAGTGCCTTAATTTGGACATAACGAAAAGTCGAGCTGACAGAAGAAAACCAAGTGCAGATTCGGATTCATCGTCCCAAATAACCGTAAAAACAACATTCAGTTTTTAATTAACAAAAACCTTGTTCCCTTGTGTTATTTAGAAAATATCAAATCTACGATATGGGATAAAACCATACATGAATCATAGTTATATTAAAAACAGGTAAGCTCATAAAATTATTTCCATTTCCAACTAAATTTTGAAATTTTATGGGAAAAAAAAGTTTATTTTAAGAACAATTCCCCTAAAGTAACAGTATCGAAATTTAATATGAGAAATAAAATAATTCATTTGTTAAAAAAAAATTAAGAAATTAACAAAAACTTTTTTTCGGTTAAAAATTAAGGAGAAAAATAAGTTTAGATTTTAACTCCAAATCAGCGTTGCCTATATCAAATTTAAGTACAAAGAAATATGAAGCGAAAAAATTTAAGGGAAAATATTTTTTGCCGAGACAAAATATTTTAATGATTTAACCCATTCTGAAAACAATAGTTTTTTAACATACTTCAAAATAGTAACAAAATTATCTTTTTTTATGGCTTTCTTTTCCGTCTGTATTATATCTTCGATCAAAATTTATTCGCGTTACAAACGGTTTGACAAACTGATGTACATATATATGTATATTGTTATTATCAGTGTAATGTAAATAAAATAAAAAAAAAACTATATGTTATGTATAAACAATTTCAATTTGATCTCGAATACATTTTTGAATGATAAAGATTGCAATTGGTTCGTGGCTCTTTCCCCTTAAGGCAACAACACGAAATATGGATGCAATTGCCAACGCAACAAACAGACAGATAAACATACAAATATTAACTCATACAAATAAATGGAAAATAGAAAAAACTTTTAAACTGATATAACACTATGAGCAAACAGTATCGGAAACATTGCATTGCGATAACTAATTCTCGTTTTCAATTCAGAACTAAAAAATTCGCTTAAATTCAACGGTTTTTATACCAAGGTTGAAGTAAATTTATAACTAATTTATTATTAATTTAAATATGAAATGAATTAGAAAAAACAAAAACGCATGGTTTATATGTATACAAAAACTAAAAAAAAAAATATATACCTAATAAAATTAATTAAAAAAAAGTAATTAAAAATTAACTTAAAACAAATAAACGGCAAGTAAGAAAATTATGGTCGGTCCAGACGGGCTATACGATACCCTATACCATACGTTTAGAGACCTTATCTCCCAGGTCCAACAAATTAGATATAGAAAATAAGCATAAATAAAATTTAAGTAGCACTGTTATTATTATTATTATTTTGCCTTCAGATAAGAAAATCTTCATATCGGATGACATATTTATAAGGAACCTACGTTCAAAAATGGATCAATCGTGACCATATTTTGTAAGGTCTCTTATATTTTACAAAAAAATATACACACCGAGGTTGAGAAAAATTTGAGCAATATATATTTTTTTTTATAGATTTAAGTGGAGATCTCGAATTAGCTTCATATGGGAGTTATGACTATGAATTGTCCTAATGGGTATATTTATTTGGACTACAGATGAATGGATGTAATAAACATACACAAACCGAATTTGAATAATATCTATGTATATGATAATTTGGATATTATTGGCAATTTAAGTCGATCTCATAGGGACTAGGTCTGAACATGGACCGATTCTCACCAATTTCAATAGCATTCATCCTATGACAGACGAAAGCATAAACACCAAATTTCATCAAAATATATTCATATTTGCAACCTGTAGTTTGATTACAAAGTTTACATGGACACACAGAGGGACGGACGGACGGACATCGTTAGAACGACTCAGAAAGTGATTCTGAGCCAATCGGTATAATAAAAGATGGGTCTAGGTCAAATATTTTTGGTAGTTTTAAATAGCAGCCCAAAGTCAAACCATAACCTTGACTTCCAATGATCAGGTTTGAGCGACTGTATTGTTCCTAAAACAAATCTTGAAAAATATATATCCGTAATTTTAGTAATACTTTTTTACTCAGAATTAAAAAAATACTTGTATGATCGATAATATATAAAATTCCGTAAACTTTTTCAACAGCGTGTATACGCCAAAAAAAAAAAAATGCACATGCGCAACAGAATTTAGCAAAGCAATAAAGTGCTGCAATAAATCAACTTAATTAACTGAAAATCAATTCATAAATTATATTGGGTAGCCCTCGTATTCAGACGTGTATGTTTGTACTCGTACTATATCCATGCTAAACATGAATTTATTGCGTAGATGTGTATAAACGGGAAAAAGGAAAAATCACACACATGAATGCTGGCATCGAAATGATTGCAACATTGCATTGTACGGCATGCGGCAAAAAGCAATTCTCGCATAGGGACAGCAGAGACAGAAGAACAAATGTTTAATCTTCAAGTTAAATGATTTTCTTTAACTTTTTTATTTTTTGTGCAACTAAAAATAAACAATTTTGTATTCATTTGCTATTGATTATATGCAACTAACAAAATACGGGATATATAAAGTTTCTCGTTGGATTTGTAATTGTTTGGGGTAATAATATGATCGAAAGAGATTCGCATGTCGAAACAAAATTTTGCTGTGGTTATTTTTTCTGTTGTTGGAAAATCAAGAATATGTTTTGTTCAAAAATTAATAGCAAATTTTATAATGCACTTTTAGAGGATGCTCTTATCCCATTTTTGGATAAAAAAAAAATTCAAGGCGATTGCACATTTCAACAAGACAATCTTGCCATTCATGTTTCAAAACAAACCAAATCGGCGTTCAATCAATATATATGCTTCTGTGGGACTGGTGCAGTCTGCATTTAAACCTGATAGAGAAATTGTGGGAGTACATGGCCCTTAAAGATTACGCAAATAATGCACCTAATAAAAGCATAATGACAGCAACAGAGTTGAAACCAAAAATTTTAAAAAGATGAAGTTGATCGTGATTTTCTAACCAAATTGCTAAAATCTATGCCGGACTGCATTTTTGAAGTGATACAAAATAAAAGATGATGAACTCATTATTAGTACTGACAAACTGTATCACTAGTTATAATTTAAAAAAATGCACAATTGAAATTTTTAGTTAATAATGTTTAAGTAAAGTCAATAAAGATTTAATAAGCGCATTTTTAGTCTTTAAAGATATTCTAACAATTCAGTTAAATCAGACTCAAGATCAAGTGTTTTTAATTTAGACTAGCAGATTCCAGCGCTCGAAAGTCGAGTGCAGTTTCTAGACAACTTTATTTTTCAACTTAGCCAATTCACAAACCAACCCTTTTTTGGTTTATTATTATTGTAAATGAAGATAACAAACTCATTAACAAACACATTAACAAATTTGATAAAAACACACATAGCATATGTATAATTTTATGTATGTGCTAGTAGCAAATTTAAATGCAATTTACTCAAAATAAAGAAAAAAAATTAAAAATCGGTAAATCTGGTGAACAGCTAAAAGAAATACCGTTCAAATAATATATGGTTGGTCAAAAGCGGGATGTAACGGTAGAATAAAACATTGGTAACAAAAAATCGCCTAGCCTATTAATATTATAGATAAAGCAAAAAACATTGGCAAAATTGTTTCCAAAATTGATCTATATTCTGCATGTAACCTATCATGCAGAATATAGATCGAGTCTAGTCACCAAACAAACTATCTTCTCCTTTTGGTTACTGATGAGGGTTGATGACTCGACCTGAAACAGGTGTTTAACCTGTCATGCAGAATTAGATCAATTTTTGAAAGAAATGTGCCAATGGTTTTTTCTTTATCTTATATATTAAAAAAATTTATGAAAACTAAAGTTAGTCCGTCTGGCCGTTCTATCCGGCCGATTTCCTTCATTTTTTTCTTAATGAAAAGTATTTAGATACAGATATGTCATCAATCATTGAAATTTACTCAACTCCCACCTTACTCAAGTTATACTCAAATGCGATTCTTCCCTGTACATTTCTTATGGGACACATTCACTCAAGCAATTCGAGTTCTCATTATGCAGAACGAAAGTTAACGTACAGATTGAGGAAAGTTATGCGTGCACAATCGACTTTACATTAGCGTTTTGTATTACCATCACGCCAATAAAAAGTGTTGAATTGTGAATAGGCTAAACTTGATTAGCATACCTTTAGGGTCTCATAAAATAATTTATTAAATGAAAAAAAAAAAAATTACACTCGAATTTCGAGGGCTGGGATCTTCTAGTTTAAAATAAAAACATTTGACCTTTTCGAAGATATATTACCTTTGTTTTTTGGTAATGTTCGTTTGAAGGAATATTTGCCAGTGAGATTCATGATTACAAAAAATATATTTCAGTATATTTGTATATTAACGTAAGCACAAATTAAAAGTAATTTTAATGTTGTTCTTTATCACTTTCGTCTATTCTTTTTACGGTATTTTTAGATGGAATATCACTAGATAGTATTTCATTAAGGTACATTTGAGGCCGGTGAGATTTTTTAAAGGAATCCGTAAGTAAAACTTAGTATGAGGGGTTAATTAGATTTTGCATACCCTTGCCTGATTATGTCATTAGTTCTATGATGTCTGCATGTAAACAAAAACGGGGATTTGCTTTTTAGTTTTTATACGGTACAGGGTATCGTATAGTTGGTCTAGACCAGTGCTTCTCAAACTATTTCATATTGCGGCTCCCTAAATTCCGAAACAAAAGTTTCATTCCCCCCCCCCCCCCTTCCCCATCACCCAAAAAATAATACTATTAAAACACTATTTATCATTAATTTTGCTTAAGGAATATTTTTATTAGAAATAATAAATTCATTTAAATCAATTTTTTTAAACAAAAACTTTTTAAAATAAACTCAAAAATAATATTATATAAAAATAACTTTTACAAAAAGAATATCTAATGTTTACGATATAATAATTTAATGAGAAGGATGTGATTGCATAGTTTTACACAAATAATCAATATCGGGTGAAATTTCAGAAATACTAATTCGAAGGTTCCAAAGAGCTCGTTGAAAGGCACGATCTATGTTTATTTTTAAGTACTAGTAAGAAAAAGCTGTTTCACAAAGATACGTTGTCGCAAAAGGTATTAATTTTAGCAACGCCACTTTTGCGATAGTCGGATATTCTTGCTGTCGCCTTATCCAAAATTCTGTACAACTTTTTTCGTTAAACTCTAATTCAAAAGAATTATCTGATCTAATTTCAATCAATTCTTCTTGAGCTACCCAAGAAATATGATCACATTTCAATGTTTTAGCAAATGGCATCATTATCCAGTCGTATTTTCGTTCCTCGTTCATGTTTGGGAAATATTTAGCAAAAAATCTTTTAGATGCATCAATATGATTCAGTATTGTTTTTTTAATTGAATTTGATATTGATATTTCATTGGTGCAAACAAACTCATTCAGACATGGGAACATTTCCATATTTCCTTCGTTAATAGAGTTTGACCATGAACAAAGTTTTTGTTGAAAAGCAATAAGTTTTGTATTCAAAACTAAAATATTGGTTTCTTTTCCCTGCAGAGAAAGATTTAATTCATTTATTTTAGCAAAAAAATCTGCCAAATATGATGCTAAACACATCCAACTTCCATCACTAAAGTGCGTAGCAAGATCTGGTTTTTTATCGAAAAGAAATAATCGTAACTCATCTTTAAGTTCTAAAATTCTATTTAAAACTTTTCCACGTGAAAGCCACCTTACTTCAGTATGATATAACAAAACCTCATGCACTGATCCCATCTCCTTACATAAAATATTAAACAATCTCGAGTTTACAGCACGATTTTTTTTACAAAATTTACAATAGTTGTAATGTCACTCAAAATTTCACTGAGTTCGGAACACATTCGTCGAAAAACTAAATGTTCTCTGTGTATTACGCAGTGAATATGTTGCGCATCTGGTGATACTTTTTGTACTTCTGCTTTGAATCCAGAAATTCTCCCAGTCATCGCTGCTACACCATCTGTACACACTCCTACACATTTTGACCATTCAAGTTTATTCTCTGAAAAGAACTCATCTACTTTTACAAAAATATCATACCTCTTGTTGAAGTTAATAGCTCCCGACATAAAAGTAAATCGTCATGAATTTGGAAGTTATACTGATATCTTACAAAAACCATTAACTGCGCATAATTTGTTATATCAGTAGATTCATCAATTTGTATCGCGAAGAAGTTGCTCTGTTTAATACGAGATATTAATTGGGTTTTAATATTATATCCCATGCTATCAATTTTTCTTTTCATAGTATCGTTTGAGATAGGAATAGACTTCAAAGGATTAGCAATTTTTTCACTGTATATAGTTTCACAAATTTTAATTGCTGCTGGTAATATAAGATCTTCTCCTATCGTATAAGGTTTTTTGTTTTTTGAAATTAATAGGGCAACTTCGAAAGATGCTTTTAGCAGGTCATCATTAAGTTTTGTATATTTTGTAAGAGAACCAGTTTGTTCCTTTTTATCTGCTGCCTTTCTTTGAAAAAATTCGAGTGGCTTACTTTGATATTCTGGGTGCAAAGTAGTTAAATGACGCAGTAGTTTTCCTGGCCTCATACTATCGTTTGATAGTTGGGTGAAACAAATTACACACATAGGTCTTTCTTGATTATTAAATGTTGACGAAATAAATCCATATTTCAAATAATCAGTATTATATTTACGATTTTTCAATTGAGGTGTATTATCTGCGGCGACTTTTCTCTTATTACCAGTTGTTAATCTCGATGTTGAAGTAGAAGTTCCTGGTAAAGATGATAATTCTACTGGTTCTTGTAGATGTTCAGATGTAAATTCTATTAATTCATGTACACTTTCATAATTTTCTCGCTCTTTAGGTATTTTTATTAGCCACTTATCCATTTTTAAAACCGTACTAAAATCGTTAAAATTTTAAGAAAATAATAGTTAAATTTATCACGTAATTAAAAGAAATAATAATAATTACCTAGAATATAGAAAGAAATATAATTATTTTATAATATTTAATTATACTTTTTTTTGCTTTAATATATTCACTTTTTTAACTTTTTTAATATTACATAAAAAAAAAACTACAAAAATCGTCAATGTTGAAAGCACATCACTAAATGAAGATAAAATTTAAAAATGTGCTTCTTTTTGCAAACTAACTAAGCCTACTGCGGAAATAAAGTTTTCAATTTAATAAAATTCTAGGAAGTTAAAAAATATGCTTCTGTGTAGCTAAGCCTACTACGAAATCTAATTTTATAAAACTTAAGTTTAAGTTTAAAAATATGCTTCTGTGTAACTAAGCCTACAGTGAAATTTAATTTGAACAAATCTTACGATTTTAAATTTAGGAATACACCATTTTCAAAAAAATTTATGAAATAAAAAATATTTTAAAGACTAACTACATAAATGTAGAAATACTTAAATGTTTTGCGGCTCCTTTAAAAAAGTTCTATTTCTCTACTTCTTTAATATGAACAAGAAAATTCTAGTCGGTCTAGACCGACTATATGTTACCCTATACCATGCATTTAGAAACCCTATCTCTTAGGCGCAACTAACTGGACATAGAAAATAAGCAAAAACCAAATTTGAGTGGGATTTTTATTAATTTTTTTGGCTGCAGATATGAAAAAGCTCATATCGGATGCTATATCCATATGGGGACTAGGTCCAAAAATGGACCGATCCTGATCATATTTGGTAAAGTCTATTGTATTTTGCAAAAATATATACAAACAAAATTTGAGAAGAATCAGTGCAATATATTTGTTTTTTAATAGATTTAAATGAAGATTGGGAAGCAGCTCTATATGGGGCCAAAGGGATCATTTTTGGACTACTCATGGATGGATGTAATGAACGCATACAAACCCAATTTGAGTAAGATCTATATGACAATTTGGATCTTATGGCAATTTATGTCGATTTCATAGGGCTAGGTCTGAACATGGACCGATTCTCACCAATCTCAATAGCGTTTATCCCATGGCCGATAAAAGCTTATATACCAAATTTCATCAAAATATATTCATATTTGCGACCTGCAGTTTGATTACAAGGTTTACATGGACACACAGACGGACGGACGGACGGACGGACGGACGGACGGACGGACGGACGGACGGACGGACATTGTTAAATCAACTCAGAAAGTGATTCTGATTCGATCGGTATAATTAAAGATGGGTCTAGGTCAAATATTTTTGGTTGTTACAAACAGCAGCACAAAGTCATTATACCCAAACCACATAGTGGTATAGGGTATAAAAATGTGTAAAAAATTGAGAACAAAAATCTATAATCTATAATCATGATATCCCTCGATTTAAACGAAAACCAAACGAAAATTGGGAAAACATGATCTTTGTAATAACTGAAAAAAGTCTGAAGCCCATAAAATATATATATTTTTTAGCCTTGTAACAACTCATGTCCGTCCGTCCGTCTATGGAAACCTCGACAACGCCCTCGTTAGGACAGCTGGGTTCCTCATTTTTAGTGAAAACAATTCACTGTAATCCCGTGCAGGTTTTTGTTTAAAATCATCAGAATCGTTTCAATGGATCCCGGCAATTCCATGAGAATATAAAAAACTCTTTTTGTTGTGTTTTTAGCATTTTCATCATGAGTATGTATGTATGGTTATACTCGAAGTATGCAGAGGTTCAAGACGTTCTTTAGTGCTGAAACAGCCATCGAAGTAGGCGGCACATTTCCTCTAAAATTTAGTTGCCGACTGAACCATTTCAATGTATATTTCTTTTTTGAATATAAGTAAAAAATATGGTTCGAAAAAAAGAAAATGTATTTCAATTAAAGTATTGAAATAAAAAATACTGCTTATAATAATCTAACACATAAAAACAAAGTTTTTATTAAAACTGTTTCTGTCCTTACGGATATGAGTTTTTAATATCTCCGCGACTGTGGGTGACTGTATATGACTACCTTAAAATTAATCTTTGGCCACAACAAGTCTAAGGACAAAGTTTCAGAATCATCGGATAAGGGGAAGTGGGGTTTTAATCTCCCAGTGACTGTGCGTGACTATGTCAAAGTTAATCTTTTTTCACAGCAAGTCTATCGACCAAGTTCGACGGGTAGGGGAAATGACATTTAGATCACTCCGTGACTGCGCGTGACTATGCGTGATGACCCCAAAATTAATCTATAGTCACAACAAGACTACGGACCAAGTCAGATCGATCGGATGAAGGAAAATGACATTTAGATCACTCCGTGACTGTGCGTGATTATGCGTGACTGTTCTCGACTATGTCAAAGTTAATCCTTTTTCACAGCAAGTCTATCGACCACGTTTCAGATCGATCGGATAAGGGGCAATGGGTTTTAGATCACTACGAGACTGTGCATGACTATGCGTGACTGTGCGTGACTAAGTCAAAGTTAATCTTTTTCCACAGCAATTGTATGGACCAAGTTTCAGATCGATCGCATGAAGGAAAATGATATTTAGATCACTCCGTGACTGTGCGTGACGATGCTTGACTAGGTCAAACTTAATATTTTTTCTCAGAAAGTCTATCGACCAAGTTTCAGATCGATCGAATAAGGGGAAATGAGTTTTACATCACTACGTGACTGCGCGTGACCAGGCGTGACTGTGCGTGACTAAGTCAAAGTTAATCTTTTTTTCACAGCAAGTGTATGGACTAAGTTTCAGATCGATCGGATGAGGTGAATTACATTTAGGTCACCCCGTGACTGCGCGTGACTATGCGTGACTGTGCGTGACTACCCCAAAAATAATCTTTAGTCACAACAAGACTATGGGCCAAGGTTCAGATCAATTGGATGAGGGGGAATGGGGTCCACCCACGACAGACAGAGAGTATGAGTTAATAGAAAGAGTTTAAAAAAAACAAAAAAAAAAAACAAAAATTGTTACAATCAAAAATCGTTGACTTTAAAAATCGCAAAAATCAAAAATCAAAAAAAAAAAATCGGCAAAACCAAAAATTTTAATAAAAAAAATAGCCAAAGTCATGCAAACCGCGAATAACAAAAAACCACAAAATCAAAAAAAGGCAAAATCAAAAATCGCCAAAATCAAAAATCGTTGAAGTTAAAATTCGCCAAAATCAAAAAAAAAAAATAAAACAAAAATCACCAAAATCAAAAATAGCAATAAAAAAAGTTGCCAAAGTCAAAAATCACCAAAACCGAAAACCGCGAATAACAAAAATTCCCAAATCAAAAATCGCCTAATCGAAAATTGCCAAAACCGAAAATCATGAATAATAAAAATCGCAAAAAACAAAACACGAAAATCTTTAAAATCACTAAAACCGAAAATCGTGAACAAAAATCGCCAACATTCAAAAATCACCAAAACCAAAAATTGCAAAAACAACAATCGCTGAAGTCACAAATCGCTAAAATCTAAAATCGCAAAAACAATAATCGACAATATCAAAAATTGCTAAATATAAAAAAACAGTTTTCTACAAAATCTATTCCCAGTTTTTTATTTCGTTACGATGGGTGTAGCGAAGCGCATCGGGTTACAGCTAGTTAACTATATGGATATATGGTATTAGAAATTAAAGATAAATTATCGGCAACTGTACTAAAATGGTTATAGTATTGTATTTAAAACACAGGTTCAAGACGTTTACTTGGCACTAACAGATTCCAGCCCTCGAAATTCGAGCGCAAATTCTGGGAAATTTTATTTTTGCAGTAACTAAAGACCATAAAAGTATGCTAATCAATTATAGCCAATTCACAAATCAACACAAAAAACAAACTCATTTTTATTACAAACACATTAACAAATTTAATAAACACACACACATTGTATAATTTCATGTATGTATTAGTAGCAACTTTAAATGCAATTTACTCAAAAGAAAGGAAAAAATTTAAAAATCTGTAAATCTGCAAATCGACTAAAAAGAAATACCTTTCAAATAATATATGCTTGGTCAAAATCGGGATATAACGGTAGAACAAAACATCAGTCCCAAGAAATCGCCTAGTCTATTAATATTATAGATTAGTAGGCTTGCATCCTTCAGTAGTAATTTATAAAAATAATAATTTTTCTAACCTTATTTCTTGGATCAAATCGATTACAGAGACCCGGGTCGATCTATAAAAATTTTAAAACACTTCGAAAAATAAAAAACCTTTTTTATGATGGCCTATACATGTATGCTATTTTTCGGATACCGATGTGGTGAAAATGTGAATCATCCCAAATGAACTTAAAGTGGGCTTGTCACAGGACAGATCTTGCATGTTATAGATCATATTCATTTTATCTACTTTTAATAAAGTTATGATAAATCACTTTTTCTAAACATGTATTTTTTAGAACCATTATTTTTAGCAAACAAATCATATCAAAAGCAGAAATTACTTTTAATGTTAGACTCTCCCAGATTTGGAGATATAAAGAGTAACAAATGAAAGAAATCTTAAGTCAAAATATCATACAAAATTCAATAATAGGTCCTTGTCAAAATTTACCTTTATCAGTAGACGAGTTGCAAATTTTTAGATTTCTCCAGCAATTTTGCAGAGAAAATTTTTTTCTGAGAACTTAATCTTGGATCCATTAACCATTCCTACAATATAAAATGTCTATGTAGAGTACATAACATTTCCCCAACGCCGTCTTTAATCCTCTTACTACATTATTTGTATTGGATCGAGGAAAAAAGATGCATTTCCTTTTGTTCATGGGTGAAACATTTGTAAAAGTGTTTAACATTTAATGAGGTTTTACAATATTAAAAACCCCAAGCAAATATTTATGTAGTAAGTAGTTTTCGCCGATTTCACACAACAATAACAACAAAAAAGAAAGGAAGGACAAAACATACAATCGTTGCTGAAATAACAAATCTCTCTCACTTTGCCAATGTGTTTTTGGCAAATGTTTAGAGGCAATTGCATGCTTAAAGTTTTGTTACCCAGTTATGTTACGAATCTAACATTTGCAATTAATAATCTTTGGTAATAACGAAAAGCAAGACCAGTTTTCCGTATCTTAGCTACATACATGAATATGGACGAGTATAGTTATAGCTAAAAGAAAAAAAATAGTTATGAAAAATTTATGCAATTCCATTCAATTGGCATCTAGTAAAAGTAGCTTTAGCTGTATTGTCCATGTTTATTGTACAGAGTTTGTTAGTTTATGCTTTTAAAATTTGTCGCTATCTATTAGAAATACGAACTTTAGGTGCTCTAGATATTTTCAAATTATTTTTTCTTTTTTTTTTTTAAGAAAACACGAATTTTGTTTCTGTTTTGCAAATAAAAACGAGACTTTGCTTTAGTTTTGCCATAAATTTTTAACCATTAAAAGTTTCAGGTTACACAATGACGCCGTGTGAGAAAAAGAAGAGGAGAATTAACGATTACAGCTTAACACTAGTGTGTAGGTTTTGTGTTTTTGTAGAATATGTTTTGAGATTTCCATAAATTTCATTTGAATTGATTGAACAAACATTGTCAAATGTATAGCATTGCAAATAAATTATGTTAATAATGTTTGATTTGGACAGTTTTACAATAGTCGTTCGTGTATATGTAGGATTCATGAAGGAATCCTACTCAAATCGGATTTTTCTAGTCACAAACAATCAATTTGAAAGTCGAAACTAAATTCTGATGGCAATTAGTTACTTTCCATCTAAACGGAACAGCTGACGTCACAAAAGTGTTGTAGTCTTAGAGTGAAGTGTGTAGTGTCAAGGTACCGAGGAATTTTATACTGACTGGAGAATATCCTGTACTGCTTTAGTTGTTTAGTTCAGTAAATTAATGACATATGTAAAATACAATGGAATTGACTCGAATAGGCCTGTGTGGATTAACGGAGTAGTACCAATCTAGTTTAGTTTGCATTTGTAAATGTCTTAGAACTGATTCCATTATATAATTTCGATCCATATGAACTAGAGTCTTTCAGAAAATTATTTGCTTATTATTATTTCTATGCTTTCGAGCAGGAATGAAATCTATTTTTTAACTTTTATTTTTTAGGCAAATCTAAAGGCAAAGCAAAAGAAAAAAATTTGCGAAATTTTTATTTTCTTGTATCCACCCACCTGTGTGCAGAGCCTATACATAAGTTGGTCATTCCATTTGTAACAATTAATATAAAGAAATCTGGGTCCCATAAAATATACAATGAGTAACAATACAATGGAAACTTTTAACAAAAATATTTTTTTCGACTACTTCAATAACAAAAAAGAAAAAAATTGGACTATTAAATAAAATAATCTTTAATTAATACTAGCTGGACCCGGCAAACGTTGTTTTGCCCTCAATGAATTTTTATTTTAGTTAGAATCTGTATAAACCTATATAAAATGTGTGACGAAGATCTCCAGATAATAAAATGAGAGCTTCACCAAAAAATCTTTCATTGCCTTTCAAATCTTTTATCAAATCAAATCACAATGTTTGTGAGCCATGGTACATTCATCCCAAATAAAAATACTGCATTTTTGCAGAACTTTTGCCATACCGGAATGTTTTTTGATATTACAGACGGCATTCTCATTTTTTTGTACGTTTAACGGTGATTTGAGTGCTGAATGAGCTGTGCGGCCACCATGCAATAATGTAGCGGATTTTTCCTTCTTTTTCGTTAGAATATTTATATATAAAAACGTTGGTGAGTTTATTTATTAAACTTTATATAAATTTGACAACTCATTATTTTTCGAACGACAGCGCCAGGGTAAAAACATATGAAATCAACCGAAAATATTAACATTTGTGACCTCATCACCTCCAAATTTGATAAGATTTTGTACACATGATCTATGGATCGGCACAATAATATTTGCCAACTTTCAGACATATAGCCTTCGAACTTTCAGAATTATGGCCATTCCAAGTTGGCAAAAATCAATAAAAATGCACTCAGATGCCTTAACACAATTTTTAATATCTCGAAAAGTATTCATTGCACGTTAATAATCAAGGGCTCATTTTACAGACTAAAACATGCGCCATTCCAAAAAAAATTTTTTTTCAAATTTTCGATCAAGGATAATGTAAATAAAAAAGGACTAAAATTTCCAAATGATATTTCTCGAAAATCAATATTTTTAAAAATTTCAAAAAAATATATGTTAATTCTTATTATATTTTGTACAAGTCTGTCAAATTTCAACGTGGAGTCTTTATTACAACATGAGTTATTAAGAAAAAAGCAGGCGAAGGTTTATGTATTTCATGAAATGTACCAAAATACAAAAAGGTGACAAATTACAAAAAGAAGGACAAATCAAATGTAACGGAACTTTTTCGACTTTTCTTTGCTTAAACTCTTTTTCTCCATTGCTAAACCTTTAATAAAAAGTACAACATAATGTATTATCATTATTAAACACTTTATTACAGCATATTTATTTATTTCTGAAGGATTTCAATTAAAAAATCTGCATCTGCCGCGTATCGCTTGACTTTAATTTTTTTTTTATCTACAGGTTCAATAGAATGCAGCTTTCGAGTTCCAGGAATAGTACGCAAATCTTTAAAACGAATTTGAAGGAACCGTGCTTCTTCTTCGTGGTCTTCTAGAGTTAAAAACTCGAAATTACAGTTCAAAAGATTTTGCAGGCACCATTCATATAATTGTTTTGGAGTAGTTATTTGACCTTGTAATGGACGCTGTAAACTAGCTCGACGTGCCTCTCTCTTTACGGTACCTCCAAGACCGTCACTTGGGCCTTTTCCATGGCTTGTTGGAAAAAAATGCCACTCAGCATTACATCCAAAATCTTCCATATGATAACATAAATTGATAAAGTTCTTTTTATTTTTAAACTGGGCAGCACTACCGTCTGAAAAATACGTGATTTTCTTCGGGGTTGTTTTAAACTTTTTTCTCAAAAATACATTCAGGTGGCGATGGAACAGGTGAACAGCTACAGAATCGTGTACAAGACAATCAGATATTATTATGAAGTTTGTATGTTGTGTTTTTCCATCTGATTTAAAATAAATAGCAATTGGGTATAAAGTGGCCTGAGAGTTGTTCCAGTGAAATCCGTGGACTGCATCCTGAATAGTAAAAGAAGCATTTTCTGAAAAATCGCAAACTGCTATATACTCATTTTCTTCCAAATTTGATTTTCTTTCGCTCAGATATGCTGCCTGCTGTTTTGCAATAAATGAATGAGGTAATAGATTTTCAAGTTTTTCACATAGGGAATCCACAAAAACGTCGGCTTGGCCAATCATGGTCTCCAAATTATCCCTATCTACACTTACCCATTGTTTATATGTTATTTCATCAATATCATTTTGCTCTAGTAATTGATTTAGTTTTGCTTTTAAATTTTCAATTCCTGGACACTTGTTACATTTACGTAGGTGACACTTTGAAGAAGATGGAATGCATGTCATTTGTTTCAAACAATCTTTGTAACATTCAAGCTGATAATTCGGAACACCAGCAGTTAATTTTTTTAAATTTATGGCATCAATCATCAGCTTCACATTTTGATGGTTTGTACAAACACACACGTTATGAGATCCACTCGCATTTGCTAGAATTATATTCCTCGGACGAAGTTGGCAAAACTTGGAAATACCTATTTTTATTCCATCATGTCGTTCCTTGAATAAGGCGTACATTTCTCTTAAGTTTCCAAGCAAAAGTCTTTTATTTTTCCTGACTTTTGTACCATTTTCAAAAAAAGACACGAAATCTTTCTGTCCGGGCATACACCTGCTGACGTCATCGGATTCATAAAAGGATTTTACTAAATTGCTTGTCACTGGTGAAATTGGACTTCCCAGTTTTGGGTTAGGCGTACTCATCACACCCTTTGTTTCAACCAAATGCTTAACTTTTCGCGCGATATAGTTTGTAACCAGGAATTCTTCCTCAATTTTATGTATTGCCCAGCTTTTTGGTAAAATTGTTAGCAGTTGGATTTTCTCGCTATTTTTTGTTAATGTTTTAAACTTTTCTTTTAATTGTTCTATTATTTCGGATTGTGGGCACATATGCGAAGTTGATTGTGCTGAACCGTGGAAAATTTTGTCTTGAATCGAATCATTTATTTTCCTGAATTTTCCATCTCTGTACCGTTTTTGATGTAACTTCTTCTTTTTTATCGGAGATTGTTCCAGATACGGTAAAGATTGGTTTAATTTTGAAATAGCAACTTCTTCCGTGCCTGACGCAATGTCATCTTCTTCCGTGCCTGACGCAATGTCATCGAAAGTATCTACATTTTCGTTTATGTCTGAACCTTCTTCCAAATTAGATTTATTAGATTTCTTCAGATGCGAAAATTTTATTCTACATGTCCCACAAATTTTATTTGAGATCGTAATGTTTTTATCCTTAGTATACTGTAGCATCCATTCTTGGACTTGTCTTAAACTTTTATTGCACCCAGTGTGACCGGATTTTTTAAAAGGATTACAGCAAAATGTTGAATGGAATGGCATATTTTTTTTTTAAATACCACAACCGAATGAATTGTGCACGACTTTTTTGTATTGACAATAATTATAATTTATTTAAATATTTAGTCTCTTTTTTTTGTTTTTTCAAACGATCAAGTCACTTTAACACTATAACACTTTGACGTTTAGCACTTATGAAATCTAGTATTCAACTGAAGTTTGACTTACAGTCTCTGAACGATTTATACTGTTTTTGTTTGGTACAAAAAATAGATTACAGGTAAAAAAAATACACGCCTTGCTTTTCTTGAATTGGAAAATTTGCGTGAACTACGGGTCATAAAATGTTTTTTAAATAGGGACTGAATTTGCTAATGCCAATAAGCCGACCACAGGTCATAAAATATTTGTAAATTTTTTGTGTGAACAGGCAATAAATATTTCGTCTAGGTTGTAAAGTCCAAAAAGTTCCGTTACATTTGATATGTCCTTCTTTTTGTAATTTGTCACCTTTTTGTATTTTAGTACATTTCATGAAATACATAAACCTTCGCCTGCTTTTTTCTTAATAACTCATGTTGTAATAAAGACTCCACATTGAAATTTGACAGACTTGTACAAAACATAATAAGAATTAACATATATTTTTTTGAAATTTTTAAAAATATTGATTTTCGAGAAATATCCTTTGGAAATTTTAGTCCTTTTGTATTTACATTATCCTTGATCGAAAATTTGAAAAAAAATGGAATGGAATGGCGCATGTTTTAGTCTGTAAAATGAGCCCTTGATTATTAACGTACAATGAATACTTTTCGAGATATTAAAAATTGTGTTAAGGTATCTGAGTGCATTTTTATTGATTTTTGCCAACTTGGAATGGCCATAATTCTGAAAATACGAGAGCTACGACACTGAAAGTTGGCAAACGCTATTATTATGTTTAACTTTCCCTTCGTACCAAAATTCATCCAATTCGAAATCGGTGCGGTCAACTCATTGGTTGATTTCATATGTTTTTACCCGCCATCTACCGGGTCCAATAAAAAAATGTTTCTAACATACATATATGTACATTCTTAGTTTCATTAAAATCACACCATAAATAAGAATATTCGAAATAACTTTACCCAGCGCCACCTATCGGGTCCATTTATACATACAAAAATTTCTTATGACGAAACATACGTTCATTCTGAATTGCAGTCAAATCGCGCTGAAAGTAAAAATTTTTGTTTTTAACTTGACCCCAACGCCAGCTAGAGGGTTAAAACTAAAAAAAAAAAACACAGAAGAGCTCGAACCGAACCTATGCTGGAAATCCTACCTCGACAGCTCTTATGGTTCCGGAGATCATTCGTTACAATCAAATGCATCAACGTTTTTATATATACGCCACGCCCCTTTGCCCACTAACAACTTTATATATCTAAGGTCTTATTATTTCGCAAAAATATCCTTTTGTGAAAATTTCATGACTATCCTTCCAGTAGTTTAGAAGATATTACGATTTTTTATTTTTCTAAAAAGGGGCGTGGTCCCGCCCACTTTTCTTCTTCTATGTATTTCTATTCATGCTAATACCATATGTACCAAATATGACTGCTGTAGGTAAAAAAATTCCCGTGATATGACTTTTTCAAATTTTGGGTTATATGGGCGTGGCACCGCCCCTTTGTCCAATCAAAAATTTATATAGCATATTATTCCTTCCAGAGTCACAGTAACACGCTCTGAAAATTTCAGGAAGATCGGTTCTTTGGTTTGGCCTCCTATAAAGCACAAACAAACACACATTCATTTTTATATATATAGATAGATTGAAAGCAGATTAATTATGATTTAAGGTAAAATGGGGCGAAAAAGTGGGACTTGGTAATAAAAAAATGTATGGCTACCTTACCTGTAGATAAAAAGTGTATAAAACTTTAGATAAATACATATTACAAAAAAATTATTTTGTATAGCAAACATTGTTAGTGGTATAAGTAAAAAAAAAGGGGGCGGTGAAATGGGCGTGGTTCATAGTTATATGGCGACGTTAACAGTATTAAGAGCAATATACTACCAAATAAAAAAATCCGTTGGAAGGAACAAATTTGTACAGAGAAAAAAAAGTTTAAAACTTTCAAACAAAATTTGGCGTGAAAAGGGGCGTAAAAGGGGGCGTGGCGTAAGAAATGTTTATTTCTACCTCGCCTGGAGTATAATGTGTATACAATTTGAAGTAAATCTGTTAAAAACTATATGGGAGCAATTACATAATTTTAAAAAAGTGGGCGTAAAAGTGGGCGTGGTAAAAAAAAAGTACCCTATTAATCATGCCAGAGTCCCAGTTAAATGCTGTGAAAATTTCAGGAAGATCGGTCCAGAGGTTTGGTCTCCTATAAGGTACACACGAACAAACAAACAAACAAATAAACAAACACACATTCAATTTTATATATATAGATTGAAAGCAGATTAATTATGATTTAAGGTAAAATGGGGCGAAAAAGGGGGACTTGGTAATAAAAAAATGTTTGGCTACCTTACCTGTAGATAAAAAGTGTATAAAACTTTAGATAAATACATATTACAAAAAAATTATTTTGTATAGCAAACATTGTTAGTGGTATAAGTAAAAAAAAAGGGGGCGGTGAAATGGGCGTGGTTCATAGTTATATGGCGACGTTAACAGTATTAAGAGCAATATACTACCAAATAAAAAAATCCGTTGGAAGGAACAAATTTGTACAGAGAAAAAAAAGTTTAAAACTTTCAAACAAAATTTGGCGTGAAAAGGGGCGTAAAAGGGGGCGTGGCGTAAGAAATGTTTATTTCTACCTCGCCTGGAGTATAATGTGTATACAATTTGAAGTAAATCTGTTAAAAACTATATGGGAGCAATTACATAATTTTAAAAAAGTGGGCGTAAAAGTGGGCGTGGTCAAAAAAAAGTACCCTATTAATCATGCCAGAGTCCCAGTTAAATGCTGTGAAAATTTCAGGAAGATCGGTCCAGAGGTTTGGTCTCCTATAAGGTACACACAAACAAACAAACAAACAAATAAACAAACACACATTCAATTTTATATATATAGATTGAAAGCAGATTAATTATGATTTAAGGTAAAATGGGGCGAAAAAGGGGGACTTGGTAATAAAAAAATGTATGGCTACCTTACCTGTAGATAAAAAGTGTATAAAACTTTAGATAAATACATATTACAAAAAAATTATTTTGTATAGCAAACATTGTTAGTGGTATAAGTAAAAAAAAAGGGGGCGGTGAAATGGGCGTGGTTCATAGTTATATGGCGACGTTAACAGTATTAAGAGCAATATACTACCAAATAAAAAAATCCGTTGGAAGGAACAAATTTGTACAGAGAAAAAAAAGTTTAAAACTTTCAAACAAAATTTGGCGTGAAAAGGGGCGTGAAAGGGGGCGTGGCGTAAGAAATGTTTATTTCTACCTCGCCTGGAGTATAATGTGTATACAATTTGAAGTAAATCTGTTAAAAACTATATGGGAGCAATTACATAATTTTAAAAAAGTGGGCGTAAAAGTGGGCGTGGTCAAAAAAAAAGTACCCTATTAATCATGCCAGAGTCCCAGTTAAATGCTGTGAAAATTTCAGGAAGATCGGTCCAGAGGTTTGGTCTCCTATAAGGTACACACAAACAAACAAACAAACAAATAAACAAACACACATTCAATTTTATATATATAGATACAAATATGTATGATACAAAGTAATATGGAACGAGCATGTTTTTAGTGTCGAAAGAAGCAATCAAGTGTCGTGGTTTTATAACACGGTGCAAGATTTTTTTCACTCCTTCTGATCTCCTTAATAGCCATACCACTTACATCCCACCGAAAATGGAATACAACTCCCATATATGGGCAGGAGCTTCAAAGGATATTTTGGAGCTACTAGACCGTGTGCAAAGGAGGGCGTTGATGCTCATTAATGACAGTAGGTTATCCAACTCTATTGAATCGTTGGAATATCGTGGAAATGTGGTTTGTGTAGCATTATTATATAGATACTACCATGAGAAATGTTTTTCTGAGATTAGAGAACTCATTCCAAGTTCCCGAGTTTCAGATCGCTCTACTCAATTCTATGGTAAATCAGATCCGTTTGCATTCTGCCTATTCGAAAACAACTTTGTAGGGGTTTGGGTTATTATCATGTTGGAACTTCCAGAGCAAGGGCATATTTTCTAAAAGACGTAATGTCATTTAGAATTTGTCTTCATCCAATTCAAGAATATATTTTGCTACATGAATTGGAGCCAATCCATGGCCAGAAAAGTAAGTCCATACTAAATTAGGGGCACCACCAAACTTATCCATTTTATTTGTATAATATGGGTCTAGTCTTTTTCCCTTTGGTCGTCGCACAAACGTTCTTCCATGATGGTCTCTTAAATTAAGCGTGGACTTATTAGAAAAGTGAACACACGATTTTTCGCTGATAGTAGCGATTTCCCTACAGCACGATAAAAACCAAGATCAGGCTCAATTGATCAGTTCGAGCAGAATTTTTTAGTTTCAGATTGTTAATGACCTCTATAGGTAGAGTTTTTAGATACTTTTTAAACTCTCTTCCTATTGAATTATTCTGCCTTTGAGCCTTAATGTTGAGTCGTCACTTTCACGATATTTCTTGATAGTTTTTGAAATTATGGATATATTCATAGAATATTTCTAGAAAATTTTCTTTTGGTTAAGACCAGCAGAAAAATCATCTACTATTCATTTTAACTCTACAAAACATTATTCTTCCAATTACAATGTTCATGTTCATGTTCATGTTCATGTTCATGTTCATGTTCATGTTCATGTTCATGTTCATGTTCATGCTCATGTTCATGTTCATGTTCATGTTCATGTTCATGTTCATGTTCATGTTCATGTTCATGTTCATGCTCATGTTCATGTTCATGTTAATGTTCATGTTCATGTTCATGTTCATGTTCATGATCATGTTCATGTTCATGTTCATGTTCATGTTCCATTTTTATTATTTTAATCTACTCTAGAACAGACTTTATAAATTTTCCATTATTTTGTCAGCCCTAAAAAAATTACATCTTTTTTGTTTAGTAATTTTTTATTTCAATTATATATTTTGTAAAAATTTTTATTTTTCGATAGAGAACACACCAAACAGTGATCCCGCAAAATAAAACAGGTAAGAAAATTATAGTCAATCTAGACCGACTATACGATACCCTATACCATGCGTTTAGAGACCCTATTAGGTCCAACTATATAGATATATACATTAATAATAATTTTTTGGCTGCAGATATGAACAAGTTCATATCGGATGCTACATCTGTATGGGGACAAGGATTAAAAATGGACCGATCCTGACCATATTTGGTAAAGTCACTTATATTTTGCAAAAACATATACAAACCAAATTTGAGAAAAATCTGTGAATTATATTTGTTTTTTGATAGATTTAAGTGAAGATCGGGAAGAAGGTTTTTAGAACTATCCTATAGGGTTTAAATTTTGGACTACTGATGAACGGATGTAATAAACATACACAAACCCAATTTGACCGATAGCTGTATAATAATTTGGATTTTATGACAATTTAAGTATTCATAGGGGTCGCTTGTATGGGGACTAGGGCTGAACATGCGCCGATTTTCACCAATTTCAATAGCGTTCAGGCTACGGCCGACATAAGTTTATAACCAAATTTCATCAAAATATTTACGACCTTTAGTTCGATTGCAAGGTTTACATGGACACACAGACAGACAGACGGACGGACAGACGGATGGGCGTCGCTAAATCGACACAGAAAGTGATTCTAATTCGATTGGTATAATAAAAGATGGGTCTAGGTCAAATATTTTTGGTAGTTACAAACATCAGCGCAAAGTCATCAACCCTGACCACATAGTGTATAAAAGTAAGGTATAAAAATATACCATTTTAGGACTTACATGAAATTACAAAAAAATAAAAATTGACAAATTGACAAAAGTTTCCAATTTTTATTCACCCGCTGTAATATTATTGATCCTTGTAACAACCGTCGTTGATATAGTGATGGGCGTCTATCCGTCTGTGGATATAATTGGATGCAGCAATTAAAGATTGCAAGTTCAAGATAGAAAATTATGGGAAGAAAAGTTCTTCGAGGACTGTAATGCTTAGGAAGCAGAAGAGTAATTCCTGGTTATGAACAACGTGAGCGATAAAACTTTTTTGCATTTTATTTACAACTAGTGTACCCTGTCGTGCTTCGTTACGACTAACAGTGAATATCAATTTTTTTCTAATACATGTGTGCTATGTTCATTAACCGCGCACTTGGCTTTATCACGCCCATTTTTGACATTTTGTCAAATCACTCATGAACTCACAGCAAGTTTCAAGACGGTTCGGTTCATAGTGCTCCAAAATTCTTTTGTATGAGAGGCGCCACGCCCACTCACCCAATTCTGACCATTTTTTGTACGAATACTCATACTTAAAAGCAATTAAGATGTCTCTAGGCATCATCGAACTGTATATACATGATGATATGCATTCACCATGTATAGGAGGTTCCACGCCCACTTTTTTCATTACGCCCATTTTTGACATAAGTTCTCACATACATCATTCATGAACTCATATCAAGTTTCATGGTTCGGGTTCATAGTACTGCAGATAATATTTTTGTATTGGAGGTGTCAAGCCGACTGACCCAGTCCTGCCCATTTTCAGTACGACTATTCATACTAACAACCCATTAATTTTGCAGAAAGTTTCAAGGAGATAACCATCATAGAACTGTAAATATATGATGATATGCATATGCGATGTATGAGAGGTGCCTCGCCCACTGCTTTGATCCCGCCCATTTTTAACGTAAATTCTCACACACTTCATTCGTGAAGTCACACCTGGTTTCAAGACAGTCGAGTTTATAGTGCTCCAGATAATTTTTTTGTATGGAGGTGTCACGCCCACTAACGCAATCCCGCCCATTTTTGGTACGACTAGAAAGTTTCAAGATTCTGGCCATCATAGTACTCTAGATATATGACGATATGCATTTACCATGTATGGGAGGTGCCACGGCCACTGGTTTGATCTCTCCATTTTTAGCTCGACTCGTCACATTACTAACTTATGTACTCCTACATACTTTCAGGACTCTTACTGTTTTAGAGTCCAGCTATATGATTTATTAAAAAAATGTATATATGGGAGGTGCCACACCCACTTCATATATTAAAAAAATATGAATTATTTTACTTCCCCGGTACAACTTGCACTCTGTGAAATTTTCAAGAAGATCGGTCCTATGGTTTAGCCCACCTATTAGTGTCCAACACGCAAAGATACTTTCATTTTTTATATACAGATTCTGGAAAATTCTTCATTATCGTGAAAAAACTAGGAATAATCCTGATTCAAAACTATATTTTATTTCTAGAAACAATTTTGGAAACAAATTTAAAAATTTTTTTTAAACAATGATAATGGTCACCCAATTCCATTATCGTCTATCTCCAAATTCCTAAATACTTTTTCACTGTATCAGTCAATAAATAAAACATGATCTATTAATTCACACATACGATTTTAAATTAAAACTATCAAGTAATGCTATTACTTATTATGATTTTAAGCACATGGATCTAAATATTTTGTCACATGAACTTTCAAATATTGGCTGGCATTCGATTTTAGAATAAAATCTTGGGGTAGTCTTCGTCAAATCTGTACCTGTGAAAACAATAACGGTAAACTATAAAAGAAAACCATGATTCAGCACTGATATAAAAGCTGCGATTGGTCAGAGGGATTTGATTTTCAGCGGCTGGAAACATTTTAAAACTGATGAGTTACAAGAAGAATATTGTAATGCAAGAAGAGAGGTAAACAGGAAGATAAAAAGTGCAAAATCTAGATACTATTCTAGTGTTTTTAAGTCAGCTGTTGGATCCAAGAAAACTTGGAAAGGCATAAGAAAAATTGGTATTGGAAAGACTAAGAGTGTAGATTTGTCTGACATTGATGTAGAAAATCTTAATGAACAATTTACTAATCATCCTAGTGTTCCTTTAAACGCAAATTTCTAAAATCAGACTAGCTAATGTGATGAACGAAAATGAGTTTCATTTTGAAGTTGTGAATCAATCAGATGTACTATCCAGCTGTATTGCCGTTAAATCAAATGCTGTAGGCTTCGATAATATTCACCCAAAAATTTTTGAAGGTAGTCCTCCCTGTAATGCTACCTTATATAACATTCATTTTCAATGCAATTTTAACTGAAAGTATATTTCCTGCAAACTGGAAATATGCAAAAATAATACCTACGCCGAAAGCAAATGGTGAATATCGACCAATCGCTATACTGCCATACTTATCAAAAGTTTTTGAGAAGATATTACATCACCAATTATATTGGTACATTCAAGATAATGGTTTCCTTAGTAGTAGGCAGTCAGGCTTTTGATCCAAAACATAGCTGCATAACTGCTCTTATTGACGTATCTGAAGAATTGCGTGAAAATTTGGATAAAGGTGACATTTCGTTTTTAGTTCTCCTAGATCACTCTAAAGCATTTGATACGGTTAACCATAATGCTCTTACTATGAAATTGAGAAAAATGTTTCATTTCTCACTGTCATCAACCCATTTAATATCTTCATACTTATTGGATCGTCATCAATCCGTATTTGTTAATAATATGTGATCGAGCCCATTATCTGTAGCAAAAGTTGTGCCACAAGGCTCTGTTCTTGGTCCCCTCCTATTTACCATCTTTGTAAATGATTTAACTGCCCAATTATCATATCTATGCTGACGACGTTCAAGTCTACATTAGTAGTGATGCAAAGCAAATTGATGATTGTGTGTATAAACTTAATGAAGATCTTAACCGTATTCACATATGGGCAAATGCAAATGGTCTTTGTCTAAATCCCTCTAAGTCAAAATGCTTAATTATAACCAAGAAATGTATGAAACTGTTTTCGGAACCAGCAATTATTCTCAACAATGAAAGATTTGAAAACCATAAAAACAGCCAAAAATCTTGGCATAATATATAATAATACTCTTACCTGGTCAGACCATATAACTTTAGTTTAATTCCATACGAACTTTTATTCTGCTCCACAAAATTGTATATACTTATGAACCTTCATATCTCTATAGCAGAATAATGTTTTCGCTATCACATAGGAATAATGATTTGGCTCCAATTATACATCGAACTGCAAAGTCTGAATGTCTTTTCTATATCCATTCTATACGTCTTTGGAACTCTCTACCTCCGAACATACAATTTATAAGCAATGCCATGCATTTTAAAAGGTCCATTTTTGATCTTTATAGTCGTGCATAAATATGTTACATTTTTTGTTGTTTTAATTTAATTAGTTTAATTTTTGATTTGTTAATTTAATTTAACTTTTTCCCCATTTTTAATTGTTGTATAACTATGATTCAATTTTAATTTCATTTAAAACTGTTATATTATTTTTTTTTATATTGATCAAAATTTTAAATTTTACCTGTAAATGCTTTAACATCATTGCTTATTACTCCTTCTTTACTCTAATCATAAGACTATAAGTCTTGTTGTATAGGAAAGCAAAATAAACAAATAAATAAATAAAATAAATAAATACTTTGAATCCTCAGATTCGAAAACACATCCTGAGGTATTTTAGTACTTTTTGTCACAGTGCCTACAACTCCCTAAGAAAAACTCTTTGGTACATCAATCTTCCACATCCTATTTCCACGTATCATGAACACAATTTGCTAAATTTATTTGGAAAATTTTGAATTCTTCCATAAACCACATAATAATATCTAACTCTATGAAGAAAAATTGCGTAGAATCAAAAAATTGGACACAAGCTCATTAGCAAAAGAAAATCTGTCATTATTTAATAAATCTTCTGTCATACTTTTTGGCTTTGAGAATTTTAAAATAAAGCATTTTGGGAAAAAAAACTTCAGCCTAAATATTCTACACAAAAATTTATTGAAATCCTCATATACAGTAACTTGTTAATAAACAACTATTTAATTAAATCTAAAGTTATTTAACCAAAAGACAAATCTACTACTTGCAGCTTTAAATAACGTCACAATTCAACCTCAACTTGAACTCACTTCATTTCGCAACCTACAGTTGTGATCATTAGCAATATCTTCCAAAATGAATGCGGCGACGACGACGACGACAACATGTTTGTATGCGTTCAGAGAAACTAGAGAGCATACAAATAACCATTAAATCTGTCAGCACATATTAACATGACAATCCAGCTAGAACCGAATCGAGAACCGAGAAACGAACAAAATAAATAAAACCAAAAAAAGTCGTAAGGAAAAGACGTATGAGTTTTTCATATAATACCCTGTGCCCATGAAGTTTTCGGATTTTTTTAAAATGTATCGAAGTTCAAGATGTTTTTTGTATTACTTAGATTGAACATTAACTTAATTGGGATTTCAAATTAAAATTTTTTTAAGGTGTAATCATATCGAATTGATGAAAGGAAAATGTTTCATACAAGTTTTTATTAAATGATATTTAAAATCCAATGCCAAATTAACTGCTTAACAGTTCATTCGACCATATTCTTTAGAATTCCGAATACTTTTGCTTTACCATAGGTTACAAATATATATATTGGGAAAAGATAAACGTAAAGTTCGTATTGTATTGTTGACATTTGCGGCTAGCAAAACTCTGCATAAATTCAACAATTCTAACTCACACAGATCCTAAAATGATGATGAAAAGAAAAAAAGAATCTTCTTGACTAACCGACAAATACATCGCTAGAACTTCTATACGTATTTACGTACGTACAATGACAATGACCATTGTGACAGGATCAGGGACAATTGTAAACAACGATGATGATGATGATGATGACGACGACAACGATGTGTTTACGGTGAAGAGTTCTGGTAGCTAGAGAATCTCTAGATTGGCGAAACCGAGAACAAAACAAAAAACTTATTCGCTTTAACCAGAAAAAAAAGAAGCTTTGTTTTCAGTTGAAAACAGACACTCGACTCAAAACAATCACAATCACATTGCGTAGCGATCTCATATTGTTGTAGAGTTGAGGTTTTGACAGTCTTGCAAATAAATGAAAAGAACTGTCAAGTTATTGCGGCAAACACACAACCACAGTAATTTGCTGTCATATCATCATCGTCTGTTTTATTCAGTCACCATTCGTTTCTCTACTTGTGTTTCATATCAAAAAACAAAAACCTCTAAAGATGTCAACAAGCCCAAAAAGTTTGTTGTATTTGTTGCTGTTGTTCTTTTCTGAATTGCTAAAAGTATCGATTACATCCATGCCCTGTCCAACTTGAAGCAGACAAAACATTTTCAAAGATATGTACTCCTTTATAGAACTAAATAGAATTTTAGGCAGCTAATAGTGAATAAGTGCTAGGGAGCCACCGAATAAATAAAATTTAATCATCTTCGGCTAAGGCAGTGGACAAAAAAAAATTGTTTTTAACATTTACTTATGGTAAGAGAAATATAGGTGTTATTATTCAGAACAATATAAGCACTTACATTTGATACAATTCATCAAAAATGCGCACATGACTTCATGGTCAACATTTGAGAAACTCAATTTAAAGGTTAAATTCGGCTGACACAAATAAAAAACATTATTACTTAATTTACATATTTTTTATTATTTTGTGCAGAGGGTACATATAAGTTTGCCATTCCGTTTGTAACGCTTAGAAGAAAAAAAGTGTTATCCCATTAAAATATACTGGCATATTCCAACGCTCGAAATTCGAGTGCAATTTCTAGGCAACTTTATTTTTCAACTTAGCCATTTCACAAACCAAAACTTTTTGGTTTATTATTATTGTGAATAAAGATAACAAACTCATTAACAAACACAGTAACAAATTTAATAAACACTCACATAGCATACGTATAATTTTCTGTATGTGTTAGTAACAACATTAAAGCAATTTACTCAAAATAAAGAAAAAAAAATTAAAAATCGGGAAAACAGCTAAAAAGAAATACATTTCAAATAATATACGTTTGGCCAAAATCGGGATAAAACGGTAGAACAAAACATCGGTCACAAGAAATCGTCTAGCCCATTAATATTATAGATATATAGATATATATTCTTGATCCTTGTAACAAGCGGAGTTGATATAGCGATGTCCGTCTGTGGAAATCACGATATTGCCTTCACTATATCCTTTGTGTTGCTCATTTTTAGTGAAAACGATTCACTGACATCCGAGCAGGTTATTGTTTAAAAAAATCAAAATATGTTCAATATGTGCCGAGATTTAACTGAAAATTTACAAAAAAAAAACTTCTTGAAAAAAGATTTTTCTATGTAATTCTTGATATAGTTGTTTTGCTTCTTGTGTGTGATGGCTGTAATTGTTGTTGTTGTTGGGGTCACCGTATTTATAACATTTGCTTCATTAATGTGTATTACATGTTGGCAATGACGTTGCCAAAAGAGGCGTAAAACTAATGGAGAATTTTAATAACGTCTTTTGCCCTAACGGGAAGAAAAAATATTTTTGCTTGAGGTCATAGCTGAAAAGCTGAAAAATTTTCCATCTCATGATAAAAACAAATTAATGTGATATATAAAAATAATCAAAGTTACAATTACACAATAAATTAGAAATCGAATCAAACTTCTTGATTTCATAAAAAAAATTTACATTTCGTATGGGAGGGAGTCCCATTAAAGAAAGGAGATAGTGGGAAGAAAAGTTTAAAAAAAAAATGTTTGGGGAAAAACTAAGTGGAACCGGCCAAAAATTTTATGCGCCTAAGGGCATCCTAGGCGGTGTAACGGTCAAATACCATAAAAACCACCATACTTACATGGAAGCCGTCTTAAGCGGTGGATAATAAGGGCA
The DNA here is from genome assembly GCA_963682025.1 of Cordilura impudica. Classification (NCBI taxonomy): domain Eukaryota; kingdom Metazoa; phylum Arthropoda; class Insecta; order Diptera; family Scathophagidae; genus Cordilura; species Cordilura impudica. The sequence goes on along the minus strand of OY821520.1, from coordinate 49,536,643 downwards.
GATGTGTTTTGAGAAAATGTTGGGGACAAAAAACTAATGGAGGACGATTATACATTTTACCCCCTAAGGAGATAATTATGCAGTTATGTGACTTTTTCTTTCATATATTTTTAGTCTATAATGTAAGTTATGTATGAAGCCCCTTTGATGGAAAGAAAAAGAGAATACTAGGACCGCTTAGAATAAATTGAACAAGTAAGAAAATTATAGTTGGTCTAGACCGACTATATGATACCCTATACCATGCGTTTAGAGACCCTATCTCATAGGCCCAACTAACTGGACATAGAAAATAAGCATAAACCAAATTTGAGTAGGATTTTTATTATTTTTTTTTTTTGGCTGCAGATATGAAAAAGTTCATATCGGATGCTATACCTATATGGGGACTAGGCCCAAAACTGGACCGATCCTGACTATGTTTGGTAAAGTCTCTTGTATATTGCAAAAATATATACAAATAAAATTTGAGAAGAACCAGTGCAATATTTTTGTTTTTTGATAGATTTAAGTGAAGATCGGGAAGCAGCTCTATATGGGCCTATGACTAAAAGTTGTCACATAGGTATTATTTTTGGACTACTTATTATTGGATGTAATAAACGCATACAAACCCAATTTGAGTAAGATCTATATGACAATTTGGGTCTTATGGTAATTTATGTCGATTTCATAGGGGTCATTTGTATGGGGGCTCGGTCTGAACATAGACCGATTCTCACCAATTTCAATAGCGTTCATCCCAGACCGATAAAAGAATAAATACCAAATTATATAAAAACATATTCATATTTGCGACCTGCAGTTTGATTACAAGCTTTACATGGACACACAGACGGACGGACGGACGGACGGATGGACGGATGGACGGACATCGTTAAATCGAATCAGTTAGTGATTCTGATTCGATCGGTATAATAAAAGATGGGTCTACGTCAAATATTTTTGGTAGTTACAAACAGCACAAAGTCATTATACCCAAACCACATAGTGGTATAGGGTATAAAAACAAGGCCCATTTTTGATTTTGAAGACTTTCATTTTTGGCGATTTTGGTTTTTCGCGATTTCCGGTTTTGGCGATTTTTGATTTCGATGATTTTTGCATTTGGCGAATCTGTGACAAGACACACGCTTTCGTAGTACTTCACATTTTTTTTGGATAGGAGTTGCCACGCCCAAAATTCCGTCCCTCCTAATTTTTATCGGGCTACTCACATTAATATCCGGTGGACTCGTGCTTTCCCTTTTATAGTACACCAGATATATGATATTATATATATTTTTCGCATTCCTACGTCCACTGCTCCGATCTCGCCCATTTTTTGTTCGACTTATCACATAAATAACCTATGGGCTCAAGCAAAGTCACAAGGCTCTCACTTTTACATTACTCCTGATATATGACATTAAATAATTAATTTGCATGAATAGTGCCGCGCACATTGGTGCGATCCCGCCAATTTTTTGTCCGACTACTCATATTAATATCTGATGGACTCGTGCAAAGTGTCGAGGATTTCATGTATGATATATATTAACTTTGTAAGAGCGGTGCCACGCTCACTGCTCCGATCATGCCCATTTTGGTCAGACTATGACCATCCTTAAGGACCATTCTAAGTATTGGAATAAAAATTTTTTAAATCAGAAGAGCAGTTACAGAGAATATCTCTTACAAACAAACAAACAAACAACCATCTCACATTACCTTTATTTTATATAAGCATATATTTATTTCGCAGTTATCCCTGAGGAAGAAAATCTTATATATTTAATATATCTGAAAATTACACGGGCGAATGTATTAATAAATTTTTATGCTCTTGGAATTACACAACTTTTCGACAAACGGAAATTAAAACAAGTAAGAAACTTATAGTCAGTCTTGACCGACTATACGATACTCTATACCATGCGGTCCAACTAATAGGATATAGAAAAAAAGGATAGACCAAATTTATGAATCGGATGTTATATTTATATGGGGACTAGATCGAAAAGTGGACCGATCCTGACCATATTTGGTAAGGTCAATTATTTTTCGCAAAAATATATAAAAAAACAAATTTGAGAAAAATGTGTGCAATATTTTTGTATTTTGATAGATTTAAGTGGAAATCGGGAAACAGCTTTTTATGGTGGCTATGACTTAGCATTGTCCTATAGGGTATACTGATTAATGGTTGTACTAAATGCATACAAACCCAATTTGACCGAGATCTATATGATAATTTGGATCTTATGGCAATTTAAGTCGATCTCCTAGGGGTCATTTGTATGGGGACTAAGTCTGAACATGAACGGATTTTCACAAATTTCAACAGTTCTCGTCCTATGGCGGGTGAAGGCTTCTAAACCTAATTTCATCAAAGCATATTCATATTTCCGACCTTTAGTTTGATTACAAGGTTTACATGAACACAGACGGACAGACGGACGGACGGACATCGATAAATCGACTCAGAAAGTGATTCTATGTCGATCTGTATAATAAAAAATGGGTCTAGGTCAAATATTTTTAGTAGTTACAAACATCAGCACAAATTCATCAACCATGACCACATAGTTAGTGTATAAAAGTAGGGTACAAAAATATATCATTTTAGGACCATTGTTAAGGTATAGGTCAAATATTTTTTTGTAGTTAGAAACATCAGCACAAAGTAATTATATAATGACCACATTGAGGTATAGTGTATAATTAAATAATGAAAGAAATAATTGTTTCTAAATGCTAGAAAATTCATTCCGTGTATTATAATTAGAAACAAATTTGTTTCCTAATTTTTCAAGAATTGTTTAATTTCTCTAGACATATTGATGACACTAGCAGATTCCAGCCCTCGAAACTCGAGTGCAAATTCTAGGAAATTTTATTTTTTCATTAAATGAATATGCTAATCAATTATAGCCAATTCAAAAATCAACACAAAAAATGAACCCATTTTTATTACAAACATATTAACAAATTTAATAGACACACACAGAGCATTGTATAATTTTATGTATGTGTTTGTAGCAACTTTAAATGCAATTTACTCAAAATAAAGGAAAGAATTTAAAAAGCTGTAAATCTGAAAACGGCTAAAAAGAAATACCTTTTATATAATATACCTTTGGTCAAAATCGAGATAAAACGGTAGAACAAAACATCAGTCACAAAAAATCGCCTAGCATATTAATATTATGGATATCCATTGTAATTAGATTTGTCTCATCAAATGGAAAGATTGAGAATTTGTGATTGTAAAATTGTATATGTTCCGCACTATAAAATATAAAGCTTTCTGATGGTGCCATTAAAAAGTTTGAAATACAAAGATTTTTAAAAAATGCAAAATGAAGAGGATTAAAAAATTTTTGAATAAGTTTGCTCTTAAAATTTGGAGAGTTACAAAAATATTGAGAATATTCTTATTTCGAAATATGTGGAAAGGCTTAATACCACTACATTTCTACTAGTTGAGAGGTATAATTCCCCACTGCACTTAAAAGTTTCAGATGAAAATAAAGTAGTCTTTATTTTCTCGCAAAGGATAGATATAAAAAAGTCATGTGAGCCCGATCACAGCGGAAAAGTGTAAGCATTTATTAATTAAAGATTTTTTATGGCACTTTTTTAAAATCAAACAGAAAGCGTATCTATTTATCACCTATAGCAATGTTTCCCAAAGTGTGGGTCGCGACACACTAGTGGGTCGAGAACCGACTTAAGGTGGGTCGCCAAAAATTTTAATATTTATTTTAATATTAATGGTGTTTTCTTTTCTAAAAAAAAAAAATTTACACTTTATAATGTTACATTTTTATAATGTTTGCCTTGTTAATAATAGTGTTTCGTTAATAAAAAACTTAATCTAAAAGCAAATGTAGGTATTTTGTAAATATGGTAATTAGTATTTCATGTAATAAATAAAAGTCTTCAAATCATTATTAATTTTTAAAGAATCAGAGCCGCGATGGATAAATGGTTGAAAAGAACTCCTGGACAAAAAAAAAAAAAAAAAACAATTTGAAATAAAAAAGAAAACGAAAAAGAAAAACACAACACAGATAAGAGAAAATATGGCGAGAATCCTTCAAAATATGCTTCTGAATATCTAAAAATTGGATTTACATGGACTAGTGAAGAAGATGATCTACGTCCATTTATTTGCCAAGAAATTCTTGCTAATGAAAGTATGCGAACAAATTATTACGACATTCAAATTATTACGAAACATCCAGATTTAAAAAACAAGACAATGGATTATTTAGAAACTAAATTACAGGTGTTAAATCATTCAAAAATAGTACTTTCGCACTTAACCAGCATTAGCGAAAAGGCCATGTTCGCCTCATATCTCATTAGTTTGCGAATTGCACAATCTGGTAAACCACACACCATTGGAGAGTCTTTAGTACTTCCAGATTTTTTGAAGTTATGTATGAAGAAAAAAGCTTGAAAGAAGTTGATTCAATTCCACTTTCGAATAACACAGTTGCTCGTAGAATTCATGAATGTTCGAATGGGTACAAAATCAGCTTATCCATAGAATTCAGGTCAGCTAATAGTTTTCATTCGTTTTATATCGAATAAAGATATTTTTGAAGACATATTATTTTCTGAACCAAATCACTCGCGGAACTGGTGAAATAATTTTCGATACGCTTGACAATTATATAACATTAAAAAAATTTATTGGAAAAACTGCGGCGGAATACGTAGCGACGGTGCACGAGCAATGTGTGGTAAAAACAATAAATTTTATCAAGAGCAAACCATTACAATCACGTTTATTTTAAAAACTCTGCGAAGAAATGGGAAGTTTACATAAATCTCTACTTCTGCATATAGAAATCCGCTGGCTATCGAGAAGTAAAGTCCTGACAAGACTTGTTGAACTTCGGGAAGAAGTGGCAATATATTTAAATGAATATAAACATAATGTACTCTTACTGACTTAGCAGATATATTTTCGAAATTGAACGAATTAAATTTACAATTACAAGGAACAAATGGAACTGATTTATTTTAGGTACATAGTAAAATTAGAGCTTTTACAAAAAAACTTATGTTGTGGAAAAATAATGTTCAAGATTATAAATTTGAGTGCATTCCAAACTTTTATCATTGAAAATGAAATAAAACCAGATAATGATTTAATTTCTTTAGTAATTGAACATTTGGACAGACTTACGGAAAATTTTGATTTTTATTTCTATGAAGATATTAAAAATTATGAGAAATATACATGGGTTATAAATCTATTTCAAAGTGATTCAGGTACCGGTATATCGACAAAAGCGGATGAGGCTTTGATTGAGTTGCATGAAGATAGTGCTGTAAAATTGAATTTTGACCATACAAGATTGTTACAGTTTTGGTTGTCAGTCAACTTAAGAACGATTTGTGTTATGTATGCTGTCATATTCTACTAAAAACGCTTTATATTGACGTGAAATCCCCATTTCTGTAACACTGTTTAATAAAAAGTTATTAATGAAAACATTCTGACCTAAGTCGTAATGAAGCCCCATTACATTTATATAAAAAGTTATTTTTCTCAAAAGCATGATTTTCGACTTAGGCGGTTAATGCTTGTGACCACAGATATATAAATTAAAGCTTTTAATTTTTTTTAATAATATCTATAATATTAATAGGCTAGGCGATTTCTTGTGACCGATGTTTTGTTCTACCGTTTTATTCCGATTTTGCCCAAACGTATATTATTTGAAAGGTGTTTCTTTTTAGCCGTTTTGCATATTTACAGATTTTGAAATTTTTTCCTTTATTTTGAGTAAATTGCATTTAAAGTTACTACTAACAAATACATAAAATTATACAATGCAATGTGTGTGTTTATTAAATTTGTTAATGTATTTGTAATACGTATGAGTTGGTTTTTTTTGTGTTGATTTGTTTATAATTGATTACGGTCATTATTTAATGAAAAAATAAAATATCCTAGAATTTGCACTCGAATTTCGAGGGCTGAAATCTGCTAGTATAAATCAAAGTTTTTATGTCTTTCATCGGTTTTTTTACAGGTGGGTCGCTAAAAATATACAGTCTTAATAGTGCGTCGCAACTGGTAAAAGTATGGGAACCCCTGACCTATAGCAATGCTCTGCTAATATAAAAATATTTATTGTTATTTATTATTGCAACTGGTTAATTTTTAATGTATAATTTTTCGTTTTTTATTTCTGATTTTTCATTTTTATTTTTTATTTTTGGTTTTTTATTTTTCATTTTTCAGTTTTCATTTTTATTTTTCATTTTTAATTTTTCATTTTGCATTTTTCATTATTCATCTTTCATTCTTCAATTTTCATTTTTCATTTTTTATTTTTTATTTTTTATTTTTTATTTTTCATTTTTAATTTTTCATTTTTAATTTTTTATTTTTTTTTTTTCATTTTTCGTTTCTCATTTTTCATTTTTCATTTTTAATTTTTTATTTTTCGATTTTCATTTTTAGTTTTTAATTTTTCATTTTTCAAAATGTTTTTATAACGCTATTCGCTCCCTTATTTTATCTCCACACATTTCCTAACGAAATCGTGCCTTCATTTTGTCTCCAAATACTTCTCAATTAATTGTGCCTTCATTTTATCTCCAAACACTTCTTTTTACTGTCATCCGTCTATTTTTTATGTTTTTTGTGTTTGATTAGCATTAATATTAAATGCAGTGATAATTGTGTTATTTATATGGAATAAATTAAAACGTTAGGAATACTTCTAAATGATTGAGGAAATTAATTATAAATGTTTATAAAAAGTGAAGAAATATAATGCAGAAAACAACGACAAATAGGTTATACATATCATAATTTTTTCACCAATACAATCATAAGTCACATCGATTTTGTCTTACGTCTTACGCTGTTTTTGTGATATTGTGAAATAGATTCCCCCCCTGCGCGTGTAGGTATTTAGACATCAATAACACAGTTTATAACACATTCAAATTTTTACCTAATAAAAGTTGATACATTCCTCGTAATACATCGTTTTTTTAATGTATTCTTAGTTTGTAAGATTTTGATAATGATAAATGTTTTCCTCATTTTTTGATGATTTTTTTCTTAAGTAGTTATCTATAATATTAATTGGTAAGGCGATTTCTTAAGGCCGATGACTTGTTCCACAGTGTTCTCCTGATTTTGGCCAAAAATATCTTATATGAAAGGTATCTCTTTCTAGCTGTCACCAGATTTACAGATTTTTAAATTTTTATATTTTTTTGATTAATACTACTTACACATACATAAAATTTTACAGTAATATATGTGTGTTTACTAAATTTGTTAATGTGTTGGTGAGTTTGTTTTCTTCATTCACAATAATAATTGTGTTGAATTGAAAAATAGTTGTGGACATGAAGCATTCACAATAATAATTGTGTTGAAGTTAAACCAATCGATATTAAATAAGTGTTGATTTGTGAATTCGCTAAAATCGGTATCTTATAAAATAGTTAAGTTATTAAATGAAAAAATAAAATTTACTAGAATTTGCACTCGAACTTCGAGGGTTGGGATCAGCTAGCTTATATTAACATGTTACTAGATCTAAATGATTAAATTTTTTTTAACGCATAATAGTCCTTGATAGATACGATCGTTTAAGTTTTGTTTTTTTTTTTAATTTTTAAAGAATATTTTGGAATTAATAAATTGAAATTAAACAACTGTATTTTACAAACAAATATTTATGCAAAAATTTTGAAATTTTCATAGCTTTTATAATTGCTTTGATTTTTTCATGTTGTAAGTATGTTAAATCATCTTGAAACTGTTTTCAAATTATTCAGTCTACTAAAGTCTTGCCATCTTTTTTCTGTGTTTGCTTAACTGCTTCTCCAGCCGAATAATCTACTTTACGAACTACCAATGTAATCACATTCGGTTGTACTACAATTAAACGTATACGGTAACTTCAATACAAACCTCATAAAAGATGAGCTTATGAAAGAAATGTCATGGCAGACTTATCAATTTTAACAATTGATACCTTCAATTTTTGACACGGTCAATTACAATTTATTCAACTTTATGTCTCGGCTCAATATGTGTGCTAACAAGATTAAACGAATTTCATTTCAAAAATATTTTTCACTAAAAGATACAATTCAGCAAATAACAACCAAAGATTTTCGTCGTAATGTCATCTTTGGTAGACAACATGTCCTTTGAGAATTGACAGAGAATTTATAATGAAAATTTTCAAACCATATTTGTTAAAGTGTCAATGACTTTAGCTGTAAAATTTATGGTTATAAAAATATTTTATACTGGGCAAAATTTTAAGAACCTAAAAGTTAAAGAAGTTCATACTTTAGGCAATGAAATTTTTGTTGTGTTGTTGAAATGCGAACGTCAAAAACAAAACATGCTTTTCAAAAATACAAAAAAACGATAAACAAAATGTTTAGATTCTTCTTACAGCAACAATTACACAATTTGCAATATGCATTGGAGTTTCCAGAACAAAATCTCTTAAAAACTCTTTTCATAAGCCTCAGCGAAAACCCTGAAGTTATTTACAATAAAGCTTATATATTTTGAGTTGTTGTTTAAAAATTATATCTTATTAAATTTGAATAATATATATATAAATATATAAATTTCGAGCCTGGGCAGCTAGTGCTCACAAATTCCTCATTAGTCCTAGAATTTATTCTTATGACTAATAAACTAATAAATAAATAAATGTAAAAAAAAAAATTATTGGCAATGGTGTATTAAGAAAATTACTTAAGCAGAGATTTTTTTTATATATGGATCTTGTTGCTGTCGTCATTTACTGAACAGCAACAATACCACGAACAACAGCAACAAACATTTCGTCGGCTACTTCAATTGCCGCCATAAAAGGAGGAACTTATTTTGACACCAAGGCGTTATGTGTGCACGCTTTATTGGCTAGCAATTGTCACGGTTTTGTGTTGCACTGCATGTTTCGTAAGCGAATTGTATGTTGCAGCTGTGTTGAACAATGCCTGTAACAGTCAGAGCACAAATCCGCAATCCGGTGCAATCCAATGTGCATTGCTAAACAATTGTAAATCGTATAATGCGTTTTAAGCAAAAAAAAAAAAAAAAAACTAAAACCTATTTTTGTTTTTGGTAAAAACATTGCGAAGCGGCCACTAAAAGCTGGTCGTTCATACTAGGAAAGTCTCTTTAAAATCATTTAAAACTAACATCAGCCCAACAACAAACACAATAACACAACAGCACAAGATCCATCTATTCAAGATATGTACTTTAGAATATTATAACTTTAAGTTGATATATTTGGTACTTGCTCCATAGGTTTAACTCACTAGAAAAGTACAAAGACTGGCATATAAATATTCACTTGGTTTAAATAGTTGTCGTCTTTGGTTGTAGCTCCTTAAGTTATTAGCAGTAACCTTTGGACAAGCTTCACACTGTTTAGTTTTCCCTATTTGTGGATAGTATTTTTTTTTTTTTTTTGTTGAAAAGAATCTAACAAACACGCACGAAAAATGACAAACATTCGCTAACTACAGCCGAGGGAAGTTTAAAGCAATCACGATCTTGTTTGTAGTCATTTGGAGGGGAATATTGGTGTCCACCAATTGACGGCGTGAAAAAATTTGTTAGGAATTTGTAATTGCAGGCTTAAGTATGTTCTTCAGAAATGTCTGATAAACCGCAAAGATATTTCGCGGAATTAAAAGAAGTTAAATATTCTTGAAAAGGATTATAAACTTTTTGCTGTGAATACAGTTAAATGTAGATTTAGAGTATTAAAGTATGGGCAGAAAAATATGTAAACAACTAAGAAAGTAATGATGCACTTTCTATAATTTTTTATTTATTTGTAGTATACAAGAAAAAAACTAAATTAAAAAAAAAATTAACTCCATTACCGTTTGTTTACGAATTATTTTCGGAGCCAAACTCGTCGATGTTATTCTATCCTCCATATCAGTGTACATTTCGTCTGTAGTAATTAGAAGAAAAAAAGATCTGGACCCCGTAAAATATATTCCTTATTTATCCAAGCTGAGTTAATATAGCGATATCCGTCTGTACGTCTGTAGGAATCAGGCCATCATTAGATCAGCTGGGTTGCTCATTTTTTGGGAAAAAGATTCACTGACATCCTGAAAAGGATGCTGTACAAAATCATTAAAATCGGTCCAATAAGTGCCGAGGTTTTAATGGAAATGAAGAAATATTATATTTCTATGTTGTTCTTGTTAATGTGGTTATTCTACAATTTCTTTCTTGTGTTTAGCTGTAACTATATTTGTTGTTGTGGTCGTTGTGTTTGTAGTATTTGCTTCGTTAATGTGTATGTATGTTTGGTTATGTTCTACATATAAAGATGTCCAAGTCGTGCGGTTTTAAAGCCGTCTCCAGCGCCAATATAAAATGTGTTGAGATTTAAGCATATTGCTAAAAAAGGTTCTGCTAATAAAAATAATAAAATCTTAAGCTTCTAATGGCTCAGTCTACTAAAAATTGTCGTATACGAATATATTTTTTTTAATGACCCAGGAATGGAAAGCCTTCTGTAATGACAGAAAAATATTGCAATCTTTCACTTGGAAGTTAATTTTTCATAAGAAAAAATCTATATAAACACTATAAATCAAAAATTTTACTAAATACTGGAAAAAAAGAAAAACGATTAACTATAAATTCAAATGGTGTTAGAAATTAACTGTGTTAAAATGGTAAGCGTAGCCAATATTTGTTAAAATATTGAGTTGAAGACGCACGTTTCAAAGATTCGGTACAGCGGTAGTTAAGACTCTTACTTTTTTCTGTAAATTTCTTTAATATCTGTGGTCAGGATATAATGAGTTTGTCCTGCTGTTTGTAAGTACTAAAAATAGTCTAGATCTAGAGCCATCTTTTATTATACCGATTGACTTAGAATCATTTTTTAGTCGATTTAGCAATGCTCGTCCGTCTGTCTTTCCATGAATATATCTTAATGAAATAGGACGAACGCATTTGCTATTGCTGAAAATCGTTGCATGTTCAGATCTAGGCCCCATACAACTAATCCTTGTCAGACCGACTAACATAGTCACTACATCTATATTATCAGTTATATATAGATAAAATTTGGTGTACATGTGTGTATTATACACACTAATCAGTACTAAAAAAAAACCCCTGTGGGATAATTTTTACTCATAGTCCCCATATAAAGCTGGTTCCCCATCTTCACTTAAAGGTAACAAAAAAAAAAAAAAATATTGCATATTTTTTTTGAAAATCTGATTTATATAGTTGTGATAAAACTAAGTGACTTTACTATATATGGCCATCATCAGTCCATTTTTTGTCCTGGGTCCCATATATAAACAAGTAAAATTATAACTGGCTTAGACCGACTATACGATACTATATACCATGCGTTTAGAGACCCTATCTCTTATGTCCATCTAATTGGGTATATAAAATAAACATAAACCATATCTGAGTGGAATTTTTATTATTCCCGACCATATTTGGCAAAGTCACTTATTTTTTCCAAAAACATATACAAAACAAGTTTTAAAATAATCTGTGGGGTATAGTTGTTTTTTGATAGATTCTGGTGAAGATCGGGGAGCAGCTTTATATGGGAGCTATGACTAAGAATTGTCCTGAAGGGTTTATTTTTGACTATTGATAAATGGATGTAATAAACATACGCAAACTCAATTTAACCGAGATCTATTTGATAATTTAGATATTATGACAATTTAAGTCGATCTCATAAGGGTCATTTGTATGGGGACTAGGTCAGCAATTTCAATAGCCTATGGCCGACTTGGCCTACTCGAAGCTCGCGCTACTCGAGTAGTAAATGAGCTTCTCGAGCTTAACGAGTAGCTCGAGTAGTAAAAATTAACATTTTTGCTGTTTGAAACCATGTAAAAAGATAAATATAACTACTTAGTATAACAACTGTATACCATTTGGAATCGTACATGTACCAGGAATATCATCCTTAAATTTCACTTGAATCGGAGTGTCCTGCTGGCGTGGACAAACTACTTCTACTAAAGCTCGATGCTTTTCCATACAAATGCATGAAAATATTCACTTCATAGATGTTTTAAGGGGGACATGACATCGGCCTTTTTTTGAAATCGACTTTTTTTTTGTAATTTTGTATTTTAGTAAATATTCTTAAAATTTTAAGAAGGCAAATTTCATGGAAAAACTCCTACGAGTTCAAAAGTTACAGCCGGATTAGTGAGAGCGCATTTTTAATTTTAATTTGAACAATGCAGACATTGAAATATGGTTATCTGAGCATGAAGCATCGTGCTCCATGAATCATAGCGGCAGCGCAGGAAAAATGGAACCGCATGCAATTTTGACAATGTTTCAAAGATCTGAACTACTATATGGTGTGAAATATCAGCATTACGTCGGAGATGGAGACTCAAAAACATTTTCTACAATTTCAAATGCCAAACCGTACAATATGTTTTTTTTTCTTTCTTCACAAACTTTGAACGCGTTTATCTCGAAACCATGTTTTTCGTACTGGTTGCGGCACTAGCGGGTTCATTTTTGACGATTTTTTTTTTTTTGTATTTTTTAAATTTGATTCGCTATCGTATGACACGAGCTTTTTTTAAAATTTTTTTTTGACGATTTTTTTTTTTTTTGTATTTTTTAAATTTGATTCGCTATCGTATGACACGAGCTTTTTTTTAAATTTTTTTTTCGAGTTTTTATGAATTTTTAAAGTCAATATTTTTTTCGACAAAACACACTTTTAAATTTTGGAACATCACCAAAAATTAAAAAAAATTAAAAAAACTCGTGCTATACCAATTTTGTTAAGATTTCAAAAAGGCATTTTTATTCCAGATCGGAAAATTTTTGCGACTCCCAGCGCTGCAACCACGAGGCCCCGTTTTTTTTCTCTGCCACCAGTTTGGAGCTACAAAACCATGTTGGGGTGAAAAAAATTATTTTTTTTAATTTTTTTCTTGTAACTTGTTCTATTCTCTACAATAATAAAGAAAAATTTTGGAAAAATGTTTGTTTTTGACTGAGTTCTGAATTTTTGAAAAAAGTTCTATTTTCTCTGCCGCGAATGTAATGTCCCCCCTTAAAAAAAAAAGTTCCCAAAATACATGGTATGGTTTTATATATTTTGAAGTTAGTTATACTGATAGATTATCCTCCTGAAATACTAAAACTTCTAATAAAAACTATGGAGTAGGCTTACTGCTACTCGAAAAAGATCATCCAATTCCACTCAAATGTTTGAAAATATGATGTTTGATGTCGAATTACAAAAAATTTTTCAAGTGCACTTGGAAAAAGCTCTTAGTATTTTAATCTGCATATATGTAGAGAATATGTTTTTAAAATTTAAAAGCATTTCGACCAAAATGTAGGCGTGTAGAACAACTACTCGAAAAAGATTGGAATTTAGCAAAAAGTGTAAAAAAAAATAAAAAAAAAAAATTTTTTTTTTGCTTTTTTCACTGTCTTGAATTGACTATATTCATAGATTACTCATAATTTTAAACCATTCCGACCAAAATTGTGGCGCCGGTATAGCACTACTCGACTGATATTGGCCACTTTCTATTCAAATGTGTGAAAATATGCTCTTATTTGAAGTTTGATGATATTTTCCAGAAAATTTTCCACAATGACGTAACAAAAGATTATATTCGTTAGAGCTGTGTATATAAAGAGAACACTTCCTTCAAGTTTCAAAGCATTGCGTCAAAAATTGAAGCGTGGAGGAACTGCTATTCGACATAAAAATAAAAAAAAAAAAAAATAAAATAAAAAAAAAATATTTTTTTTTTACTGCCTGTAATTGACCCTATTCACAGGTGACTCATATAAAAAAAAAATCATGTGAGTCCGATCACAGGGAAGATGTGTAAACATCTAGTAATTAAAAATTTTTTTATGTCATTTTTTAAAATCAAACAGAAAGCGTCATCTATTTATCACTTATAGCAAAACCTGTTTCAGCTAATTCAACAACCCTTTGCTGTAAAACGTTAAAAATATCCCAATATAAACGTATATAAGTGATACATAGATGACGCTTTTAAAAAAGTGGCATAAAAAAACAATGTTATATCATAATTTTTTCACCAATACAATCATAAGTCACACAGCGTTATCTGCTTCAGCTCACACCGATATCAGTTACGCTGTTTTAGTGATTGTATTGTGAAATAGAAATTTACCCCTCTGCGCGTATAGATGTTTACACATCAAAAATTGGGTCGTTCCGATAAGATCAGCCACTTTTTATACAAATGTTTGAAAATTTGCTCTTATTTCAAGTTTGATGTAACTTAACTTTATGTGTAGTTGCGAATATATTGAGATAATCTTCTTAAAATTTCAAAGTATTCCAACAATAATTGTGCTGTTGGCGAACTACTACTCCAAAAAGCTCGACCATTTTCCATACAAATATATGAAAAAATTCACATCATGCAAGTTTGACATTGATTTACAAAAAATACATAAGTCGCACATGGTACAAATTTATGAGTATATTACGCCCACGAAATTTCAAAGTAATCTGGACAAAATTGTGGCTCGGACGAACTACTACTCGAAAAAGATCAGACTCTTCCCATACAAAAGTATGAAAATTTGCTCAAATATCATGTTTGAGATAATTTTACAGAAAATTTTTCATAATGACTTACCCAAAAGTGATATTTTAGAGAGTATTTCTTTTAAATTTCAAACGTTTCCGACAATAATTGTAGGGTGGACGAGCTAGTACTAGAAGAAGCTCGTCCACTTTTCATACAAATGTATGAAAACATTCACTCCATGCAAGTTTGACATCATTTTAAAAGATATTTTCCAAAAATTTTGGGTAAAAGTTAATACATTGAAGATTATTATTTTGAATACTCATTAATCAGAGAAGAAAATGGTTTTATTTTGGAATTGACTTTTAGATACTACAGTTATATTTTCTGAACAAAATTTTGCTGTTAATAGCGCGTCTTTTAGCGCTATTATAATTTTTCATATTTTAGTAGAGCTTTTCATCAAAAAAGGTTTATAATTTTGCCAAATCTTTTAACGGAATATGATTAATTATAGCCGAAAAAATTTTGAGATTTTTTTCAGTTTTTTTGAAGTACGGAGTAAATTTAGATTTTGAAACGATTCAAAATGTAATATAGAATATGAATTCTTATAGCCCAAAAGATTATTGAGAATTTTTTTAGAAAACCTAATAATCAAAACTAGCAGATTCCAGCGCTCGAAATTCGAGTGCAATTTCTAGGCAGCTTTATTTTTCAACTTAGCCAATTCACAAACCAGCACTTTTATGGTTTATTATTACTGTGAATGAAGATAACAAACTCATTAACAAACACATTAACTAATTTAATACAACACATATAGCTTATGTATAATTTTATGTATGTGTTAGTAGCAACTTTAAATGCAATTTACTCAAAATAAAGAGAAAAAAAATTAAAAAATCTGTAAATCTGAAAAACGTCTAAAAAGAAGTACCTTTCAAATAATATATATTTGGTCAAAATCGGGATAAAACGGCATAATAAAACATCGATCACTAGAAATCGCCTAGCCTATTAATATCATAGATTATCTGTGGTAAAAATTAATTTATAATAAATTAATTAATTATTAAAAAGTATTAGTAATTGCAGTTTAAACTTGGGAAATACTCGATAAATTGGCAATATTTAATGTGTTGACAGGTCCGATTTAATTTTACGAAAATGGAATGTAATGAAGAAAGTCGGTAAATAGTATTGACTTAAAAAATATATAAATACCTATTAGCTGCTGCTTATTGCATTTTTTACACATGAATTGACATTTTTTCAAATAAAACAGAAACAAAACTTCCCCATATAGACTAAAACAACATTGGTTCTTCTAATTTAATACGTTGGCTTTTAAAAATTTTAATTTTCGAATTCCTTATTTTCAAATTTCTAAATTTTTAACACACCGGAAAGTATCATGAGCATGTTGAAAATCTACGAAGCTTTTTTTATTCTGCATAAATCTGACACACTGATTGAAAAAAATCCTCTTTAATATTTTTAAACCTTCAAAACATGGGAAAATCATTTTAATTTAATAACCCCATATCGGATATGTTATAAGCATGTTAAGTGCATATCGCAAAACTTCAAAACAACATGTCAATAGAATTAAGAAAAACACATACAAAAATGAAGAATAATTAAAAACAAAACAAAGAAATTTAAAACTGCAAAAAACAAGACAACAAACTAAAGTGATCTCTTAAGACCCTGGCGTTTAAACAATTTAATGATATTCATTAACGCTGCAAGAGATCACTGTGATTACCTTGATAAATTTCTGTATGACAAAAGTCCATCATAATCTGTACATGAACGATATCATGGCGACAGATGAGTTGGTACAAAAGAACGATAAGATACGGCTACGACAACGACAACAACTATGACGATGGCGACAATGAATGATTTAAGCCGCTAATCGTACAACACTAAACTAATTGTAGATGAGCGTACAAAAAGTGAATTAAAAACAACAATAATGCTTAGAAGACGAAAAAAAAAATAACATGACAAAAAAAAAATGAATGTGGCCTGGGTCTTATCTGAATAATGATATTCCTGAATCTACAACATAAGCAGCAAAGATGACGAATAAAAAGACGACAGAGTCGCAGCTCAATAACAACACAACAACACAGCTGCATGTTACATATACATGTTCTTTAGGGCAGCGTAGTGGACAAAGATATCTGATGCTATTTTGTCTGATTTAAGATATTGGGTAAAAGCATAAGCAATTTCTTTAATGCAAATATATTAATGCTCTTCTATACTAATATAACAATGAGGTAATGTATTTCCATCCCATCTTCCTGAAATTTTCACAGTCTTACTGCGGATATTGGAAGTGCTATAGGCTTTTATTTTTTTTAAATATTTTTAGTGGGCGTGGCACCTCCCATACAAAGTAAATTTTTAATGTCATATATATTGAGTACTATGATAGGGAGTGCTTTGCAAATTTGTGTGAGGTCGCCTATTATTAATGTTAGTAGCTATGTCGGAAATGGGCAGGATCGGATAAGTGGGCGTGGTACCTTCCATACAAAGTAATTACCCCATATCATATACCTCGAATACGATGAGAGACACAGCTTTGCAAATTTGTCTTAGGTCATCTATTATTACCGTGAATAGTCAGACAAAAAATGGGCGAGATCGGACAAAGGGTTGTAGCACCTTCCATACAAAGCAAATAATAAATGTCATATATCTGGAATACTGTAATAGTGAAAGTCATGAGAATGCGTGAGCCCTAAATTCATTATAATGGGGGGGGTGGTAGTGATGCACACCGGGTTACAAAGTCTAAAAGAAAAAGTTCAATGTTGAATATCGAGTCCCTCAAGAAATCATGCCGATGATTTCTGTATCCTGTATCCTCATAAGGAGCATTTAGTTTTTAAAATATTAATTTCAGAGTTTGCAAGATTATATAAAATAATATTAAATCCAAATAAGAGAGCAATATAAAAACACCATCTTGATGGATGGAAAGGAAATTGCTGATGTTGAAACCATTAAATATTTAGGAAAAATTCTACAAAATAATTTATCAAATCCTGCACCAGGAATTTTATATAAACTTAAGAACAACCTGGACGAAAAAACAAAATATTTAATATTTCAAGCTCTGATTCGAGTCATCTTAATTACATAACGCTTTATATGGTATCAGAAGAAATGCAGAAAATAATTCAAAATAAATCATTAAAAAATGGATTTAATAAGAAAGTGCTACCTATATATGGAATATATAAAATTCAGCTGCTGATTTATATTTATAAGATTGTTCATGGTATTGGTCATCATACAATCATTAGTTTGGAGTAGAATAATATACCTACCTTTTTGAAAGATTGTTCGACAATATCGAATTTTAAACAAAGACTCAAAGAATTTTTTTTTTTGCAAAATATGGAAATACTTTGGATATAATTCTGTATTTTATATAAACACTCTGTTATATACTCTGTGTTATAATTATAAATCCACAAAATATTAACAAATTTTGAAATAATAATAAGACTGTAGGAAAAAAAAAATAATAATAAATATCACCTAAAATTTTTCCATACAAATTTGGGTCAAATTTCAATGAAGAAACACCCAAATTTTTGGTTTTTTTTCGTTATTTTTGGGCTTATTATCATTTATTAAAATTGGGTTATTATTCATCATGAAAAATCACTCAAAAATATTATATGAAAAATTAGCGATATCTTACAATAATTTGTGAAAATAACGAATCATATTGCAACGAACCGTTAAAGATTTTTGTTTTGGAGTTTTCAAACAACTGTTGGTAATTCATGTTGATTATTTTGACGAATAAGTAAGTTGGTTATTTTCCGTAAATGAGAAGGATTAGTTTTGTTTGGGTGTTGTAGACATAAAATATATTTACAGAATTAAACTAAAAATAAAAAATTTTTACAAAAGAAAAAAAAAAAACGCATAAAAAAATGTAAATAGAAAAACTAAAATGAAATTTTTTGCAAAAAAAAACGCGCATAAAAATTACAAAGAAAATCAAAAGTCACCTTGCTTCATCATTCTCTACAATACAAACAAAACGAATCAATATATCTTAAAAATAAGTTTTAGAAACTCTAATTACTTTATTCCCTTACATCAGATACTTCCCTTCATATTTGTTTTAATGGATTAAAAACCAAAAAATGCTATATCCATTTTTTCAATTATGTAAATAATAATATATTTAATTTGTAGGCATACAGTTTCATGACTGAATTTGAAATAGCATTGCAAAGTTCCTTAAAAAAAAATTCACCTAACACAAAACATTCGTTTCCTCTACTTCCGTCAAAATACATCCAAGTTCCTTTTGAAATTTTAAAGGACGAAATATCTACAGTTGATGGCAGTAACAAATTTGGAGATTTCGCTATTTATTTCGAGAAGCAGTGAATGAAATAGTAGGTTCCCTGTATTTTGCAGCAATGATAATGTACTTATCAACCTTGATTTTTCCTCACAGGTTAAGCCAGAGAATTTCTCAGTATTTAAATTAAGTACACGTTCTCATATAAAATCGAGGATATTTCTTCAAACTTGTGGGAGTTCTTTGGGATGAAGAATTTTCGAAGAGCAGGTCTATGAAGCTTTTAATCGGTAGTGGTGGCATACTGGGAGCAAAATACAATAAGGCGACCATATGTGGAGAAGACACGTAGAATATTATAGGCTACAGAAGCTTTGGAGGCAGGAACTATAACTGTAAATACTTTTTTTAATCGAATGGTATTTTCCAAAAATATCATATACACCGATTGGGAGTCTTACACCGATATATTTGAAAGTGAGTCGGAGGAAACAGATATTGGCGACACCAGTAGAAGACAACAGCTGTTCAAGTACTGCGAAATACATAATATTCCTGGAGCAATACCCCAATACTGCATTGTTGCCTTGCCGTCATTTGAGATGCTGTAATCAATGTGTACTTAAATTGCAGGCAAAAAGTTTGGCTGATGGCTTAAACCAGTACTACTGCCCATATTATCACGCAGCCGTTGAAGATAAAATGACTGTTTTCATTGGAAAATAAAGTAACATTTTTCATAATTTGGGTGATTTTTTATTTTGGGCTAAAATTCGTTTTTGATATTTGGGTGATTTCTCATTTCCTTTTTTTTTTTGGCGAAATTTCTTTTTTTTTTTTTTTTTTGTTTTTGGGTGATTTTTCATTTTTTATATACCCTATACCACTATGTGGTTTGGGTATAATGACTTTGCGCTGCTGTTTGTAACTACCAAAAATATTTGAACTAGACCAATCTTTTATCATAGCGAGCGAGTCAGAATCACTTTCTGAGTCGATTTAACGATGTTCGTCCGACCGTCTGTCCGTCTGTGTGTTCATGTAAACCTTGTAATCAAACTGCAGGTCGCAAATATGAATATATTTTGATGAAATTTGGCATATAAGCTTTCATCCGCCGTGGGATGAACGCTGTTGAAATCGGTAAGAATCGGTCCATGTTCAGACCTAGCCCCCATACAAATGACCCCTATGAAATCGACATAAATTGCCATAAGATCCAAATTGTCGTATAGATCTTAGTCAAATTGGGTTTGCATGTGTTTGTTACACTACCAATTAATGAGTAGTCCAAACACGATCGCAATGGGACAACTCTTAGTCACAGGCCCCATATAGAGCTGCTTCCCCATCTTCACTTAAATCTATAAAAAAAAAAAAAAATATTGCGCTGATTCATCTCAAATTTTGTTTGTATATATTTTTGCAAAATACAGACACTTTACCAACCATGGTCAGGATCGGTCCATTTTTCGACCTAATCCCCAGATCCATTTTTCGACCTAATCCCCATAAAATTAATAACAATGCCACTCAAATATGGTTTATGCTTATTTTCTATATCCAATTAGGTGGACCGAAGAGATATGGTCTCTAAACCATGGTATAGGGTATTGTATAGTCGGTATAGTCGACTATAATTTTCTTACTTGTTTTTTTTTTTGGACTATTTTTCTTTGGGCGATATTCCCTAACGCCAATAACAATATGAAAAGTGAAACACAATTCGGCTTTATATATAAACTGGAATAAAAAACTTTTTACGGGTGTTTGTCTTATTGACTGGCTTAATTTTTAAATTACTACACTACCAATTTCCATTATATCTAGTTATATCAAAGTATAATACAATTTTTAATAATAAACCAAATATCGAACTTAGCTTTTCCCTTACCCAATAACAACATTGTTGCAGCACTACACTTTTAATTATTGTAGGATTAATGGTTTTTGAATGGTCTTCAATTGAAGACTGACTACTTTTATATTGATGTTTATGTTTAAAGCTATTTTTTTTTTTTATTAATAAAAAAAGGGTTTTTCAATATTTGCATTTGCAAAAAGAAAAAACATTTTTTTCTCGTTATCCTTGATCGTTTCGAATGATCGCTTAATGATCTCATGTTCAATTCAGCCATACTGGCTATAATGGAAGCCAACAATGAAGGATGGATGTATTCCACTTTTGTTTGTGAATTTATAGAGCTCAAAAGAAAAAAAATCATAAAATAAAATGTCAAGTTTATTTATCATTTGTCAATGCAAAATCAACCATGCCATGAAGATGATCTCACAGCAACAATTGACAAATACATATCATGATGCAAACAACAAAAGGCATCATCGCACATAAATAAAAAACTACAGATGTTGCCACAGAATTGTGGAAAAAAATGGTTTATTCTAAACGCCTGGTTGTACCTTTCTAGAGGTATTCATCTTTTGTTTTAGCTTTTTTTTTTTTAAATATATTTTTGTCATTCAAATTGAAGCAGTTTGAGTGGAAAAGGTTTTTTCTTATGAGAATGCAACAAGTATGCGTTGAATTCGTGTCAGTCTGTCAATCACAACTTCACTTTGTCACGATCATTTCAACAATTGAAATCTATGAATAATTCAAGGCTAGGCCACGTCGCTTCAGCGACAACAGTGGTCATTGTCGAATGCTTATGGTTGGTTGGTCGTCGCAACGTATAACAATGAACAATTGCTTACTATGTAAATCTCGCTGCAATTGTATGAGTATGTATGTTCGGTGAGGCCTTAAGACTGGCATTCCACATGTGGTATGCTCGCCTGATGACAGTTGATCAACTTTACCTGCCTTTTTTTATCGAATGTAGTTATTCCAGTAAAGTCAATTTAAATATTTTATAAAGTCAATTTACATGATTGAGTCTAATTAAGTGATCAGCGACTCAAAATCAAGTATGACCTAAGTTATGGCAAAAATTTCACAGGATTATGTTACAAATTCCAAGTCAATTATTGTTGCTGGGGTAAACGTAAATCCGTAAGACATTATAAATGATTAACTTTGGTTGCTGGTTTTCAAAATTAAGAGTTTTTTTTTACAACAACTTTAACACACACAGGAAGCCATACTTTCAAGAAGACCTGGCCACACTCTTGTTGAGCTGTCTACACATCACCAAAGATCAACTGTCAAATGTTAAAATAAAAAGGTTTATGTGCTTAATACATTAACGTTCGCATTCGCATCTTCTCCCGCTATTAACCCATTTTGCTTGATAAGAGCATTAACTGACCAAATGTTTATATTTCATGGTCATGATAATTTTACGCATGTTTTAATTCTGTTACTTGGCTTTAAAATGAATTTTCTTAACAGATGTTCCCTTCTTTCAAGCCAATTGAGCTGCAACAAAGGCAAACAAACAATCAGCAGAAGCCACCCAGATCGCAATCTTTCAGCAAAATAATGATTATGCCTTGTGCGATGAGCGTTCGTTGCAGAAAGTTGTGCAGAAAAGCAATTCAAAACATAATAACTCAATTAAATTCACGGTTAAATGCACATACACTCACTAATACATGGCTAGAATGTATTTCCAAACAATATAATTGCGTTCCTTATGTAGATTCAGCGAACTTTAATGCAATGGTAATTTTCATTGCAATTATGCCGCCAAAACATAATGAACTAATGTCGTGTATTTGTTTTAAGCGACCATGTAAGTTTATTCAACTTAAGTTTTAACCTTTTTATTTTAACTGAAATAAAAAATAAAAAAAATAAGGAAGTTATATTCGGAATAGGCTGTCTATAAAAGCTCACAAATCCGTTATAATACCAGCTCTTGAAATTCAAGTGCAAATTCTAGAAAATTTTAAAATTCATTAAATTTTATTTTAAATATTTGTTAAAGAGACAGAAGATATATAACTGGGGTTATTAGTAACTAATTTCATAAGAGCCGAAAGGTACGCTAATCAATTTGAGCCAATTCACAATTTAACACAAATTTAATAAAGACACACACAGCCTTGTATAGTTTTGTATATGTGTTAGTAGCAGCTTTAAATGAATTTTACACCAAAAGAATTTACTAGATAGTGCAAACATGTTAACATGGTGCAGATATTCAAAGAAATGACTTTCAAATGGTTTATTTTCGTCATTATCGTTCGGTAACTTAAAGTTTAGGTCTTAAATTGAAGCGATCGTTACTCATAAGCCAGACTTGTTTTTCCTGGAGATATCCAAAAGTATATATCGGATGACATCGTAATCTATAATATTAATAGGCTAGGCGATTTCTTGTGACCGAAGTTTTGTTCTACCGTTTTATCCCGATCTTGACCAATTGTATATTATTTGAAGGGTATTTCTTTCAAGGCTTTTGCAGATTTGCAGATTTTTAAATTTTTTCCTTTATTTTGAGTAAATTGCATAAAGTTGCTACTAAGACATATATATAAAATTATACATATCGCACCTGTACCTCTAAAGTGAGTCAACCCAAAATTTACAAATTTTCAGTAGAGGCAAAAACGGTTTTTTTAATATGTATTATAAAATTTAAAAGCAGTAGTTTCATTTTAAAGAATTGCGAGTAATAAGTATACAACAGTAATTGTTTTTGTGATTTTTTCAGTGATCATCAAAAATATCAAGTTTTTGGGGTGCAACTCAAAATGTGTCTGTTTAGTGGATTTTAAAGAAGCTACTCATATAGCACAAATAGGGGTACAACTGTATTTTTTGTTTTGCGAAAGACTAGAAAAACTGATGTAAGATTTTTACAGTGGATGGATATGACCACTGTGTATGGTTTTCTTGCAAAAAGTGAAAATTGAAAAATTTTGAGTTGACTCACTTTAGAGGTACAGGTGCGATATGCTATGTGTATTGTATTAAATTTGTTAATGTGTTTGTTAATGAGTTTGTTATCTTCATTCACAATAAAAATAAACCATAAAACTGTTGGTTTGTGAATTGGCTAAGTTGAAAAATAAAGCTGCCTAAAAATTGCACTCGAATTTCGAGTACTGGAATCTGCTAGTAATATTAAATGCATTTATTTAAGAACACTTTTCTAAAAGGGATATTTAAATATCGCTCAATATTGGCTGTTTTCATAAATGAAATGTAGCGGTACGTTTAAAATTTATATGAAAAAATTTTAATTTTCAAAATATTTGAAACTTAGTATAGATCATGAGATGATATGCAGACGCATATTCATATATGGGTCAAATATGCATAAGAAAATTCAAAAATTCAATAGGGTCGTTAAACCGATCAAGTTTTCGAGTTTTTCAACACAGATTATGACGTTGCGTCCATGATTTTAAATGATATCCAAGCAAATTAAATCATTGTGTTGCGAAAATGGCAACAAGGAACTCCGACTACAGTTGTAGATATATTCGCGATAGCCAAATATAAATGTTTTTGTCAGTCTTCCGATAATTGCAATGTGTTACAATTTGGATATTGCCAAACGATCTCCTCTGATATAATTAAAGCTATTTTGGCTGGTAGGTCAATAAAATTAATTTGAAGCACCTGTGTGTGGCTTCATTTTCATCCCAATTATAGAAACAAAATTGAAATGAAAGTTCAAAATAATTATGTGGATTATTTTTCAAAAATTCTATAAAATAGTTTTGGTTACTGATGAGGGTTGGTCAATCTTCCCGAAACAGCTGTATAACCTGTCATGCACAATATATATCAATTTTTTGAAGCAAATGTGCCAATGTTTTTGCTTTATTTAAAGTAGAAACATTTGATCTTGAAAAAAAAAAAGAAAAAAGAAATAGTCTTCTGACTTCAGCACCTATTACATCCTAAGAGTACTAGAATCTTTCCAGTATAAAGCTCCCCAACATTTGAAAAGCTCGATTCAAAACAAGTAAGAAAATATGATACCCTATACAATGCGTTTAGTGACCCTATCTCTAAAGCCCAACCATTTAGATATAGAAAGTAATTATAAACCAAATTTGAGTGGCATTGTTATTAATTTTTTTGCCTTCGGATATGAAAAATTTCATATCGGATGCTATATTTATAAGAAAACTATTTCGAGAAATGGACCGATCAAGACCATATTTGGTAACGTCACTTATTTTTCGCAAAAACATAAAACTTGATAAAATTCTGTATGATATTGATATATATTTTTTTTATATTTAAGTAAAGTTCGGTAATCAGCTTCATATGGTGGTTATGGCCAACAATTGTCCTATAGGGTTTGTTTTTAGACTCCTGATAAATGGATGTAACAAACATACACAAACTCAATTTGACCGAGATATATATGATAATTTGATAATTTAAATTTAAGTCGATGTCGTAGGTCATTTATATGGAGACTAGGTCTAAACATGAACCGATTTTCACCAATATCAATAGCGTTCGTGATATGACCGATAGAAGCTTATATACTAAATTTCATTCATATTTGCGACCTGCAGTTTGATAACAAAATTTACATGGACACACATATGTCCGTCCGTCTATCTGGCGGACGAACAGACGGACATAGCAAAATCGACTCAAAAAGTGATTCTGAGTCAATTGGTATAATAAAAGATGGGTCTAGGTCAAATTTTTTTGATAGTTACAAACATCAGGACAAAATCATTTTACCCCGACCACATAGTGGTATGGTGTAACAAACCCTTCATAATGGTAATAATAAAAAGTAGTCTACCAAGACGTACTATACAATACCCGACACCATGAATTTCAAGAAAGCGTCCTAGATCCAACTTTGCAGAGGTGGTAATATAATATAAAAATTGGCTTAATCTAAAGTTGAGTACCATTGTTGTTCATTTGTGGCCTGCATGTATGAAAAAGTTCATATCAGACTCTACTCTTATATGGAAACTGGGATATAAAATGGACCGATCATGACCATACATACTGAAGTCACTTGATGTTGAAAAAAAAAACATATAAGTAAACAAAATTCGAGAAAAATTATTAAATATTTTTTAATGGATTTGACTGACGACCGGGAAGCAGCTTCATATGGCGACTAAAGCTAAAAATTGCCCCACAGGGTTTAATGATGGACTACTGATTCATGGATGTAACAATAGGGTGCCCCTTAATAAAAAAAGTGTTCAAACTGTCTGTCTCACCCCCTAGAAATATGCGAATAGCAAAAAAACTGAGAATTACAAAGTTTTGGGCCAATCAAAAAACGTTTAGTCGTGGCTCAAAGCGATTGAAAATTTCAAGTGTGTTTATATGGGGAAAATATGACGTTTTTTTCAGATTTTATGAAAATTTCGTTCTATAATTTAATTTTTCCGTCAAGCTGTTACATAATTCGGGATCAGTATTAAATTATCCTTTCAAAAGGCTATATAATTTCAAAATCGTATGAAACCTCGCCAAGAAATAGCAAATGCCCCAGACCACTTTTGTGCCAAAAAAACTAGGTGAAGAAATTTGATGGCATTTTTTCAACTTTGAGATTTAATTAAAGCCATCATTCTTTTTTGGTCTCTATACTTATAAGTACTCAGATATGAAGTATTGTTTTATTACCACGTTGTTAACCTATTGCGCATTGAGACCGAATATTGGAAATTTTTTTGATAAAATTTTTAAAACTCCTTTTTCCAGTTTGAAAAAATTTTCTTAAACAAAATTTTAAAAAAATAATATGTTAGTTTAAGGTTTTATTAAATGCATGTTGCAGATTAACTGTGTGAATTTTTAAGTAAATCCCTCGGCCAGAATTTTTTTGACAAGGATTTTATTTTTGCGGATTTCGAGAAAACTTGGATTTTTGTGAAATATTCTGTAAATGTACTCTTTCTAAATACTTTGTATCAAAAATTCATCACTTTTCTACTTTTAAATGTTATATTTTATCTTAATAGCCTAGGGTTTCGGAAAAAAATAATATGACTCCCTTAACCCTTTTGGAATTGGGGTCGCATATGACCCCAAGCTAATAAAAGACAATTTATGCAAAAAATTCAAATATTTGGTAAGTGTTGTCCAATTTTTAGATGCGACGCTTACAATATAATAACCAAATATGTGGAAGTTTCGTTCCGAAAATTTGGGAAAAATCCGAGAACGTTAACCCATTATTTGCCAAGGCCAGATTTGGATCTTAAGATATTTTTAAATAAAAATTACCGAAAACGAGTTTTTCTATTACACTCGATGAAACCACTATGTAGAATTTAAGAAAAATAATTTGGTTAATTTTTTTTTATTTAACCCTTCAGTGCTCTCGAGATCAAACTTATCCATTGTGATATATCTCTGGTGCAATTATCTGCTTATTGCTCGCGAATATATATTAAAACAACTTTTAACCAATTTTGTTATAAAATTACTTTATATAAAAAAGTAATAGTTGAATATCTTGCTGTCTCACTCACCAATTTGGTGGATATTGATAAAAAACGCCAAAAAAAAAAAATTCAGGTCAATCGGTGAAGATGCCATTACTTATAATGGTTGACATTTTTGATTTTAATAATCGGTCGCTTTATAGTATCTTCAATGTCACCTACATCTTTTCAAACTTCTAACATTTTATTTCCCAGTTGTAAATAGTTTATTAAATAAAAGTAAATTTCAAATATAATAATATATATATAAGTTAATATTAAATTAATACTACTCTTAATGGAATAAATTACAAAACAAAATCAAAGTGAATTTCAAAAAACGTCCTATTTTTGAGATATATGACCTAAGTTGTTTTAATTTATATTCGCGAGAGAGAATATAACAATGGATAATTTTTATCTCAGGAGCACTGAAGGGTTAAATAAATAAAAATTAACCGAATTATTTTTCTTAAATTCTAAATAGTGGTATCAACGGGTTTAATAGAAAAACTCGTTTTCGGTAATTTTTATTTAAAAATATCTTAAAATCCAAATCTGGCCTTGGCAAATAATGGGTTAACGTTCTCGGATTTATCCCAAATTTTCGGAACGAAACTTCTACACATTTGGTTATTATATTTCAAGCGTCGCATCTAAAAATTGGACAACACTTACCAAATATTTGAATTTTTTGCATAAATTGTCTTTTATTAGCTTGGGGTCATATGTGACCCCAATTCCAAAAGGGTTAATGGAGTCATATTATTTTTTTCCGAAACCCTAGGCTATTAAGATAAAATATAACATTTAAAAGTAGAAAAGTGATGAATTTTTGATACAAAGTATTTAGAAAGAGTACATTTACAGAATATTTCACAAAAATCCAAGTTTTCTCGAAATCCGCAAAAATAAAATACTTGTCAAAAAAATTCTGGCGGAGGGATTTACTTAAATATTCACACACTTAATCTGCAACATGCATTCAATAAAACCTTAAAGTAATATATTAATTTTTTTAAATTATGTTTAAGAAAATTTTTTCAAACTTGAAAAAGGAGTTTTAAAAATTTTATCAAAAAAATTTCCAATATTCGGTCTCAATGCGCAATAGGTTAACAACGTGGTAATAAAACAATACTTCATATCTGAGTACTTACAAGTATAGAGACCAAAAAAGAATGATGGCTTTAATCAATTTCTCAAAGTTGAAAAAACGCCATCAAATTTCACCACCTATTTTTTTTGGCACAAAAGTGGTCTGGGGTATTTGCTATTTCTTGGCGAGGTTTCACACGATTTTGAAGTTATATAGCCTTTTGAAAGGATAATTTAATACTGATCCCGAATTATGTAATAGCTTGTCGGAAAAGTTAAATTATAGAACGAAATTTTCATAAAATCTGAAAAAAGTCATATTTTCCCCATATAAACACACTTGAAATTTTCAATCGCTTTGCGCCACGACTAAACGTTTTTTGATAGGCCCAAAATTTCTCAATTTTTTTGCTATTCGCATATTTCTAAGGGGTGAGACCGACAGTTTGAACACTTTTTTTTTCCCTCCATATAACGAAGGGCCACCCTAATGTAACAAACACTCATAAGCAAAATTTGACCGCCATCTACAGGATAATTTGGATCTGATGGGTCTAGCTACAAACATCACACAAATCACAAAGCGTAACGAGGGTTATTTTTACATCAATAAGTTTCCGAAATTATAGCTGTTCATGTGAAAAACACTCCAGAATTTCGGGAATATGGCATTTCAAAAAATAACACATGTTCAGAATTTTGTATAGAAATAAGTCGTTATAAAAAAGACCACTTCGTTACATGGGAAAATAGTTTTTCTTATAGGATAAAATTAATTATAAAGGTTAAAAAAGAAAAGAAAAAATTTAGGAAAACTTACACTTGCTACAAAAAGTATCCGTATACTTGAATAATTTTGCATATTAATAAAAATTTGTATAAAATATTTTGAATTATGAACTTATTGCCATTAATACATTGGGAAATTTACTTGCTTTTCAAACTTATGGAACGTTTCTACTATAGCAACTTTAAGTATCAGAAAAAGTATTCGTACATATACAACTAGGGAAACCCACAAATTAAGTAACGACTTGCAGGCCTGTTCATCGATTTTGTTTTACTAAAAGACAAACTTAATTGTATAAAGTTAATTTGACTTAGTTATATTACTTTTGGAAAATATATTTTGACATAAGTCCCAAAACCAAAGAAATCACTGCTACGGGAAAAAAGTTTAATATAAAGCCTAAAAATTAAGGCAAGTCTTTTCGAAAAAGTCCCAACCAAAGGCAGTAGCTACTCCTCAGTACAGCACGTTGTTCAAAAATACAAATTCACAAATAAAAATTTGTCTAAACTTCGTTTTGGTTGCCCTTCCAAATTAACTGGCGCAGAAAGCGAACCATTTTGGTGTGAGTAGAACAGAATCTTAGAATTATTAAAAAAAATTCTGGTTATGGGGGTCGCTTAGCACGTAAAAAGACATTAATTTCCAATGTCAATATAAAAAAAATGTATGGACTTAGCAAATGAGTATGTAAACAAGGCTCCAGAATTTTTGGAAGGAGTTTTGTTTTCAGATGAAAGCAAGTTTTATATTTTCGACATTATAGGAAATAAGTTATAGGAAATAAGTTAGTTTAGTTAGTTAGTAAAGAAAATATTTTGCCAACGGATGTGGAAGTGGAGGTGGTAATATGGTTAAGAATTGTATAACCGGCAACAGCTTGTTTGCTTCTAATGGGATAATGATCCAAAACATATGGAGCGCCGCGGCGCACAATGTTAATCTGTGGTTGCTCTACAATACAAAAAATGAATTGAAATAACTACCATAATCACCCGATCTTAATCCAAGGAAATGTTAAAAAAAAACGTTATTTTGGATGGGTGGCGTAAAAGAAGTACAGATCATACGTAAATCTTGGGTAAATCGATGCCAAATCAGCTCAAAGGCTATGCTACAAATTATTTAGTTAAGCAATATTTAATGTATTTTTTTGAATTTATATTATGATTGTGCGAACACTTTTTTATGCAATTTTTTTTTATGTTTTTTAACTGCATAAAATTGTTTACAGACAAAAAAAAACTTAAATACGTTTAAAAAAATTAATAAATAACATAACAATTTATTAGAAAAGAAACAGTAATTAACTAAGTTTTTTCGTAGTATGCCAGCTTTAATTCTATGTGTATGAACACTTTTTCTGGAAAGTGTATATTTTTGAAGTGAAAATAATTTATAATTTTACAGATAACAAAATTTAATTTTGCATTCAGACGAACAAAATGTTTGAGGTGAAAAAGATTTAAAATTTTTAAATAAAAAATAAATAAATATTGTCCAGTTGCAAAAGAACTAAATTCTTACATGCCATATGTTAAAATAGCAAAACAAACCGTTTTACGGTCTAGATAATTTAAACAGATAATTTAAATTTAATATCTTGAATTATCAAACTGCTTGACGCAAATTCTCGAGAAAGAAAATGCCCGCTTATATTAATGGAACGAAATTTTTGCAACAATTAACGAGTATGGTCTTTCGGTTAATTTTTTTATTTAGAGCTGCTTAAAACTATTTGTGAGCAAAGCTTATTATTTTTATTAATTTAAGAAAAACATTTTTAGAAATTTTATTATTCCCAAATCTATTGAAAGAACCATTTTTCTAAAAACATTTTTAGAAATTTTATTATTCCCAAATCTATTGAAAGAACCAAAACTATAAGCATTTTATTAATTAAAACAATTTCTATCTAACTTACAAAATATTTTTATATCATATTCTTTCATTCTGAATATAAGGAGTGAGATCGAAAAAATCTTAACATACGTTCTTAAATTTTTTTCTCAAGCATTAAAAAAACTTGGAAAAAACTGTCAGTTATTAATTTTTCCATATGTTGTTAGGTTGATTAACATAAGTGATATAAATATAAAAGTAGGTGTTTAAATTTGGCCAAAGAATTAAAGGTCTGCTGGCAAACTGTTTCCAATGTCATTAAAAAATAACGGTATAGTTTGAAAACTGGTTACGGAAGGAAGGTCCACATGACGTTCCGGAAGGAGGGTCCACATGATGTTAGTAATGCTCGAACTATTTTGTAGGAAAAGTTAAAGCCAATGAAGGATTGAAAACACCCAAAGGTATGTTTAGGATGCAAAAGTTTTGCAGTCGCGGCAAAAGATGCAAGTCATTTGTTATAATGCACTATATATACAGTTAGTCAGTAAAATCTTTGCACATGAAGAAAACATTAAAAACTTCAAAAAAAACATTGATTTCTAATTCAAATAACCAATTTTCTTATTTTCTTTCTTATTGGTTGTTATATATCTATAATATCTTTCTTGTTACCGATGTTTTGTTCTAATGCTTTATTTTGACCGAACGTATATTATTTGAAAGGTAATAATAATTAATTTAATTAATTAATTTCATTAATTTTTTTTTCTTTATTTTGAGTACATAAATTGCATTTAAAGTTGCTACTAACACATACATAAAGTTATACAATGCTATGTGTGTGTTTAGTAAATTTGTTAATGAGTTTGTTTTCTTAATTCACAATAATAGTTAACCAAAAAAGCGTTGGTTTGTGAATTGGTTAAGTTGAAAAATAAAGTTACCTAGAAATTGCGCTCGAATTTCGAGCGCTGGAATCTGCTAGTAATTATAAATATAATATATGAAAAAAAAGACAACTTCAATAAAAAAATATTTTAATGAATATTATTAAATACTCTAACATAAAATAAAGTTTTTATTAAAACTCTTTCTTTCCTTATGCATATGAGTTTCGAATCTTTCCGTGACTGTGTGTGACTTTGCGTGACTGTCACTGACTATGTCAAAGTTAATCTTTTTTCACAGCAAGTCTATCGACCAAGCTTCAGATCGATCGGATAAGGGGAAATGGTTTTAAATCACTCCGTGACTGTGCGTAACTATGCGTGACTGTGCGTGACTATGTCGAAGTTATTGAAGTTTTAGATTGATTGGATGAGGGGAAATCCGTTTTATATGTCTCCGTGACTGTGCGTGACCATGCTCGCATGACTAAGTCAAAGTTAATCTTTTTTCACAGCAAGTGAACCAAGTTTCAGATCGACCGGATGAAGGAAAATGACATTTACATCACTCTTTGTTGCATTACTATGCGTGATGTGCGTGACTATCCCAAAATTAGTCGGTAGTCACAACAAGACTGTCGGCCAAGTTTTTAATTAATTGGATAAGGCGGAATGAGGTTGCCCCATGACAGGTAGACAGAGAATGAGTTAAAAGAAAGAGTTTAATAACCTAACCCATAAAAACAAAGTTTTTATTAAAACTCTTTCTTTCCATATGCATACGAGTTTTGAATCCCTCCGTGACTGTCCGTGAGTTTGCGTGACTAATTTAAAGTTAATCTTTTTTCACAGCAAGTATATCGACCAAGTTTCAGATCGGTCGGATGAGGGTAAATGACATTTAGATCACTCCGTGACTGTACGTGACCATGCGTGACTGTGCGTGACTATGTCGAAGTTATTGAAGTTTCAGATTGATTGGATGAGGGTAAATCCGTTTTAAATCTCTTCGTGAATGTGCGTGACCATGCTTCTTTGTACATGGCTAAGTCAAAGTTAACCTTTTTTCACAGCAAGTGAACAAAGTTTCAAATCGATCGGATGATGTGACTGATCATGTGACTGTGCATGACTATGCGCGACTGTGCGTGACCCCAAAATTAATCGGTAGTCACAAGAGGACTAAGGGCCAAGTTTTAAATTAATTGGATAAGGCGGAATGAGGTTGCCCCATGACAGATAGATATGTATATAGTATGAGTTAAAAGAAAGAGTTTAATAACCTAAGCCATAAAAACAAAGTTTTTATTGAAACTCTTCATTTCCTTATGCATACGAGTTTTGAATCTCTCCGTGACTGCCCGTGACTTTGCGTGACTAATTTAAAGTTAATATTTTTTCACAGCAAATCTATCGACCAAGTTTCGGATCCATCGGATAAAGGGAAATGAGTTTTAAATCACTCCGCGACTGTGCGTGACTATGCGTGGCTGTGCGTGACTATGTCAAAGTTTATCTTTTATTCACAGCAAGTGAATGGATAAAGTTCCAGATCGATCGGATGAGGGGAAGTGAGGTTTTAATCTCTCCGTGACTCTGCGTGACTATGTGACTGTGCGTTACTATGCCAAAGTAGATATTTTTTCACAGCAAGTGTATCGACCAAGTTCCAGATCGATCGGATGAGGGAAAATGACTAACCCGAAATGAGTATGAGTTAAAAGAAAGAGTTTAAAAAGGCAGATAGTTCAATCTCGGAGCTGTCAAATAAAAGTTTGCAGACTTAAGCTTAATTCGATAAAATGTTTAATTTATTGAATATTTGTGGGTTTGTAGTCACTAATATTTTGTATGCCCAATTTGATACTCATTGAGTGAATAAGCTTTGGAATATTATAATCTGCAGGTATTTTTTACCACTCTTCTTTAATAAATATTTTTTCTTTGCTGGCGATCTTTTTCCGACCGTGTTGTTTAGAAGGACCAACAATTTTTTGATAGGGTTTATACCAGGAATCTGGGTAGGAGTAACTTTGGTACAATAACTTTGGTACAATTGTGTATTAACTCGGACCTACATAAATAAGATTTATATTTTGGATCATTATCTCGACAAAATTTGTGTACGAATTTTCCAGGTCAACAAAACCGAATTTTCGAACATTAGGTCAGTTCATATATTTAAAAAATCAAGGTAAACTTTTTTGGTCATTATTTCCTCAAAAATCCCGATTTTACCAACTCCCTTTCTTGATATACAACCACATATCATAACTGATAGTTCTCCAAACATTACTGTAGGAATTAAATTTTTATTTGCCAAACTTTTTGGGGTCCATCATCAATTACGTCTCATCACAAAAAATAACGTCATTACAGTACTCTGGCGGAATTGAAACATGTTCAGTAGCAAATATAATTTTTTTTTAAATTTTTTCACTGAGAGCAGAGGTATCCCCCTAGCTACTCGTGAGGATATTTCTGTTTTTGAATTACATTTCTAATGGTTTGATTTGAAATGCTCAGCCCATAATCATTGTACACTTGAAGAGCTAATCCTCTTATCGTAGATAGCTTCAATATTTCACTTTTTTTGGTATACCTGGTGACCTTGTGAATTCGAGTCGTTCTTCTTTTTCAGCACAGGAGATAATGTTGCACACAGCCTTTATTTTAAGAGACAAATTTTTAGAGATTTCAATGGCTTTATAATACTTTAAATACACCAATTGAATAATATTTTGGCAAGCTCGTTTTCCTAGCATTTTTTAAATATATTCTTACGTAGGACAGTTATTATGTACATAAACGCTCTGCAACCTCTTTGACATGCTATAGTATTCATGAAAAATCCATATGCACCAAATTCGCAGAAAATTAACGTATTTATTTTTGTCTTTATTCATTATGCCAAGATTTTTGACCCCATTCATATTGAGTAAACATAGTTTTTTGTTATTGATGTAAAGTGTGTGTTTTTTAATGTTTTGGCAAGTACAGTAACGGAATGTGTGTAAAAAAAAACAAATACATAAAGCATTTGTTGTTCAAATTCTTAAATGAAAAAAATATTTTCAGTTTTTTTTTACTGTATATATCGAGCTTTATGTATTTTTGGCTTTTGTCCCTATGGTAAAAAATCTCTTGATTTTGTTTTTGTACGCTCCAAATTGTCCGGAGCTTGAGCTAGTGTAAAGAGACTGGGCTCCGATCATAAAGGAAGTCGAAAATCACAAAAAATCTGTCCCAAAATGTGGAACGTTTTTCGCGGAGGTGGACCACATGTTTCAGAAAAGTGACAGAAACCATTTGAAAATCCTTAATGAAAGGAAAAGGTCCATAAGTTTACAAGTAGTGATAGAACTATAATAATTTTCTTTTTTGCAAACTTTAATATAATTTGAATTAAATAAAAAAAAAACTCTATGTTCAATGATTTTCTTATTATTACATGCAATGTGTGTTAAGATTTTTTCGATCTTTCTTCTTATAATTTAAAAAAAAATATATTTTTCCAGAAATTTCTGAAAATGTTTATATTTGATAAGTTTAATAACATTCATGTAAAGATAAAAAGAAAATAATGAATTTTTGTCAGTTTTTTTTTTTTTTTTTGAAAAAGAGAATGAATTACAAAGAAGGAAAAA
This sequence comes from Cordilura impudica, assembly GCA_963682025.1. Lineage (NCBI taxonomy): Eukaryota > Metazoa > Arthropoda > Insecta > Diptera > Scathophagidae > Cordilura > Cordilura impudica. The sequence goes on along the minus strand of OY821520.1, from coordinate 49,501,117 downwards.
CTTTTCTAATTGTGAGTTATAATATAGAATGGCAAACATTGTGATGTAAGGAATGTGTTTAAGACGCAGACAACGTTTACTCCATACCACTTAATTCAACAAAAAAAAATGGCTTAAAGCACTTTATTTAATATGGTAAAGAAACAAAAAGTCGAAAAGTTTAGAGGGAGAAAAAAAATAAATTTATAAGAACAAAATGAAATAAAACTGAAATTAAATTTGAGTTTAGAGTTGAAACAATACGAACAAATTTTAAAATTCTTGGATAGAATAAAACATAATCATTAAATTGTTTGTAATTGTTGACTAAATAATGGCATTGTTGTCCACTGCTAACAACAACAATTCTCAAATTAGTTTTTATTTAATTGAGTATTAATTCTTACCTTCTGCTATAACCTTTTTATCTAATTGTATTTGATTTTGGGTCTTAAAGGCTTTAAATGCATTAAAAAATTTTTTTTTTGTTTTGTTTAAGAACAAACGTGCTTAAAGAAATACTTCCGTTTTTTCCAACATTTATGGTGGAATTTATTTGTTAATCTACACTTAATTATGCTGGTCATGTCCAGTATACAATTAAATGACTCTAACTTACGGGTCTCAAAGATATATTTATGCATTTAACTGAAACATTAATTTTTCTTTTGCATACTTTTCGTTATTGTTTGTGTGTGTATGTGTGTTGGTAGCGTAAGTAGCGTAATTCATATTCTGTAAAGAACCTGCAATTAGGAATACATGAAAACTATAATGTACGCACTGCACTTGGTTTGTTTTTATATATTTTTTGCGTTGCCCATTTTTTTTTTTTATCTTAATGCCACACACAAAGTTGTTACTGTTAAATGCTCTGCTACCATCACGTACGTATAGCAAGTTTTTATCAACATAATTCTTTTTTACCATCTGGTTTTTCCACGACGACCACGACGACGACGACGACGAAGATGATGATGATGATGCACGTTTCCTATCAACTACAACCTCTGCGCTTTATCAACATTTTATGAAGGCTTTAAATTGTAAGGTAGGCGTGGCATTTATGCTAGTAATAGTCGTAATCTTTGCCGTAGTCGAAAAAGAAGCACCATATTTAGCCACGCAAAGTCATAAAACTGTCAGTGTGATTATGATGTGTACTCGTTTTTTGTGGTTGTTGCTTTAAATTTAGTAGCCTCAGACAATTATGAAGAACGAGTTTTCTGCTAGATCACAAAATTCAAAAACATTTACAAGGATGTCCATTAGTTTGTTTCGTAAAAGACAAACTTTCAGATTTTTTAATAACACCAAATATTAAAGGATGCGTTAATAAACAAAGTTATTTTCGGCAACTACAATTTTAGGTTATTCTGAAGTGAAATAGATTACATATTTCAGATCCGGATTAGCTAAAGAATTGAAAGAATGAATTTAACACAGGCTTGTCATCGTATAGAAGTTGTCTTTTAAGGGCCATGTGAAGTGTATTTTAAATAGTGTAATGCTTAACAACTTATTCGGAATAGGAATTTTTAGAAGCAATTTTATTAGTTGAACCTCAGAGATAGGGTATCGAAACGAATTGTACTGGGTATCGTATATGCGATCTAAACAGACTGTAATTTTCTTAATTGTTTTTTTATTTAATTTACTTTTAAATTTTTAGGTTTCTCATATTTTTGTGGGCAATCTTGATCTATATTTGCTTATTCGGAAATCAGTAAGTGTAGTTCCTGTATAATGACTATATTTTGCTTGAAACAACTTCTAAACTGCTTTCCTTCCGGCGAAAAACCCATCTAACCTAACCTAACCTTGGTGGGAGTAAGAAATTTTTTTACCACAAATCTTTACAACAATTTATTTTATTTCTCGAATTATTCCATTTTGATCCAAGATTCAATTTTATTTTTATTGTTGGAAAAAGGAACATTATTAGGGTGATTAGGACCCGCTGAATTAAAAAATCTGGTACAAAAAAAATTTACCGACTCTCCATTTTTTCGGAAAAGAAATTTGTATGTAAATGAAACATTTGGTGTATTTGCTGTTTAATAAATCTATAATATTAATAGGCTAGGCGATTTCTTGTTACCGGTATTTTGTTCTACCGTTTTATCCCGATTTTGATCAAATGTAAACTGTTTGAAAGGTATTTCTTTTCAGCTGTTCACCAGATTTATAGATTTTTAAATTTTTTCCCTTATTTTGAGTAAATTGCATTTAAAGTTGCTACTAACACATACATAAAATTATACATATGTTATGTGTGTGTTTATTAAATTTGTTGATGTGTTTGTTAATGAGTTTGTTATCTTCATTCACAATAATAATAAACTAAAAGAGTGTTGGTTTGTGAATTGGCTAAGTTTAGAAATAAATTTGCTTAGAAATTGCACTCGAATTTCGAGCGCTAGAATCTGCTAGTTTAAATTTAATCGCCAATGAGCAACTGTAGCATAAGCGCCAGCATTCAAAATTTCGAACAGTCAAAATAACTGTTGCAGAAATGTTCCCCTAGCATGGGGGAGAGTGGGGGTCATGGGGTAATAATTTTTTAGTTGGTGATGAACACTTAACATTCGTATAAAAATTTATGTGAAATTCTACCTTCTTCATACATTAATAATTTTTTGAAAAAAGTGATTTTTACTGTTCGAAAAATCGAATATTGGAGCGAAATGGGTTTATGTTTTTAATTTTTTTTCTATTTCCCTCCCATAATGTTTGAGTGATTTTATAATTTAAAAAATATTTTTTTATGAGACACGCTATTGCCTTTGTAGATTTTTTTTTATTTTTTTTTTTTTTGTGCAAGGATAACATCATAATTCAGTGATGAATCTGTCTGGAAAATTATTTAAAATAATTATTATAATTAATTGAAAACGTATTTATATTGTCGAACGTGCTTGACAGATGGAAAAGATTGTAATGAAATATTTTGGACAATAAAATGACAAAGAGCCTTAATTACATTACTTTGGCTTTGGCGTGCATGCAAAGCATTTATAAGAATAGCAGATTTTATTTTAAATATTATACCGATTTGAATAAATGGACTCAATATAAAAATTACTGTCTTTTAAAAATGTATTTGTCACGTGAACTGGGAGTTCATTCATCCAAAGATATAAATTTAGTTTTCCTAAAGTTTTTGCTACAATAGTTTTTGCTTTCCTCTAATAGTATCGTTTCTTAAAAAGTATATTTTCTTAAATTATTACCATTTCTTAAAAAAGTGCATTTTCTTAAAAAATTGACATTAGCTAAAAAAGCACAATTTCTTTTAAAGGTACATTTTCTTAAAAAAGTATCTGCTATTTTAAAGGTACTTAAAAAAAAATATATCTCTTCTTCAAACAGTACCTTTTCTTAAAAAAGTAAAATTTTCCTTAAAATAGTACCTTATCTTAAAAAAGTACCTTCTTCCTAAAACATAAAAATTTTCTTCTATAAAAAAAATACGTTTTCTTAACAAAACGGTTTCTTAAAAGAAGTTTATTTTCTAAAAAGCACGTTTTCTTGAAGCAATTAATTACTTGTTCCTAAAAACTTTTACTTTTTCTTTAAAAAGTTCCTTGTCTTTAAAAAATACCTTTTCGTAAAGTAGTACATTTTCTTAAAGAAGTATATTTTCTGAGAGAAGAAGTATATTTTCTTAAAAATACAATTCTAGTAAAAAGTACATTTTCTTAAAAAATTACATTTTCTAAAAAAAACAGTTTATCTTAAAAAAAAATTTTTTTTTTCTAAAAAATACGTTTTTCTTTATAAAATATTTTTTTTTTTACTTTTTCTTAAAAAATACTTTTTCTTCACTTTCTTATAAAAGTAACATTTCTTAAAAAAGTACACATTGTTTTAAAGGTACATTTTCTTCAAAAAGAGTCTTTAGTAACTTTTTTTCAAAATGTGCACTATGTACCTTTTCAAAATATTTTTTTCTAAATATGAACCTTTTCTTATATGAGGTGCGTTTCATGTCAACTGATCCAACTTTTGAAACTGATGACGTCCGATCGGGATGAAATTTGCATTAAGGTTAGTCCTATTGGTAGTTTAGACACAATTTTTCAACAAGATCGGTCAAAAACTTTCTTAGTTAGAGGGGGGCAAAATTTTGACATTTTGGCCAAACATGTGTCTTTTCTTATGCCTTATTACATATTGTTCTTAGCAAAATTTGTCCCAAATAGTATAGATAGTTATTTCTTCAATCTTTGGAAAAAAATTCCAAAAAAAAAATTTTTTTTTTGACTTTTTTTGCTAAATTTAAAATTTTGTTGATTTTTTTTTTCAAAAAAGGCCCTTTTTTTAGCTCAAAAGAGAGCTTAGGTTTTTTCCTTTAAGAGTTTCTTGGTCGCTTTGTGGGACAAGAGCGGGATATCTATAAAAATAAATGTTTTATAACTCAAGACAACACTTTTTCAATTTTTAGCATATGCACTATTTTGAGTTTTTTCCAATTTGTGTGTAAGTGTTTCTAACACGTTACAAATAAAACTTATAGTAAGAAACTAGACAAACTTACATTTCCGATGGTAGGTAACATACGTAACTAAAATTTCATACCTTCGATACTGTAATACCCGCAATATGTTAACCTAAGAAAAAAAATCACTTTTTTAACTCTTTCTTTTAACGCATACTCTGTGTCTGTCTGCCATGGGTGGACCCCATTCCCCCTTATCCAATTGATTTGAAACTTGGCCCATAGTCTTGTCGTGACTACAGATTAATTTTGGGGTAGTCACGCATAGTCACGCGTGGTCACTCACAGTCACGGACTGATCTAAATATCATTTCCCCTCATCCGATCGATCTCAATCTTGGTCCATACACTTGCTGTGAAAAAAAAATTAACTTTGACTTAGTCACGCACAGTCACGCATGGTCACGCACAGTCACGGTGTGATCTAAGTGTCATTTACCCTCATCCGACCGATCTGAAACTTGGTCGATATAATTGCTGTAAAGAAAGATCAACTTCGACATAGTCACGCGCAGTCACGCATAGTCACGCACAGTTAAGAAGTGATTTAAAACCAGAGCTCAGATTTACTCGATTTTACTCGCGAGTGAAAAATACTGGCGAAGAAAAGTACTCGAAGAGTACGAGTGTTACAAAAAGTTTACTCTCCACTCGTTTATTTTATGTGGGAGTACTCGCGAGTACTCCTTTTTAAAAATTAAGAGTGGGATTAAAAATCTTCGAAATAGAGTGAGAGTTTACTCTTAAGAGTGAAATCGAGTGTAAAAATATAAATTGCAGGTATGTATGTAATGAATGAACATTTTGCAGTTTAACGCATTTTATTCTTTAGTTTTAAATTAAATAATGAACTACCACTGTCATTAATTATGCTTGCAAAATTCTTACCGAGTGCTATGTAGCTGTGTAATTAACTTCAAAGAACTACATACAAACATACATAATTACATACATTCATTCATTCATATATTTAAATATATTTTATAAAATAAAACTATGAAAAGAATAAAGACTAGAGTACTCGGCAAGAGTATAATCTGCTCAATTTCGAGCAAAGCATATGCGCTCTTATTCGAGTGGCATAGAAAAATAGAGTATACTCGATTTTTTTTTTCACTCGCAGGAGTACTCGCGAGCGAGTTCGAGCGAGTTTCACTCTCTACTCGAATTCGAGTGAAGATTTCGGAGCTCTGTTTAAAACCCATTTTCCCTTATTCGATCGATCCAAAACTTGGTCGATAGACTTGCTGTGAAAAAAGATTAACTTTGACATAGTCACGCACAGTCGCGGAGAGATTAAAACCCCCACTTGTTGGACCAAAGATTAATTTTAAGATAGTCACACACAGTCACGCACAGTCACAGAGATATTCAAAACTCATATGCATAAGGAAAGAAAGAGAGATTATTTGCTATAGATATGTTGAAAAATTATTTTTTTTTATTTATTTGTAATAATAATTAAATTAATATATAACAATAACTAGCAGATAAATTCGAGCGCAAGTTCTAGGAAATTATTTTTTTTTTCATTAAATAAACACCCTAAAAGTATGATAATCAATTATAAATAATTCACAAATCAATACAAAAAAAAACAAACTCATTTTATTATAAACACATTAACATATTTACTAAACACACACATAGCATTGTATAATTTTATGTATGTGTTAGTAGCAACTTTAAATGCAATTTACTCACAATAAAGGAAAAAAATTAAAAAATCTGGAAATCTGGAAAATAGCTAAAAAGAAATACCTTTCAAATAATATACGTTTGAACAAAATCAGGATAAAGTGGTAGAACAAAACATCGGTCACAAGAAATCGCCTAGCCTATTAATATTATAGATTACATATAAATAAAAAAAAATTATTTTTCAACATTTCTATAGAAAAAAAAAGTAATTTTTTTCCTAAGGTTAACATATCGCGGGTAATAAGTATCGTACGTATAAAATTTTAGTTAGGTATGTTACATACCGTCGGAAATGTTAAGTTGTCTAACTTCTCAGTATACCTTTTATTTTTAAGGTTTTAGAAACACTTACACCCAAATAGGAAAAAATTCAAAATAGTACATATGCTAAAAATTCAAAAAGCGTTGTCATGAGTTACAAAACATTTATTTTGATAGATATCCAACTCTCATCCCACTAAGCGATCAAAAAGCTCTTAAAGGAACAAACCTAATCTTTCTTTTGAGCAAAAAAATAAAAAAGGCTTTTAAAAAAAAAAAAAGTCAAACAAATTTTTAATTTACCAAAAAAATCAACAAAAAAAAAATTTTAAAAAAATTTATTAACTTAGCAAAATGTGTCGAAAATAGTTTAGATAGCTATTTCTTTAATCTTTCGAAAAAAAAATTTAAAAAAAAATTAAAAAAAAATTTTTTTTTTTTTTCGGAAAAAAAAATTAAAAAAAAATTTAAAAAAAAATTTTTTTTTTTCGAAACATTAAAGAAATAGCTATCTAAACTATTTTCGACACATTTTGCTAAGTTAATAAGTTACATGGATGAGAAAAAACACTTGTTTGCCCAAAATGTCCTTTTTTGACCCCCTCTAAATCCTTTCGAAAAATTGAGTCCAAACTACTAGGACTAACCTTCATCCCGATCGGACGACATCGGTTTCAAAAGTTGGGTCACTTGACATAAAACGCCCCATAAGTATTTTCGTAATTTTTTCAAGTTAACGGGCGTAACTGTGATAAGCTGTCAACACAAATTTTTTAGTATTTGCTACTTTAAAATGTACTTGATGTACATAAAAAGTCCACTGAATGACTTAGTAGGTGACAATACATTGGAAACTTTTAGAAAATTCTGAATGTACCACGCTTGTTTTTGTAATAATTGCGTGTTAAGTCCTTAAATTATGTACTTTTTTTCGCGAAATTACTCCTTGACATGTTATCTATCGAAAGATACAAAATTTATTAGAAAATGTTTAATAAATAGATAAACGAAAGAAACGTGTTTTCTGCTGCCAAAAAAAAATAAAGTTAAAAACCACTAAAATAGAAGATATGGAAAATATATAAAATGTTAACAGTTATTTACATTTTTAAAGTTTCTGAGTTTTTAGTTTTAAAATTAATTATTATAAAACAATAGTAATGTTTTGTGCAGAGTTAAGAAAACAGAATACTAAATGATTTTGATAAAATGATAAAAATATTGAATGAATTAATCCATAATTTCTAAATTTTTCAGAAAATATCGTAAAACAGGTATGGTAGCGATTCAGCAATTAGGCGCCAGGCACCCGTACAATGAGACAGGATAATAAAATAGCAACAAACTTTAAGAACTGTCCAAAAATGCTACCTGAAGAGGTCACTAACAATCCGAAAACAAAAATATTTGATCAAACTGTTACCCGGCGAGCAATTGAGGCCGATTTTGGTTGCTATTTTCCAGTAAAGAAACCGCTGATATCAGAGAAAAATCGTCTGGCTCGCATAAATTTTGCTAAAATAAACACATGAATTGGTCATGATGGAATTGGAATACTGTTCCTTTTCAGATGCCTCCAAGTTAAATTTATGAGGCCATAAGGAAATAACGTTTGTACGTATGAGCGAAGGGAAATAGACTAGACCCAAAATATACAAATGGAACTGTTACGTTGGGTGGTGGCAACATTATGGTATGGGGTTGCTTTTTGGGCTAAGGAAAGGGTTCGATTCATTTCATGAAAGTTGTTCTAAATGGAATTTCATGCAGACAAATTCTGAATTACGTAGTTTATTCCAGAGCCTACGGTCAAGCTCGAGTACTCGAGCTACTCGAAGCTCGAACTACTCAAGTAGTAAATGAGCTAACGAATTTATTATACCCTATACCACTATGTGGTTTGGGTATAATGACTTTGTGCTGCTGTTTGTAACAACCAAAAATATTTGACCTAGACCCATCTTTAATTATACCGATCGAATCAGAATCACTTTCTGAGTTGATTTAACAATGTCCGTCCGTCCGTCCGTCCGTCTGTGTGTCCATGTAAAGCTTGTAATCAAACTGCAGGTCGCAAATATGAATATATTTTGATGAAATTTAGTACATAAGCTTTTAGCGGCCGTGGAATGAACGCTGTTGAAATTGGTGAGAATCGGTCCATGTTCAGACCTAGCCCCCATACAAATTACCCATATGAAATCGACATAAATTGCCATAAGATCCAAATTGTCATATAGATCTTACTCAAATTGGGTTTGTATGCGTTCATTACATCCACTAATGAGTAGTCCAAAAATGATCCCTTTGACCCCATATAGCGCTGCTTCCCGATCTTCACTTAAATCTATTAAAAACAAAAATATTGCACTGATTCTTCTCAAATTTTGTTTGTACATATTTTTGCAAAATACAAGAGACTTTACCAACCATGATCAGGATCGGTCCATTTTTGGACCTAGCCCCTTTATAGATATAGCATCCGATATTAACTTTTTCATATCTGCAGCCAAAAAAATTAATAAAAATCCCACTCAAATTTGGTTTTTGCTTATTTTCAATGTCCAGTTAGTTGGGCCTAAGAGATAGGGTTTCTAAACGCATGGTATAGGGTGTCTAGACCGACTATAATTTTCTTACTTTCAAATTTTCACATATTTGTATAGAAAGTGACCAATATCGGTCCAGTAGTGCTATACCGACGCCACAATTTTGGTCGGAATGGTTTACAAGTTTTTATGAGTAATCTATGAATATAGTCAATTACAGACAGTGAAAAAATTGAAAAATTTTTTTTTTACACTTTTTCCAAAATTTACGATATTTTTCGAGTAGTTGCTCCCACACACCAACATTTTTGTCGATATGCTTTGAAATTTTGAAAACATATTCTCTACATACATATATGTATATAGATTAAAATACTAAGAGCTTTTTCCAAACGTTCTTGAAGAAAATATTTTCATATATTTGAATGGAAAGTGGATGATCTTTATCGAGTAGTAGTTCGCCCACTCCATATTTTTTATCAGAATGTTTTAATATTTCAGGAGGGTAATCTATCAGTGTAACTGACGTCAAAATATATAAAATCATACCATGTATTTTGGAATTTTTTTTTTTTTTAAATGAAGTCAAACACCTATGAAGTGAATATTTTCATACATTTATATGGAAAGGCGTCGAGCTTTTTCGAGTAGTAGTTTGTCCACGCCAGTAAAACAGTCCGATTGAAGTGAAATTTAAGGATGATATTTTTGGTACTTGTACGATTCCAAAAAGTATAAATTTCCCATATTAAATACTTATATTTATCGTTTTACATGATTTCAAACATGAAACTTGTTAATTTGTACTACTCGAGCAGCTGGAGGAGCTCGAAGCTCGAGTATTGGGGGCTCTGGTTTATTCATTTGCGGAGGAAAATATCTATCATATCATCAAAAATTTAATTTGACTCCTTACCCACTGAAATATTGAAACCAAAAATAGTTTTCAATTATTCCAATATTTTGTTAGCAGATCAAAAATGAAAAAAAAATTAGAACGTACAAACCATACACCCATCACATATGGCAACTCTCACGAAACTGAGAATAGTGAAAATTTGAATTATAAATACATAAATATTCAAAAATTCTAAAATAAAGATTGTTTGTTTGGACAGAGTTGTATCTTCTGAGATTAATACGAAGTACAGGCTGTATGGTATGAAAACTGATTCTTAACCAATTATCACATGTTCAATAAAATCACTGATAAAGGCTGAAATGCCAGTCTGATTAAAAGATACAGTGTAGTTATGAATTTTATAAATACAGTAATTTCCGCTTAATTGATTTTCCTAAAATGCTTGGTTTTTATAGCAATTAAGCGGGAAAAACATTTACCCGATATTCTGTTAGTTGATTCACGGACGCAATTAAAAGAAACGCGTCTAATTAAGTAGCTTCATGATCAATAAAACAAAGACTGAAATGGTTATGCACGTACATATGTATGTATATAAAAAATGAAATGCATTACATATTGCAAATTGTTAAAATTCAAATAATTTATTAAAAAGAAACAAAAAAGAAATCAGGTACGCTCAATGTACAATGGTTAAAAAGGAACTAAAATATCATAAATAGCATATAAAAAATGAGATCTAATATGTATGTATGTATGAGTTCATGCCAAATCTACTATACTATGTACACAAATACATAACTAAATATGTTTAAAAAAATCTGTCATCACCGTCTGAATTTGTGTTTTGTAACAGTGTTCGATAATATTTTTTTCCATTTTATCAAGTTCATTTGAAAAATTATTATTTGGTAAGAAATATTCCCGAAGGATATTAAGACAAGCCAATGCTTCTTTATTGGAAGGAGGATTGTTAACAATTTCCTCGTTTTCTTCATCTTCGGAAGACTCTGAAGTCAAAACATTGTCGATTTCTTTGATTATCTCCTGATCTGTAAGTTCTCCACAGCATTGCAGGCGCAGCGGACGTAATTTTCAAATTCACCTTGGTTTTCAACATCTAAATCGGCATGGGTAGAGGAAAAGAACTTTGCCTAAAATTTTAAGATTTTGAAAGGGTACATATTTAGTTATTGTACATGTGTAGTAACGCTTTAAATGAATGCAAAATTACCTTTTTGAAACAGTTGTTAATAGTAGCAGGTTTAACAAGCCACCAAGAATTTTTGATGATATGCATGGCATAGAAAATGCTTAAGTTTTTCACGAAATCTCCCATAGTTCTTCCACTTTCTATTGCAGAAATTTGTTTGCGTACAATATTATGTTGGTAGTAAGATTTAAAACAGTGAATAATACCCTGATCTAGGGGTTGAGCTATTGATGTTGTATTAGCTGGTAAATATTGCAAGATAATGTTTGCTAGAACTGCTGATGTCTTATGAGAAGATGCATTATCAACGAACAATATTATTTTGCATCCTTGTTTTTCCATTTCAGCATAAAGGGAAAGCAAAATTTTATGCCATAAATCTTGAGTCATCCAAGCTTTGTTTTGCGAGTAATACTCAAGAGGCAATATTTTGTTTTTGCAACACCGTGGATTTTTTGACTTACCAATGACAGTAACTTTTTTATAATTAGCGGTTACGTTACAAATAAAAAGCAATGTCAATCGTTCTTTTGAACTTTTAAAGCCTCGTGTTTGGTCCCCTTTTTTGCTTAAAATTGAATTAGGCAAAGCTCGCTAAAATAAGCCGCTTTCATCAGCGTTAAATATATCTGTAGGCTCATATTTCGAAATCAAATTCGGAAAAACCGTATCAAAGAAAACATTTGCGGCATCAATATAGCGGATGCACCTTTTCCTTGAACTTTTCTTAGTGTTATGCCTTCTCTTTTCTGCCAACGATGAAGCCAATCAGAACTGGGATTGAAATCTAATTCATTTCCACAGCAAATTTCTTTGCTTTTTCCAAAATCATGTTGCGTGAAATCAGGGCACTAGATTCACGCATTTGTTTGAACCAAAATGAAAGGGCTTTCTCCACATTTGCGCACGCACCGGCTCTCTCTCTTTTGGTTGACCACTTAAAAGTCTTTGACTTTTCTAGAATTGTGTCTTTATTTTTTAAAATTCTATTTATGGCGGCCTTAGAGCACTTATATTTTGCGCAAAGTTCATCCTTTCCAAGTTTTTTAGCTTCAGCAATAACAATGAATTTTTGCTTAATGTATAAATTGGTGTGTTTTCTTTCACTCATTTTTCACAAAAACTTCTAACACACTTTTTAATCAAGTAAAGGATAAATAAAAGCATATGATTTTCGGAGTTGCCACATACTTTTATTTTGGATTTATACTAATTATCATTTGTGGAAATTTTCAAATAGCAATTAACCGGCAGTTTTGTATGTGATTTCCGAAAAGGGTTGATATTTTTAAGTCAATTAAAAGGGTACCGCAATTAAACGGAACTCATTTAGAATAAATTAAGCGGGTAAATCAATTAAGCGTGGATCAATTAAGCGGAAACTACTGTATATGCTTTCTCCAACTCTACCACGCACCATTATAACTTTTAAGTTTTATTTTATGTTTTATTTTATTTATTTTATAGCTTAATTTCAGAGCTATATTATGTTAATATATTTTTTTTTTTTTTGAATAAAGAAAACATACAAATTTTTAAATTTCTAATACTGTTTTCAATTTTATGATCCAATTTTTCGGTATTGACTGATCAATTCGTCAAAAATATATGTTGTTAAAAGTTTCCATTGTATTGTCACTCACTGTACATGAAACTATTCTTCGATAATACAAATCAAATAAAGTACATCCTCTGTCAACTACAAATATAATCTGTCACCCACCAATACCCCTCAATATTTGAACAAATTTCACTGTTGAAATACTAAAATCTGTAACTTGAAACTTAAAGAATTGTTTAACAAAAATGCATTCAAGTTTCAAATTTAATTTCGTTGGCTAGACTATAACAGACTTGTGTTTTTTTTTTATGTACGAGTATATGAATCCAGTATATGCATGTAGCTGTCAAAAAACTGTTGACAGTTAACAACGGCAACGACAAGTCGACCAACTGTGTGAGCATCTGTTCATTTCAATCAATTCGCTCCTACATAATACGAATAACAAATTTAAAAGCAAATGAATGAAATTTGATTTCTTGGATTTTTGTTTGTGGTTTATGTTTATTATTATGGGAAACAAATAAAAAAAAAGAAACAAAAAATGAAAACCGAGCTACAGACAACAATAATTAAGACAATTGTCAACACAATGATTAACAGATGAACATTTGTGGGCTATTGTTTTATTTTGTGGAGCAATATAAAGCAGAGCGAGCGTGAAAGTGAATAATACAATTGTTTCTAACTGTTAATTAATGATATGACAAATCAATAAATTTCATTTAGTTTTAATAAGAAAGCTCGATATAATTCAAGTTTATAGCGTTCAATAAATTTTACCCAGAACACAAAAATTATTTGGTACCTATAAATTTCTGAAAAATATTTTAACAAAATTTAATTTTGAAGTTTATGTTATTAATATAAACCCGTTCCAGCCATTTATAGAAATCGAAAACACAACTTTTTAAATTTTTTTCTTTTTGTTGTACAGCTTTGTATTCTGTTAATGCTGGTGAACAAATAGACTAAAATCAAAATTAATTTAATAATATTATATTCTAACCATGATAATGTGATAATTATACTGATAATATTGTGATTATAGTTCTATCGGAAGAATATAAAAACCAATGCAATATTTGTGCTCTTGTTCTTCAATTGATTTATTGGACATATCTGGTACGGCATTCAATAACCACAGAAGAACAACAGAAGAATTACAATTCAGAAAAATTTTATCATTTTCTATTATTGCAGTTAAAGTATGTTCACTAAAAAAGGCAAAAATGAATGTTATTAGAAAAATCTCTACCAGACGGCCAAGGGAACAATTCGTCTCGTTGCACATTGGGTTGAAATGTGTCAAAAGTGAGGATTAATTGAAAAGTTTAACTTAATATATTGTGAAAAGTTTTGGTACCGGGTTAAGGCAGATAAAATTAACCATCAACAGCAGTCTCTCAAAGTTCAACTTTCGCTAATTAAGTGCAAAGTGGTAAAAAGTGAAAAACTACGAATTTTAAGTATATTTTTTTGTCATTTGTTCTAAAGGGTCCGCCATCTAACGTTTTTTTTTTTCAACTAGCGCTTATTTAGTGAATGGTAACACTTAGCTCATGTCTGATTTGACAGATAATTAGTCTTATCCTTCCGCTGAACGAATATGGTTGTGTATACGCTTGAACAACGCTGGGAAATATTGCGACATTACTTTGAAAATCATGGTAATGTTGCAGAATGTGTGCGAAAATTGCGTACGGATTTTGGAAGAAGAGAAGCACCGTCAGCTCCGTATGTTCGTTATCTTGTGAAAAAAGTGAAAGAAACTGGCATCCTCATCGATAAACCAAAGCGTGAAAAGCCAAAAACAGTGCGTACACCCGAGAATATTGCTGTTGTGGCAGAAAGTGTGCGTGAGGCGCCATCAACATCAATTCACCGTCATTCTCAAGAATTGAACATTTCGGGGGCATCATTGAGACGAATTTTGCATAAAGATCATGGTATGACGCCATACAAAGTCCAATTGGTTCAGGAGTTGAAGCCAACTGACCATCCAATGCGTTTTCGATTCGCTAAGGGCCTGCGATCGACTTACAGAAGATGCCGATTTTGCCCAAAAAAAATCATCTTTTCAGATGAAACTTATTTTGATCTTGGCGGGTATGTAAACAAGCAAAATTGTCGCATTTGGGGCACAGAAAACCCGCACGCATACATTGAAAAGCCGATACATCCAAAACGAGTCACTGTTTGGTGCGGATTTTGGTCCAGAGGCATAAGCATAATTGGGCCATTTTTCTTCGAAAATGAGCAAGGAGTGGCCGTTACAGTCAATGGTGATCGTTATCGGGCCATGTTGAACGAATTTTTGTTCACAAAAATTGAAGAGGAGGATATTGGCAACATTAGGTTTCAACAGGACAGCGCTACGTGCCACACAGCCGAAGCTACACTCGATGTTTTGCGCCCTGTTTTTGAAGATCGCATTATCAGCCGCAGAGCTGATGTCGTTTGGCCACCTCGGAGCTGCGATTTGACACCGTTGGACTATTATTTGTGGGGTGCCCTCAAAGATAAGTATTACGCCAACAAGCCAGAGACAATTGACGCTTTAAAGGACAATGTTCGTGAAGCCATTGGTGAAATACAGCTGCACACAATCGATAATGTGCTTAAAAATTGGACCGATCGTGTAGGCTACTGCATGGCCAGCCGAGGCAGCCATTTGAATGAAATTTTTTCCATTATTAACCGGAAGGATTGTACTTTCAAATAAAAAAAGAAATATGAGATAATATTCAGTAGTTTTTTTTTATAGCATTTAAAAAAAAAAAGAAAAAGTTATTTGGCGGACCCTTTGTAATCAATGAAAACAATACCGTAAGCTTTAACTTCAGGTATTGGACTATCTTCTTGATAAATATTGTTTAGAAAAATGTAGAAATATTTTTAAAATTTTTTTTTTATATTTTCCCAAAAACTGGGTATTTTTGAAATATATATAGAGTTTCAAAGTGTTATTGAATGAGATTGGGTAAAACTGTTTCCATAGTAAATTATTATGGGATTTCAGCTTGTGGATTCTTAAAATCATTTTGCGTATATTTGCAATTAAGCAAAATATTTAACTTTCTTTTAAAAATCCCCAGTTAAGGTGCTATTACATGATGTGTTTTTAACATATGTACTGTCAAATTTTCCCACAACAAAAGTTGTACACATCGTGTGATACATACGAAACATTGTTTATGTACAATACATGAGGAAAGTCACATGTACATTTTTCAATTAGAACAGGTACTATTTTTGCATGACAAACAAATGAAAATACAACACTGCTTGTGGCGAAAGAAAAACAGAGTTAATTTTAAAGATTAATATTGAAAGAAAAATAAATTGCTTAGTATTAATTAACAATTAAAAAATATATAACCTTTTTTTTAATAACAAATTTTTGTAAATTCACAAATTAAATCAGCTGTTGTTTACATTTAGAGGTTATGTCATACGGAAATACATACGCACGTGTGATAGCAAAAATTATGAATCGTATGTAAAAAGACAATTTTGACAGACATGAAGAATTTCATATGGATAAAAAAAGTGACAGTACATATGTAAAAAACACTTCGTGTAATAGCACCTTTACAAAACAAAATGTTCTGCAAACGCAATAGCTAATACTTGTTCATAGTTTTGGTTTTTGTTTTGTCTTTCTTTTCGTTACTGTGATTTTTGTTATTGGTGTTGTAAAGATGTATTCTAGAACATCAACAATTTATTTTAAAGATCATGTATATTAGAGTGGGACGAAAGTGAAAGAGTATAATGATAAGATACATTGTAGAAAACTCTTTAAATTGCAATAAAAGTTTCCTAGTTTCCTGTTTGCGAAAAATTCATCGTCTAAATACAAATGCATTCTATTTAATAAAAATCACAACTTTTACTTTATTCTACAAATTGAAGAAAACAGTAAGTCTCAGTATTACAAATTGTGGAAAAACATTTTTTTTAGTTCAACATACTTAAAATATCTTAACCCTGGTTCGTTTTAATATTTTGATTTTACTGTTGTGTCCAGTGAACAGAAGATTCAAGTTTAAAAAATATTCTCACAACACGGCCAGACATTATGTTAAGCTCCATCCGTGGTGTTATATGCCTTCCACATTACATAAATTCTTTATTCACGGGTCAGAAATAGTTACACATGCATTACATGGTGTCTCGACTAGTCATAATTCATGGCAATGTTCAAGTCAATGGCTAGTGGAGACCGCTGATGTTCATGTCATGACTAAAAAATCCAACTTTTTGCCATGATAGAAAGTGTGACAAAATCTTAGGCATTAATTTGAAGTTTCATTCGATTTTTACGTTTAAGTATATTAAAATGGCGCAACTTAAATAAAAGCGAAATTATTCACCCAAAATCTCCTGCTTTTTCTTTCATATTTTTCTTCTTAAATTTGTATTTTTAGTTTTTTTTTACTCATCTAAAGAATTGAGTTCAAGAACGCATTTTTGTTGTTTACGATTCAAAGGCATTTTGGAAATGAAATGTCTTAACATAATTTGCCCATTTCGCGTTTTGTCTCATTTTGTTTCTCTGACTTGAGCATAAACATTGCCATGAATTATAGCTAGTCGAGACACCGTGTTATTGCCAATTGACCAACTAACTGAGGAAGCTCAAGAAGCTCGAAACAAAGATTTTAAATATTATACAGAACACCATGCGCATAAATGAAGTCGGGAAAAGTTGAATGTAGGCATATTTAATAGGTTTCTACTTTGTTCAGATCCATTACTTACCGCCAAGAGTGAAGGTTATAAGAAAAAAATTCATCATATACCACAGATGCACACAGAAAAAGGATTGGTTGGAATTCGGTTAAAAATAGAAAAATTTATTAAGGTAATAAGAATTTTTATTATAATTCTTCAATATTTAATAATACAATATATTTACTTTAATAACTACTGTATAAACACAATTCTTCTGAAATAAAATTATCTGCAACAACAAAAATAGTTCCATTTACTAATCAAATTCTTTATAAAAAATATTCAACTAATTTAATTGAGGCAACCTTATAAATCCAAGAATAACATACTTCAATCCCAAATATTGGCGAGTGCAATTTCTTATTCGGTTATAACAACATATATTAAACCAAAAATGTTTTAACAGATATTGTAACAAATTATTGGTTAAATTCCTACAAATTAAATTTGTATTAAGAATTATTTTTCGGTTATAACAAAAGAAACCGAAACTATTAAACTGTTCTGGTATTTCTAACCAACAGAAATTAGCATGAATCAAATTCTGTTGTAAATACCGAATAAATATAAAAATATGTTTAGTCATACCGAATTTTCGAATTAAATTGTAATTTTTTAAAGCAAAAAGTAAAAAAACAACCTTTGAATATTATACGAACATTTAAATGTTCAAATCAATTGGGCAATTCACAACAGGCGTTGTATCGTTGTATCTGTTGTATCGTGTGTTACTTTACAATAGTGTAAAATTGTTATTGGTAATTTTCATTGAAATATCTGATACAGCGATACAACTTCATTTGCTATGTTTAGTAAATGTTGTATATTGTATCATAACATATCAGTCCCAAGTGAATGCCGGTTTTTATGAAAAAGAAAATAAAAAAATACGTACAATTTTAACTGCATAAATAATAATAAAATAAAAAATGACAAATAATGCAAATAACGGTAAGTTTATTTATATAATAATTAATGTTTATATTTTTTGTATGTATTTTCTCTTTCAGTCTCAACCAAAACATTATATTTTTTTTTTTTTGTATTCTAAATTAAAATGAAAGAGGTACGTAATTAAAACTCCAGGGTATATCACATGACCAAAAAGCAAACACCGACATGTGCTTTCTCTTGTACGAAATAACAGAAGTGGCTAAGCGACCTTTCCTCGTTGGGTCGATAATTACTAAAAAAAAAGTTTTATATTATGAAAATACAACTGACTGTTCACAACAAATGATTGTATTGTGTATTTTAATACAACATACAACACCTGTTGTGAATTGCCCAAAAATCACTGTGGTCAATTTGAGTTTCTTGAAAAGAAATTTTTTTTCCCAATTAATACCAACTTATTATTTCAGGAAATTTTTCGGACAATATGCCGATATGTTATGATTTTTAATAAGTGGAACAGAAAAATATTTTTCTCAAAATTGTAAAATTTATAAAGTATGTATGGACTACCTAATGCTGCCTACACACCAGGCAACGGTTGCTTCAATGTGTTGTAGCAACGTGTTTTGTTTGTTAACTACACTCGTGGCAACGAGTGCCGCAACCTCATTACTGTGTGTAGCTGTGATACAGAAAAGACATAAGCGGAAGAAAAGTGTAATTTAATTTTTTATTATATTCTATTTTTAATTTTTCGTATGCTTTTTTTTAGATTTTTATTTTTATATTTTTCAGAAGTTACGTCCCATAGCTCTCTCAAATTTTTATATTCGTTAATAAAGTTAACATAATTTTCATTATTCTCAATAGCCATTTTCTTGTTTTCCTGCTTTCCGCTTAACATTACTTCGCACGAACGTTACTATTCGCTTGTTTTCGACGAACTGAAGAAGTAAATGCAGTAAACAATGATACACACGTAGCAACGGTTGCCTTAACCAACCCAAAATATCAAAACTTTTTGAAATTTCTGGCAACGGTTGATACAACACGAAAATCAATGGGCAACAGAGCTACACACCAGCAACGGTTGCTTCATCACAACCATGAAGACAGCATAAAGATTAATGATTACTATTTTATTGCAAGCTATTGTCTTATATCGCTTAAATAAAAATAAATTATTAATAAAAATTATTAATAAAAGTTATTAAAAAAGTGTTTTAAATATTTTATATCAGCAAAAACATAGATAAATGGTAAATAAAATTAATAAATCCATTCATTGTACCAACTAAATACCAAAGTTTTAACAATCGAATTATGTTTATATACAATTGCATTTACCATTCTACGTTTATATGGATTATATAATTCAGTTATTACAGAAGAATAAGTGCATGGGACTACCAAAATTCGGTTGGCAACAAATTCGGTTGCAACAACGAATCCGTTTTCTGTGTGTGGCACTAGATTTAATAATTTTGCAAAACACAACAGGTGAAGATGTTGATGGTGATGATTATGAAGATGATGACTATGAAAGTGATGATGATTATGATGAGTGTGAAATATGATGTAATGGTGATTACAAGAATGAAAAGTTTGGTGATATGGAGCATTATTAATAAAAAAAAATTAATAAAAATTATAATACTTGATATTAAATTTAGTATTATATAAGAACATATTTATTTACTAATTTGTTTTAATAGAGCATTAAGTACACTATAGTTCGGAATTTGATTCATTAATTTATCTCTTTAGAATCCAAAGTTACACCAAAAATTGTGACCAAGGTAATTTTTTCCGAAAAACACAGAAGGCGGTTGACAGGTTTAAAAAAATTTTTAAGAATTATTTTTTTTCCCCAAATAGTAGTTTTTATTCCACTCATAATTTGTAAAAAAAAAAAATATTTTTTTACGACTTCCCTGAATTAATCCTCAATTTGACTATCATTCAACCCACTGTGCGTTGGACTGATTTCATTGATCACGAAGCAACTTAAAAAAAAAAAATATTTTCCTTAAACAAAAACATTTTTTCGTTTCACAAATATTGTCGACAACATGGGGACAAATTTTATTTTTATTATTGTTTCTTCAATCCGAACACATTTTTTTTATTGATTTGATAGAAATCATTGGATATATATTATTTTATTATTATTATATTATAAATTATTACATATTATATTATTTATTATATTATAGTATGTTATACTAGTAATAATATTACTTTATTATAAATAACAATACAAAAGAAAAACTTACGTTTAAAATAAATGGATTTCAATGTAAGTAACTAGTCATGCAAATTATAACGCGCGAACCGATTATCTTTTTATTTTCCTTTTAAACAACACTAATTCATTATGAATACAATAAACAATAACAGAAAACACCATGATCTGTCATAACTTTTATTATATACTCAAACACAAAAACAATATTAACTTATTTACTCAAACTAAATTCTTTGCTAGTAGAACTCTGCTCTTGTGTTGTTGTATGAACACCACAACAAGAAGCATCACAAAAACAACTACTGCATTCAATTTTATTTTGATTTAGTACTTACAAGTGAGAGAACTTGTTTTCTTTTCTTTTTGCTAATTTTGGCTCTATTAGTTTTTTTTTTATTTAATATTTTAGAACATTTTTTAGAAAAAGAAAACACAATTGACTTTTATCATAACTGTAACACTTTTATATATATGTATTTTACTATGACGAAATTTTTAACACTTCAATGAAATTTTCTTAACTAATATTTAAATGCACACATTTATTTCAATAATTTGTATTTCTTAACACAGTAATACACTTAATATTTCTCACAATCACTCACATTTACGACGACCGAAATCTGAAACCGACTGACACCAAGGTGGCATAAAGCAAAACTAATAATTAAATTATCGGCAATAAAAAGAGTTACCAAATATTTTTATGATATGTTAATGTGGGGAAGTTTGATACATAAGGTTATTGAATTAAAGAAATTAGATTAATGTGGTTTATAAATTTGAGTAAAATTATTTTATATATATGTACATAATAAAGAAATAGGATATTCAATATGTAAATTGAATATCCTTAAATATTTTATTTCAGTAAACTCAATTAAATCATATTAGATTTATTGTAATTCTGAGTCTCCCATTTTATTACATTATTTATTTCTAATATCTCAATTTTGTTTATTTAAATATTTTCTATAAAGTTAAGTAACGTTTTCATTATACCCTATACCACTATGTGGTTTGGGTATAATGACCTTGTGCTGCTGTTTGTAACTACCAAAAATATTTGACCTAGACCCATATTTTATTATACCGATCGGCTCAGAATCACTTTCTGAGCCGTTTTAGCGATGTCCGTCTGTGTGTCCATGTAAACTTTGTAATCAAACTACAGGTCGCAAATGTGAATATATTGTGATGAAATTTGGTATGTAAGCTTTTATTGGCCATAGGATGAACGCTATTGAAATTGGAGAAAATCGGTCGATGTCGACATAAATTGCCATAAGATCCAAATTATCATATAGATCTTAGTAAAATTGGGTTTGTATGTGTTTATTGTATCCATTAATCAGTAGTCCAAAATTCTTAGTCATAGGCCCCATATAGAGCTGCTTCCCGATCTTCACTTAAATCTATCAAAAAAAAAAAAAAAAATATTGCACAGGTTTTTCTCAAATTTGGTTTGTGTATATTTTTTTCAAAATAAAAGTGACTTTACCAAATATGGTCACGATCGGTCCATTTTTTGACCTAGTTCACATATAAATATAGCACCCGATGTGAACTTTTTCATATCTGCAGCCAAAAAAAAAAAATAAAAACAATGCCACTCTAATTTGGTTTTTGCTAATTTTCTTTATCCAGTTAGTTGGACCGAAGAGATAGGGTTTCTAAACCATGGTATAGGGTATCGTATGGTCGGTCTAGACCGACTATAATTTTCTTACTTATTTTATAATTATAAAAATGGAGTTTTATATGTTTGTTTGTTTTACAGGAGGCTAGACCACAGGACCGGATGGAAAAATAGGCTAAACAAAGTGAGCTTTTAACATCTAAATTTAACACATAATATCTGGAGTACTACGCCAGCAGGAGTTCTGAAACTATGTACATTAGAGTTGTGCATGTACATTAGAGTTGCTCTTAATAAAAAAAAGTGTTCAAACTCTCGGGCTCACCCCCTAGAAATATGCGAATAGCAAAAAAACTGAGAAAAACAAAGTTTTTGGTCAATCGAAAAAAATTTAGAGGTACCTCAACGCGCCTGAAAATATCAAGTGTGTTTATATGGGGAAAATGTGACAATCTTTTCTTAAACAAAATTATAAAAAAATGGATCCGGCAATTTAAAGTTTTGTTAAATATATGATAGAGATTAACTGTGACAAATTTTAAGTAAGTTCCTCTGCCAGAATTGTTTTTACAAAGAATTAATTTTTGCGAATTTCGAGAAAAATTAGATTTTTCAAAATATTCAAATATAATATAAACTAATATAAACTAAAACAACTTTTAACCCATTTTATTAAAAAATTATTTTATTTTTAAGAACTATCTATATTTTTCTAAATAAAATAAGAACATTGTTGAACTATAACTCAGTATTGTTAAATTAGGCTTGACTTTCTATAGGAAGGATGCTGTTTTTTTTATATGATTTTACTATCTGGAGTAAAAACTGCTTGTCTTCTTCATTATTTGTTAACACTCTATTAAAATCTTTTACGAAGTTAACGCCTCTTTCGGCACTATCGTTTACTACAAATAATTCCTTGCAGAAATTGTAACTCTTTTTCAAATCTTTATTAGATTCCCATGGCTATGGAGGAAATAATAAAAATTCTGCAGAAATACTGAAACAACTGAAACAATTTTTAGTTTTCTGGGACCCAAAATCGCTGAAATCAATATTTATCAAATTTTCTGGGTGGAAGGTTTTTCTAGGAGCACATAATGGTAAGTTTTGCCAAATTATAGCAGAATTTTATTTCCATACCAATAATAAGGGCTTCGTCTAGTTTACTAGAACCGTATATTATTTTTAGGCATTTACTTTTTTTAAATATGCCAAAATTCAAAGTTTGGCTTCGGGATTAGGTTAATGTTGTACGATTTATCCAAAAATTTTAGCAGGCAGATCTGCACATTTATTTATAATATTTTAAGTAACGCTTTTAAAAATTGCAAATTATTTGAATTTTTTTAATAAACTGCCTTTTATTAGCTTCGGGCCACATGTGACCCCATTTCCAATAGGGTTAATAGGGTCATAATATTTTTTTCCGAAACCCTATGCTACTGAAATAAAATATAGTGTTTAAAAGTAGAGAACTGATTAATTTTTGATATAAAGAATTAAGAAAGATTCCATATGCTGAATATTTCACAAAGATGGCATTTTTTCGAGATCGGAAAAAAAATCCTTGTCCAAAAAATTCTGGCATAGGGATTTACCTAAACATACACGCAGTTAATCTCTAAAATGTATTTAACAAATCCATTCTATTTTATGAAATTTTGTTTAAGAAAATTTTGTAAAACTTGAAAAAGGAATTTTCTAAATTTTATCCAAAAAATTTTTCGTCTTCTGTCCCATTGTACAACACGTTAACAACGTGGTAATAAAACAATATATCATATGTGTAGGAGTGCCTATAGGAATAGAGACCAAAGAAATAAATTTTTGGCTTTATTCAATTTCAATTTGAAAAAATACCATCAAGTTTCATGAACTAGTTTTTTATTTTTGCACAAAAGTGGTCTGGGGCATTTGCTATATCTTGGCGAGTTTTTATTCGTTTTGAAGTTATATAGCTGTTTAAAGGGATAATTTAGTACTGATATCGATTTGTATAACCTGTCGAAAAAATATATAAACATATTTGAAATTTTCAATCGATTTCCGGCGCGACTTTTCTTTATCAAATTGGCCACAAACTTCACATTTATTAATTTTATATAGAAAGGAAACAACCACCGACACTCCCCAAAATAGCAATTTGAGAAATGTTCATATAACGAAGGACCACTCTTATGTACATATTAAACTAATTTGAAGAGTCTCGGAAAAAATGGATGGGATCGGACCAATTCCCGTGGCACCCAACATACAAAGTAAATATTTAATGTCATATATCTAGAGTACTGTCACAGATAAGGTCTTGTATTTAATATCATAAATCTGGGGCACTGTAATAGTGAAAGCCTTGCAACTTTGTCTGAGTTCATGAGTTATAAATGTGAGTAGTCTGGTAAAAAATGGGCATACAAAATAAGTATTTAATAACTATTTAATACAACTGGAGTGCTATAATAGTGAAAGGCTTGGGACTTTGTGTTAGTTCATAAGTTATCAACGATATCACTAAAAAAATAGGCGGAATCAGATCAGTGGGCATTGCTCTAAATATGGGCAGGGTATGACCAAAAAATATGAAGTACTATGAAATTGATGGTGTTGAAACTTTTGACAAGTACATTAACTAGCAATGTGAGCCATGGAAAATATGGGCGGAATCGCCAAAATCAAAAAATGCCAAAACCGAAAATCCCGAATAACCAAAATCCCCAGAATCAAAAATCGCCGAAACCAAAATCGCAAACAAACAAAACGTCAAACTCAAAATTCGGCCGCAATTGATCTTAATCACAGATGACACATTTAAAAAATTCATTCCGATTAAAATTTAGCTCTGGGCTCCTTCTATAGAAACGTGTGAAAATTTGCTCTTATTTAGTTTGACGTAATTTCACAAAAACACTTTCATCACGACTTGCTAAATTTTTTATTGTTTAAAGCCAATTTTAAAAGGCTCGAACACTTTCCATAGAAATGTATGAAAAAACCGCACTCAATTGAAATTTGGAGTCGATTTGAAAAAAAATCATGTGAGTCCGATCACAGGGGAGATGTGTAAACATCAAACAGAAAGCGTCATCTATGTATCACGTATAGCAAACAACTGCAGCGACTCTGGTTATACTTGTGGGGTTGTTGAATTATGTACATGTTACACGTTTATATTGAGAAATTTTTGTCGTTTTACAGCAAAGGGTTGTTGAATTAGCTGAAACAATTTTATATCATAATTTTTTCACCAATACAATCATATGTCACACCGATTTGTCTGAGCTCACATGTTACGCTGTTTTTGTGAAATAGAAATTTACCTCCCTGCGCGTATAGATGTTTACACATCAAAAATATTTCAGAAACACATTGTACAAATTCATAATATTTTAAGTTTAAAATATGTGGATATAACGTCCATCAAATTTCAAAGTAATCTGGCATAAATTTTGGCTCGGACGAACTAATACCCGAAAAAGATCTGACAGTTTTTATATAGAAGTGTGAAAATTTGCTTTTAATTCAAGTTTGAGATAATTTTATAGAAATTTTTCAATAATGACTTAGTAAAAAGTTATAGTTTTTAGAGTTGAAAATGCAAAGAGAGTATTTCCTTTAAATTTCAAACCATTCCGACAATAATTGTGGTGTGGGCCCACTACAAGTTTAAAATCAAGTCTACTTTCCATGCAAATGTATGAAAACACTCAAATCACGGAGGTTTCACATCATTTAAAAAAAAATTATTGAAACACTTGGATGAAAGGTGGGGGGTGGGCGAATTACTACTCGAAAGAGATCAAAAATTAAAAAAAAAAAGATTTTTGCAAAGAAAAATAATTAAGTATATGTTTTATCAGTAACTGTAACTGACTAAATTTATAGATGAACCATTTGAAATTAAAGCCATTCTACTATTTCTTGATACAGATAAGCCAATTTTAATACAAATATATGAACAAACGCACTAAATACAATTTTGATCGACAAACAACAAATTATTTAAGGAACACATGGCACAAGATTATAGATTCTAAAATTGGAAATACGTTCTTAAGATTTCAAATCTTTCTACTACTCCAAAAATATCACCCTCTTTGTATGAAAATGTAAAGTTCTTATTTGAAATTAGATGTCATTATAAACAAAATTTGCCAAAGTACTTTATAAAATATTTGCTCCAATTAGGAGGCTGCATAAACGAGTATAAAAACATTACTCACTTCAATTTTCAAAGTAATCCGCTAAAAATTGAAGCGTGGGCTAGCTAATACCCGAAAGAGATTATTCACCTACCAAGTTTCAAATAAATGTAATGTTTAAAATACATTTGCTTAGTTTAAGGATGATATTCCGATTACAGAATGTATATATTTGTTATACTAAATACCTATATTTATCCTTTTATATGCTTGAACAATGAAAAATGGTATGTTTTACTGAAATTGGCGCTCATTAAAAATATAACTACAGGGGTTTCAAGTTCTAAAAAATTTCTATAAATAAATGCCTCAAACTCCCAAAATTTCTGTTGAAAATATAGCCAACATTTTAAAACCCCTTTAAAGTGATTAAATATTACGTTTGGTAAATGTTTTAACTTATTAATGGTATTTATCATAAGTACTTAGTTAAATTGTAAAATATTTGCGTAAAGTAATTTTGCCATTTTCATTTATGTTGCAGCATGGTAAGTTTACAAGTTCAATGTATTTTTTATATATTCCTTGGGGCCACAATTTTCTTAAATATTTACTTTATCATCACATATGATTACTAGCAAAAGCTACTTTCTTTTCTATGCGTTCATGTACTCAGGCGGGAATGTCGAGTACTTAGACTTTGTTCATCAGCAATAATATAAACATCATCCTCTATTTATATGTGAGTACTGAGTATGTACCAGTAGTGGCAGTCGTAGTTAAATGCAAGGAATCCTTAAGGGTAAAACATGTATAACCTTGTTATTTCTACTTCTTCTTCTTCATATATGTATGTATGTATAAACCTGTCGTTGTTATAAACGTTATTGGGTATGAGCTCACGTGTATTTTATGTACGCATAAAAGATTTAATCTAATTACGCGTTTTTGTACGAGTATATGTATTAAAGAATTGGTTGTAGTAGTGGTAGTAGTAGATGAAGATCCTGAGACCAGAGACCATATAAGATAGACAGGCTGTTTGACAACAGCAACAACATGTGTACGCAGAATATGAAATGTGACTGTTGCAAAGATAAAAGTACCATAGAAATTACAACATGTTGTTATATGACTCAAAGGGTTCTTTTGTTCTTTGTTTGTGTGTTGTTAAATTTGCCCAAGGGCGACGTGTACAAACCTATGTACACACACATAAACCGATACAAATTTAGGTAGACAAATTTAACTGATTCTCTTTTATATACGAGTATGTCAGTGTGTAGTTAAAGGTAATCGTTTGACAATTGTCATAAATCCTTTGAGTCCCACATAACAAACAGACAGCGTTTAAGTAAAACAGATAAGTATATACACTAACACATTCACTAAGTGACATTCCTGTAGTTTAATATACTGAGACGAGCGGCCACTATTGGCTAAAATCCAAAGAAACTCCAAATAAATTTATTGAGAACAATCATCCAATTTAAAATTAACATTGAAAATGTCACGGAGGATTCATCGTCCATTTTTAATAAAATGAAATGAATTTTTTTATATTTGTATTTTTTTATTTGTCTATATGGTCTTAACTTAATGTTCCTATTATTTTTTTTTAAATATTATTGGGCTCCATATGTTTGCCATTATATTTAAAAAAATTTGTAATTAACTAGGGTGCTGATGGAAAATACAGTGAGTGACAATACAATGGAGACTTTTCACAAAATATATGTATGTCGACAAAGTAAACAAGTAAGAAAATTATGGTCGGTCTAGACCGACTATACGATACCCTATACCATGCGTTTAGAGACCCTATCTCTTAGTCCCAACTAACTGGACATAGAAAATAAGCAAAAACCAAATTTGAGTGGGATTTCTATTAATTTTTTTGGCTGCAGATATGAAAAAGTTCATATCGGATGCTATATCTATATAGGGACTTGGTCCAAAAATGGACCGATCCTGATCATGTTTGGTAAAGTCTCTTGCATTTTGCAAAAATATATACAAACAAAATTTGAGAAGAATCAGTGCAATATTTTTGTTTTTTAATAGATTTAAGTGAAGATCGGGAAGCAGCTCTATATGGGGTCAAAGGGAGCATTTTTGGACTACTCACTAATGGATGTAAAGAACGCATACAAACCCAATTTGAGTATGATCTATATGACAATTTGGATCTTATGGCAATTTATGTCGATTTCATATGGGTAATTTGTATGGGGGCTAGGTCTGAACATGGACCGATTCTCACCAATGTCAACAGCGTTCATCCCATGGCCGATAGAAGCTTATGTACCAAATTTCATTAAAATACATTCATATTTGCGACCTGCAGTTTGATTACAAGCTTTACATGGACACACAGACGGACGGACGGACGGACGGACGGTTGGACGGACGGACGGACATTGTTAAATCAACTCAGAAAGTGATTCTGATTCGATCGGTCTAATTAAAGATGGGTCTAGGTCAAATATTTTTGGTTGTTACAAACAGCAGCACAAAGTCATTATACCCAAACCACATAGTGGTATAGGGTATAAAAATTAAGACAAGTTACTGAATATATAATTAGGGGTATAACTTTTTTACATTTTTCGCGAATTTTAAAATGTACCTATCATAGCTGTATAGACCATGGAAAAATATGATAAACTGCATCATTACTTTTTCGCTGACGTTAAAAAAGTTCCCGCTACCAACGCGATGAAGTTTGTAGTTTAAACTTTTTTATTATTTAGAATTATATATTAAACTTAGACCAAAATAACTTAATTTTTATACGCCAGGAGCGCAAAAATGTAACAGTATTAGTGTTTATTGTTAAAATCGATAATTGAAGTAGTTTTTAAGACGCAGGGATCTAAAGATAAAGACTGCAAATCATACATAATAAATTTCAAAAAAAAAAAAAATTTTTTTTTCCAAATTTTAAATTATTATTTTTTTAATAAAAATCAGGCCCTGTAATTAATGATAGTTATTAATTCATATAATTAATATTTTATTTAAAAGTTTTGAACTAATTGATAAATAACTACGAAGAAAAGTTACGAACAGAATGAAGAACGAAAGTTGAAAACATAAATTGGCGTGATTATATGCAGTACTTATATGAACTTGGTAAAGCTTTTACATACTATCAGAAAAATAAAAAATTTCCATACATTAACTTTAAAGCAATACCACCAATACACAATGCTCGATGGAACTCGAGAGCCATTTTAGCAATATTGAGCTTTATACTTATTCCAAAATATCGCCAAAAATTATATAACATTTGTGAGTTCGTATGTGGTTCGTGGTACGATGTTTGGTTTTCTGATCATTGTTTTAAAGAAAATAATTTTGAGGCACTAAAAAAATCTTTATTAACATATAAGAGTGGTCGTGAATGTTTTTTTACACATTGGGTTCAGGAACCATCAGCGATACCGGGGCAGCAACGAAGCAACATATGTGCTGAAAGAGCAATCAAAACGGTACAGGATATTTATCCGCTATGTAAATCTTCACGCACATTAAATTTGAAGTTCATTTCATATAACAAATAGCTATGTAAAAGTGTAAATGTTTGTTCAACTTTAAGTTATGTACTTATAATAAATGAAGAAAATTAATTTAAAAAAAAATTAAATTTTTTTTCTTCTTGAGGATTTTAGAAATTTGCTTGGTGGCGAGAACTTTTTTCGCAAATGACCTCGGAGTATGATTTTTATGGTCAAAACATAATGGGCTACAACGTAGTTATGGGTACTAATAATGCAAAAAAAAGTTATATCCCTAATATACATACTTGCAAGAAAATATTTTTATAATATCTCTGAGACTCGATTAAAGGGATGACTGTTTTCATTTCCCGCCCGTAACGTGACAAATGCGATTTCTATTCTTCATTTTCATATTAAAGTTGATAGTTAAATGTTTGTTTCAACATAGCTTTACTTTGCAAATCGATAAGATCCTCATTTAGCATGACAGAGTCATACATGGAACCCAAATTAAATATTAAAGGGTTCCCAATTCTCTGATCATTTATCAAATTGCCTACAGAAAAATATTTATCAAAACAGTTTTTGAGATTTTCCGAATGTTCTAAAATGTCGGTTTTAACTCTCAATAAGTCGTCATCTACGAAAATAATTTCAAGAGTCGGGAAATTTGCATAAATATCTTTTGATACGCGTTTCTGCCAAAGAGCTAACTTTTGCTGAAAAGATGTGATCTTTTCAATTGCATCTAAAATATTGGCTGACTTCATAAACGCAGTTTGCAATGCAACAATGCAAAGAAATTCATTTACAAGGCAAAGCAATGTCTTATGGCAGTACTGCTTTGTAAATTAAAGAAATGACATTTTAGTACATTTATGAATGCGCAAAAGTTTTTTCCTTGCACAGATTAGGTTGTGGTTCTTTATGTGATTAACTTTTTGTAAAATTCAGTATTTTAAAATGAATATTCAGAAAAAATCATGCGCTATTGTTTTGAAAACCGCTTTCAAATTGGCTGATTATCAAAATGCAAGCAGCATTTTGATCAAAAATATTATAAACAAAAGAAAGCATCGTCGTATAGCATTATTAATTAGCCAAAATTTAAGGAGAAAATTTCAAAAATTTAAATTTTTGTAAAATTAACGCAAGCATGCGGGATTATGTATTTTATTCTCATTTTCGAATGAAAAAAGTACAGTTCAGGTATTTATTACCAAATAATTTGATAAAACTAATTAATACTTTAAATTTTAAGAAGTTGCAGATTGCGATTAAACCCTGGTGGCCTTCACGTACAAATGTACGTATTGGAGTTACGTTACAAACAGCATTAGAAATTACAATAATTATTCTTTCAGAGATGTCGGCGATTGCTTTGGAGTGACAATTGGTCTCGCATATGAGGTGTTTGTTATAATAATTTGCCGCTTAAAGGGAGATGTTATAAAATTTCCAAAAACTGCAGCTGAAATCTGGCTCATGTCTCAGTAGATTCTTCCTTTCGTGGTTCCACTTTTTTCACTATGAATAAATGTACAAAAAATCATAAATAGTCGTAAAATTGCAAATTTTAAATAAACAAAAGCTTAACTTACCATAAATCCGCCGTTTCTACCACAAATTGAAATATTTGATGTATCTTTATGAATGAAACACATAGACGACGGCGGCTACACGACCAGATGACTGCCAATGCTGCTGGCTGCAATTGTAGTCGTGTAGTCAGCTACATAATTTTTTTGAAAACGACATCAACATATAACAACAATATAAACAGCTATTTTTATACAAATGCATTTTTATTTCAGTAGTGCCAATTATAATTTTTTTTAATTTATTAAAATAGAAAAACATGCATGAATCTGCATAAACTTGACTTAAATATACAATTACTTGTTTATAATTCATTATTATAACGTAAAAATATATAATTAAATTTACTTAACCCCTTTTGATTATTAATGGAATTATTATAGCATTTCATTTTGCGATTAATTTGTTTAACAAAATAAATCATTTCATAGCACTAATATCTTTTACATATTTTGTTATATTGTCAACACTATTTTTGTTTTGTAGCCAATAAAAATAGAAATTATCCTAAGTTGACTACAGCGACAAAAGTTGTTATGTAGCCCTGTAGCTGTGTTTTCGTTTTCATATAAACGTGTGTATTTTATTTTTGACAGGCTGTAGTCGTGTAGCCGCTGTCGTCATACATTAGTCTTACCGCCAAGGAAAAAAATAAAAATATACATATACCAAGCACCAAAGAATCACAAATAAAAACAATGCACAAATGTTGTGCATTAACAGACATTGACAGATGTTGTGTATTAAAAAGCAATACCATGTAATAATGAACTTGCGATATTACCAAAACTAAAGGCGTAGTTACCCACGCGTAACGGTATCGGCGGGAATCATCTAATTCAACCTGTCTTATGAAAAACACATACAAATGTTTAATCAACTTAAGCTAAACGTATCGTATCGTTAGCTTGTGTTGATTTTAGATTTTTGCTACGTTTGTACGTGAAATTTGTGAACAGCTGATAAAGATTGCTTAATTTTACACAGCAACATGCTGGTTCATTTTTTACGTTCTAAAATTGCACGAAATGCCAACATTACGATACGATGCGATTACGTTTTAACGTGTGGGTAAGTAGGCCTTAAGTCTAATGTGTTTATGAACACTATGCATTGCCGTGTGGCATTGCAAACTGCATTTATGAAGTCAGCCATTAACTTCGGATCCCTGAAGTGAACTGTTCAAATCATTCAAACGAGAAAATATATCTGCAAGGTATGAAAATGATATCGCAAAATTGTTTGTTTCACATTCCGGGTGTAGTTTATTTTCTTTCTCTCAAAGAAATGTTATTATCTCCGTTTTAAGTCCCATAACACGAGTAAAGACTTGACCATATGAAAGCCACCATTCGTCGGTGTGAAAAGGCAACATTTCATGAGAAGTTCCAAATTTTTGGGACAATATTTTGAAAGGCCTGTGATTTGGCTCATTGTTGACTTTAGTCTTTATGGAAGATTTCGTGATGTATGACGAAGTAGAAAGCAGTGCATATCCAAAACATGGGAAGCTACCGCTCGGACCAAAGTGTGTTTTCCTAAATGAAAGGTGCACCATCTGTGCATATAAATCCCACATTTGCTCGCCAATCGAGACCAATTTCTGTAAAAAAAAACTCATCAGTTAATTGGTAAGCAGTTACATCTTTTGTGGTAGCTAAAAGCGGTGGCACAAGCTGGCTGCATTGAGCTCCATCAGTACTTTCATCCAGTTGAATGCCGAAATTCATAGGGTATTTCTAATTTCTTCGATGAGCTGGTACGAAATATCCGATGACATTTCTACGTCGCGATTTCTGATTATGTCCTTTGAAAGTGGTAGCCTTCTATTGCTTTCCGCGAATATCTTCCATCATTTTAAGGGCAGAAGTCTAGATTTGTGGTGCAGCAATGGTATGAGACTTTTTATAATTTATAACTTGTCTTTTGAGTAGATATAAAAGCTAACCTGGGTAGAGGTCCTAAAGTTTGAAACCGTGCCTTTTTTTTTGTTTAAGCAACTCAATCGAATCTCCACTGTTATTTGGATAAACTTTTCTGAAATATTCTTGAAGTTTTGCAGGTCTTCTATTATCGTTACAAAAAATTTGTTTGCAAAAAAAGAACTAATGTTTTTCAGTTTTATCCCGATCTACCGAAAACGTGTTTAACATATTTTGCAAAATATTGGGGGTTTTTTTTGACATTTTAACTTAAATTTCAAATAAACTTTAATGATGTAACCAACGGACAACTTGTTTCCAACTAAGTTAAAAAACTATTCTACACGTACTATGAATACAACATAAATTTTGTATATTTTCCAAGCCTACTAGGTTAAAAAAAAAATCAAATTAAAAAACGATTATATTTGAATATATATTCATGTCAAGTGCACCAATTTTTGAAACCGATGTCTTCCGATCAGGATGAAATTTGCACCAAGGTTAGTCCTATTGGAGAGTAGTTTAGGCACAATTTTTCAACAAGATCGGTCCAGATCTCTCTGAGTTAGAGGGGATCAAAATTTGACATTTTGGCCAAACAGGTGTTTTTTTCTCATCCATGTAACTTATTACCTATTGTTCTTTGAAAATTTTCTCCCAAGTAGGTTAGATAGCTATTTCTTCAATATTTCGGAAAAAACTACTTTAGAAAAAAAAAATTTTTTTTAGACTTTTTTTTGCTAAATCAAAGAATTTTTTTCCTTTTTTTTCAAAAAGGGAATTTTTTTTTTATTAGAAAGCTTAGGATCTTTCCTTTATGAGCTTTTTGGTCGCTTAGTGGGATGCGAGTGGGATATCTATCAAAGTAAATGTTTTGTAACTCAAGACAACGATTTTTCAATTTTTCACAAATGCATTATTTTGAATTTTTTCCTATTCGTGTGTAAAACCTTACAAATAAAACTTATACTGAGAAACTAGACAAATTAACCTTTCCGAAGATATGTAACATATCTAATTAAATTTTCATACCCTCGATACTGTAATACCCTGAATATGTTAACCTCAGGAAAAAAAATCACTTTTTTCTATAGAAATGTTGAAAAATTATTATTTTTTATTTATTTGTAATAGTAATTAAATTAATGTATAATAATAATAATATTAAAAATAAAAAGATAAATAATTTATTAAAATTTAATCTTAATTGCATTATATCCATTTATATCATAACTATTTTTATACTTAATTTATTGTAGCTGATGAAGTATTAAAGTCTTGTAAATTTTTAAATACCCAGTCTTTCATCCAGCTTTTTTGTCGCCTTTATTTACTGCGTTTTTTGTCAATCCTTTCTTGGCGTTACTAGGTTCAGCTGTTGATTTCGCTGCTGGTTTATTTGTTGTCTTTGGAAAGAAATCGCATTGAATAGAGGCAGAAAACTTTTCAACTTGAGTCTTCCACCGACAAGCGGTATAAAAACATGGTATTGAGTGGTGCCATCGATTGTTACCGCAGCACCGAATCTGCTCTTCAGTGTTTTCAATGTTTCCTGATGATCCTCTTTGCTACTAAAAACTATTTTAGTTTCTTTACAATAATTCTTTGGAATAAAGCAGTCGCATCTAGGATGCGAACTTGATGAGAGAACTGGAGGCTATACTTCGCTGCATTTCTTTTAAGGTTTACTCCAATACCATCACATGCTCCTTTACCATGTGCAGTAGGATGAAAATGACACTCAGCTGGCATTCCAAAATCTTTTTCATGAGCTATAAGATTTGCGAAGCTACTTTTGATTTTAAAATGTTGACGAGCTCCGTTCGAAATGTAAATTTAGATTTTAGATATTTTAGTATTATCTTCTGGTACTCATAAACTGCAAAGGTATCATGTTTTAAATCATCGGATATGATTGCCATACTTTTGTGTTCCAGATTTTCATCTTTCATGTAGTAAATAACTACTGTGAATATAGTTGGTCGATATTGAAGTGGAATGCTTGTATGGCATCCTGAAGAACATATTTATAGTTTTCTGCGAAATCATATGAAATAACGAATTCACCATACTTCAAATGTATCTTCAAATCCTTGACTAAAAAGTCATGGGTTCTCAAATTTAGCAATCCTGTACACATTTCTTCCACAAAATCATCCACATTTAAAATTATTGTTTTCAATGTGCATCTGTCAGTCTGAATCCAAGAATCAAATTTGACCTCCTCTATATATTCTCGATCTAAAGAGTTGATTAAATTTTCTTTGATGAATGTGGTTTTCGGGCAATTGGTACATTCACCTAAGTGGCAAGAAGTTGTTGCATTAGGACACATAGTCAATTTAAGGCAATCGCGGTAATCGTGTAAATCTTCTGCCGAATCATCTGTTAAATACTTTAAGTTGATTTCCTTCAACATCAGTTTAACATTTTCATGGTAAATGCAAACGCATACTGTGTGAGTTCCGCTGATTCCTGCCAAAACGCAATGTTTTGGCCTCATTTGGGTAAATTTCGTGAAGCCAATTTTAACATCCTCGTGTTCAGATTGAAATATTGCAAATAACTCTTTCAGGTTACAGAGCACCATTCTCTTCTGTTATGTTATGAAGGTATGTTACATACCTTCGGAAAGGTTAATTTGTCTAGTTTCTCAGTATAAGTTTTATTTGTAAGGTTTTACACACAAATAGGAAAAAATTCAAAATAGTGCATTTGTGAAAAATTAAAAAACCGTTGTCTTGAGTTACAAAACATTTAATGCTTTGATTTAGCAAAAAAAGTCTAACAATATTTTTTTTTTAAGTATTTTTTTCCGTAATATTGAAGAAGTAGCAATCTAAACTATTTGGGAGAAAATTTTCTAAGAACAATAGGTAATAAGTTACATGAAAGAGAAAAAACACCTGTTTGGGCAAAATGTCAAATTTTGATCCCATCTAACTGAGAGAGATCTTGACCGATCTTGTTGCAAAATTGTGTCTAATCTACTATCCATTAGGACTGACCGTGGTGCAAATTTCATCCCGATCGGAAGACATCGGTTTCAAAAGTTGGTGCATAAATATATTTTGCACTTTTCAAAAGTTTAATAAAATGGAAATCAACAACGACTTTATTTGAATATACTGGTAAATTTATTTTGCATTTTCAAAGCCTACTGAATAGATTAGAAAAAAAAAATAATATGGAATTTGTTTGAATAAATAAGAAACACATTTTGCACATTTTTTTTAAAGTTTACGAAAGTTTTAATTTACAACAACTTTATTTTAATATATTCATTGATGAGTTTAAAATTGTTTAATCCCACCAGGATTCAAAATAATAGATAGGAATGTCCTAAATTTTCATACTTATTTTTTTCGTAATATGCTTATTATTTTTTGCCAATAATATGTCACACTCGTGCCTCCCTGAAGACATCTTCAGACCTCACTATTAAGAACCCCTGACCTAAACGGTCAATACCAAAAAGTGAATTAATAAGTTAAAAACTCTATTATTAATTTAAAAATTTTATTGTTTTATTTGTAAAAAAAAGCAAAAATAACATACAATTGCTTAACTTTAGAAACGCCAAAAAAGTTTTAAACACTGGAAACCTTTACTATACAATTTTTGAAAACTTTCCCTGTATTTTTGGTTTCAATATTTTGGTGGGTATCCATTATTATTTAGTACTACTTCACAACGCCGAAGCATGGAGTCAATTAAATTGACTCTGAATTGATCTATGGGATATTTCGATCTACAATTTTTCTATTGGACTGAGATCTGGTGATTGGGGAGGTCACGCCAAAACACTAAATGCATTAGATTGTCGTCATTCGGTTACAACTTATATCGGCACTTCCAGACCAGGGGCAAATTTCGCTCCGCGTACGGATATATCACGTCACTGAAAATTTGGCTGTACCCCATTCAAGTTATATGTATTCGATCCATTCCCTTTCCAGAAAATCAATCCCATACCATAAAATTGCTACCGCCAAATTTAACAGATTTATTTTAGTATTTTGGGTCTAGTCTTTTTCATCATGGCCTCCTTAGTTAAACTCGGAATCATCTGAAAAGAGAAAAAAGTTCCAATTCCGGCTTGACCAGTTCATATGTTCTTTAGCAAAATTTCAGTGAGCCAGACGATTTTGATCTGATATTAGTGGTTTCTTCACAAGACAATTATAACCGGGATCATCCTCAAGTGTTCATCGCGAAACATATCGTGTAAATATTTTTTGTTTCATATTGTTAATGATCCCTTTAGGTAGCATTTTTGAATATTTCTGAATCGTCATCGTACATTTTTCACGATATTTCTATATCATTTTTTATATATATAATATAGAATATTTTTACAAATTTCCTTTTGCTTAAAATCAGTAGTAAAATCATCTGTTATTCTGGTTTTAAACTATCTACAAAAATTATTCTTGCCACTATTTTATAATAATTAATTATAAAACTAAAAAATTTGAAAAATGCAATTATGTTTAAAAAACAGTTGAAAGAAAATATTTATACAAAGGTTAAAATTTTACACCTTTTCTTTCATACCATCTTCTATTTTTATTGTTTTAATCAACTCTGCTAGAGAATGTCAAAGGTTTCCATTGTTTTGGTCTCACTAAAAAATATTTTTTTTTCTGTTTATATATTTTTATCCTAACTCTATATTTTGTCACCAATTTTTTTTTTAAACAATAATGACAAATTCAGAATTTTGTATAGTTTTCAATGTATTGTCGCCCACTATATAAGAAGCTGCGTGTTAAACAAATATTCTTCGCCCATAGTGCCAAGGCTTGTTATTACTCATTTTGCCATTTGGGGTTTTCCTTTTCCATTTTACGCATTTGCCACTCCAGAGAGATTAGGTCCTGTGCTTAAGTCAGCAAAAAAAAAAAAAAGAAAGAAAATAATAACTGAACTCACTGCCACTTTGCACTGAAACAACTTGACACACTGCTATATTCTCATATACGTACATATTCACATATGTGTAAACATTAACTTGTATGCGTCAACTCGTTAAGTATGAAAAAGTAAACTCACTTTACATAAAGTGGATGTCAATGGCAATTTAATGGCGCCCTTTTAAACGCACGTAGGAAAATAAAACAAATCCTTTTTCTTTATTGTTTTCATGTGTGTAATTTAACTTAATACATTAGATGAACAATGCCAACAATAATAAAAACAAAACAATTCAAGTGTTCTGGAGCAGAGGGATATGGAGACATATATACTTGCTAGAAATAAAATCCGTACACCTTAAATTAAAACTGTCACACTAAAACTGTCACTAGAAAAATCAACTAACATAAATTATTTTTTTTATACCCTCCACACCACTTTACAGAAAGTATATATTAGTTTGTCATTCCCCATAAAGTTTATACTAAAGAATATAGTAAAAATAGCGATGTCCGTCTGTCCGTCTGTCTGTTAAAATCATGCAGATTCGCAAAACAAGCCATTTACCTTACTAAAATTAAGACAATATTGTTTGCCATTACTTCCAGTAGGTTTTTGTTGAAAATGGGGTAAATCTGTCATCATTGTAACAGGATATAGCCCAAAATTTGGAGACACCTTAAAAATGCTTTAAAATTTCATATAAAAAACTAGAAACACTGAAAAATGTTTATGCGTAACAGAACACGAAAGAAATATTTTTGTTTGCTTGTTGTTTCTGTTGTTGTTTATGATCTTAATAGGATGGTTATGCTCTTATTCTCTTTACACAAACAGGAACGTAATTCTATGTATGTATATACATTTATGCTGATTACCTAATATTTTTGTTAATTATCATATTAATTTCCAACATCATTATAATAAATCTAGCCATTATAATTTAATATCTAGCATTTTTATCTCGTAGCGTTGACAATTTTGGATATAATATGGAGTTTAGAAAACGAGTGCAGGTTATCATGAATGCGGTACAGCTGAATTTATTATATTTACTCTAATAACGAATATGCAAAACTTGCTTTCATCTGAAAACAAAAATATGTTCCCAAAACTCTGGAGCGTTGTGTACGTACTCATTTGTAGTCCATACGTTTTTGTATACCCTCCACACCACTGTGCAGAGTGCATATATATCAGTTTTTGATTTCGTTTTTGATGCATCAAAAGTATTTATTGATCCTTATACCAGTTCAAGTCCATATAGCGATACCCGACTGTCTAACGGTCCGTCGGTCCGTTTGGCTGTTGAAATCAGGGTCATTTAGAAAACAAACCTGGGTAGAATTTGAATAATATTGCTTGAAATTATTTCGAGGTATTTAAAATAGGATTAATCGGGCATCATTGTACCATGACAGTCAGATTTTTTTTTTTTTTTTTTTGCCAACGTGATTGATTTATAACTTATTTGGAAAGTAGTAATTCGGGGTCTTTTGAATTGACGCCGAAGTAGTTCGAATTTCGCGCTAAATTAGTTTGGAGGGGCGACCAAACTTGTTTTTTTTTTTTTTTTTTTATTAATCAACACTCAGGGGATGCCCCTACAGATGCAGTGCATTGTGTTGATCTCAGGAAAGATATAGATATAGGAAGGAGGAAAGAGGGAGTAGTGTGTTCATTTTTTTTTTTTTTTTTTTTGCAGCGACAGACCAAAGCCTCTGGTGGGAATCGAACCCACGACCCCCACATGGTAGGCGAGCACGCTACCTACTCACCTACCGGGGCACTTAGTTTTGAACCACGTACGTCAATGAGTAGTGGTTCCTGCCTATAACCCGAGCTATTTCACAAAAAAAGTTTTCTAAGCCTTAGCATAATTTATCTCTCCTCAGCACCGATTGCTGGGGGGAATATGGGACTCAAAAGAAATATAATTTAGACATTTCAACATAATACAAACAACAGATAACAGATCTTTAGGTTGTGGTATACTTGGTGGCATTCTCGTAATAGTAATAGGAAAGGCGCTTTCTTGTGATCGATGTCAAAATTTTATTTGAAAACCGATTTTGACAAAGAATACCCCAATTGAAATGCATTGCTTTTTGGCTGTCTCCCACACATGGAGATCTGCACCGTCTGGAACATTTTTTTTGGGGTAATGCTCATTTAAAGTTGCTACTAGCATATACATAACCGAAATACTGTGTGCGTGTTTATTATAAATATCAAAAGCACTATGTTTAAGTGTAAAATGATTATTAACAAACCCATTTATGTATCTTCTGTGTGTTCAACAAATATTTGTAATGAAATTTAAATAATTCTATTTAAAAAGTGTTTAATTGTGAATTGGCTAAAATTGGTAAGCATACCTTTAGGCTTTTATAAAATTATTTAATAAATGAAAAAAAAATCCCAGAATTTGCACTTGAATTTTGGAGGCTAGGCTCTGCTATTTCTCCTGATTGTAATTGTAAGAATACTTTCTGTGACGCTTGTAGTTGCCGTACTTCGTAGTTTTGTGGTGTAACCAAAAAAAAATTGAAGTAGCAACATTTCGTTAGTTTTTTGAAAAACAAATAAAATTCTCAATGTGTCACTGCTAAAAAGTTCGTAATTCAAAATAATTTTTTTAAAGCCTGAACAATTTCAAACTCAAGCGTTAAGTCAATATTTAAAAAGTTTATTTTCAAGTGTACGGATACTTTTTCCAGCAAGTGTATGTACATGTTGTGCATATGTATTTTGATTGGAGAAAATTATATATGTAAGTAAGTATTTGCACAAAGACTATTATTAACTTAAAGGAGTTATGAGACAATTTTTATTGTTTCGCTTTCCGCGAATTAGAGATAACTTTCATTGTCTGCCTTTAACTAGTTGAAGAATGACATTATTTTAATTTTTTGTGGGTTAGCTAAGATTAAGAAGGATATGTGCTAAAATTAGAACACACTACAATTTTTGAAATTAACACAACTTTTTGACTTTACTGAGACTTTTCATCAAACGAACATCAGTTGAGGTTGAGAAAAAAACATAATGGGCTAGTACAAAAAAACTAAATTCTCTATTAAAATATAAAATGTATTATTTAATAAGTTTTATATAATTGATGAATTAATTACATTCAATATTTATATTTACTAATTTCAGAGATATTTTATTCAAAGAAATCAGTGCTGTCAAGATATAAATCTTTGTCTAAATTGCCAAAGGAAAGTCTCTATTAAAAAATTGAAAAAAGTGAATTGGAAAAAAGTAAGAAAATACGATGCCATAATTGAATATGGAAAATAAACATAAACCATATTTGAGTGGCAATGTTATTATTTTTTTTTGGCTGCAGATATGAACAAGTTTATATCAGATGCTATATTTGGTAGTCGCTTATTATTAAAAAATATATACAACTGAAATTTGCGACAAATCTGTTTAATATATATAAAGGGTGATCCATTTCGAGGTTCCCTACTTAAAAAAAAAGCAGAAAGTTCAAATTTAATGGGGAATGTTTATTATCATTTGAAAGAACATTCTTTGGCATTTATTTTTTGAAGATTATGTCTATCAAATGTTGGTCGCGGCTACGTCTCAGATGGTCCATCCGTTGAGTCCAATTTTCGATGACTCGTTCGAGCATTTCGACTAGTAACTGGCGAATGACACGCGTGATGTTTTGCTCCAAGGCCTGAATCGAAGCGGGATTGTCCGCATAAACTTTAGACCTTACATATCCCCACAGGAAAAAGTCTAACGGTGTGATATCACATGACCTTGGTGGCCAATCGCCCGGCCCAAAACGTGATATTATCTGCTCACCGAAGTGTTCTCTCAATAAATCCATTGATTGATGCGCTGTGTGGGAAGTGGCACCGTCTTGTTGAAACCAAATGTCGCCGAGATCACGAGATTCAATTTCAGGCATCAAATAGTCGGTTATCATGGCACGGTAACGGTCGTCATTGACGGTTACGTTCTCACCGGCATCATTTTTGAAGAAATATGGACCGATTCCTCCACCGGCCCACAAACCACACCAAACCGTTGTTTTTTCTGAAATGAAGTGGCAGCTCTTGAATCTCTTCTGGTTGCTCTTCGTCCCAAAGGCGGCAATTTTGCTTGTTTACATACCCGTTGAGCCAGAAATGGGCCTCATCGCTGAACAAAGTTTGGCTCGAAAACGTCGGACCTTCTTGGAACTTTTCAAGAGCCCATAAAGCGAAGCGATGTTACTTGGGAACTTCGGGCGGCTTCAGTTCTTGCACAGGCTGTATTTGTAAGCTTTCAATATAAGATCTCGACTTAAAATGTGCCAAGTCGTTCCATACGTCAGTCCGAGTAGCTGCGAACGGCGCCGAATCGACTCTCCACAGTTTTCGTGTACACTCTCAGCTACAGTCGCTATATTTTCTTCACTGCATGCTGGACGTGGTCTATTCGGTCGAATAATATCCAATAATGAATCCTGGGTCTCAAGATGGGTGATGGTGTTGCGAATAGTACGCTCAGTAGGCCGATTATATTGACCATAAGTTGAGCGAAGTGCGCGAAATACATTCTTCACAGAACGTGAATTTTCGTAATAAACTTGAACGATTTGTAAACTTTGGTCAGGCGTAAGTCTTTCCATGATGAAATGCCAAACAATACTAAACAAAAATAACATGACAGCATGACACGACTCACACGTGATCTGCCAAAAAAAGGCTATTGAAAAAAGTATCTCTACTTGGATTTCGGTTTAAGTGACAAAACATGGTTCTACGGGATTTATTTTTGGATTACTGAATAATGGGCATAAAAATTACACATATCGCACCTGTACCTCTAAAGTGAGTCAACTCAAAATTTTTCAATTTTCACTTTTTGCAAGAAAACGATACACAGTGGTCATATCTATCCACTGTAAATATCTAACATCGATTTTTCTAGACTTTCGTAAAAAAAGTACAGT
The DNA here is from genome assembly GCA_963682025.1 of Cordilura impudica. Lineage (NCBI taxonomy): Eukaryota > Metazoa > Arthropoda > Insecta > Diptera > Scathophagidae > Cordilura > Cordilura impudica. The sequence goes on along the minus strand of OY821520.1, from coordinate 49,457,920 downwards.
TGTAACCCTCTTTGTGATATAAGAGTAGCATCTTTTGAATCCACTAAAAAGACATATTTTGAGTTCCACCCCAAAAATTGTTATTTTTGCTGATCATTGAAAAAATCGAAAAAACAGCTGCTGTTGTATACCTATTATTCGCAATTTTTTACAATGAAACACCTGTTTTTAAATTTTATAGAAAATACTAAAAAAACCCGTTTTTTGCCTCTACTGAAAATTTGTAAATTTTGAGTTGATTCACTTTAGAGGTACAGGTGCGATATGTACACCAAACTTAACTTAGATCTATATGATAGTTTAAGTGAATCTCCTTGCGTTCACATTTATGACCTGTAGATTGATTACAAGGCTTACATGAACACACAGGCGGACAGAGAGGCAAAAAATTGCCCCAGACAATGGTTCTGCACTATAGCAAAGTGGTACTTTAACGTAGTTGCTTTAAAAAGTTAAAATTTTTTATATGAAATAATACAAATATATTTAAAAATGATTGGATCTTAAAAGTTTATGGATGATTAATCCAAGTTTAATTATATTTATATATAACCAATTATTATACTTAAGAAATACTTAGAGAATTCTCTTATTTTGCTTATGATGCACATTTGTAAAGAAATACCTTTCAAATGGTATATTTTTCATAAAAAATGGTTGGTAACTGAGAATTTAGGAGATATCACAAAAAATCGCCATGCCTATTAAAATTATAGATATATGTATGTAGAGAACATGTTTTCGAAATACCAACGCATTGCGATAAATATGTTGGCGTGTGGCAACAACTACTCGTAAAGGTTTTGAAATTTAAAGATATATTTTTTATATCCCTTAGAGCTATATATATTCAAAAACACGTTCATCAAGTTTCAAAGCAATCCGCCAGCAATTGGAGTTTAGAAAAACTACTGCTCGACAAATAACAAAATTAAAAACAAAATTTTCCAAAAAATATATATAAGTATGTATTTTTTCACTGCCCGTTATTGACCTTATTTATTTAAAAAATTAACCCATTCCGAGTAAAACTGAGCTCTGGGCGAACAAATATTAGTAAAAGCTCGACCACTTTTAATACAAATGTTTGAAACTACACACTACATTGAAATTTGGCAAAAAAAAATATTTAAAAAGGAAATGACACAAATTTTTAAAGTTCAAAATATGAGGATATTACATACTTCACATTGCGAAGTAATCCGGCCAAAATTGTTGCTCGGGCGAACTACAAGAGCGTGTAAATGTGCTCTTATTTCCAATGACTTAGTCAAAGTTTATATTTTTTAGAGTTGTGGGGCGGGTGACTATTATTCGAAAAAGTTCGACGGCTTTCCATACAAATGCATGAAAATATTCACTCTATGGAAATTCAACATAATTTTACACTCTTTTTTCTAAAAATACATGGTAAAAATTACCATAAATTTTAAACCCTCATATAAAAAAATTAAAAAATGAAAAGATTAAAAAAAATTAAAAATAAAATATTTATATGCTTTTTTCGATAGGATCTACTAACTATGTTCATAGATATAAGTAGATGTATGTACTGCATACTTTACGTAATAATAAAAGAAGAAATTAAATTAGGTCAATATAAAAAATATTAAAAAAAGATTTTCTCCAGACTACCTCGAAACTTTTTTTTAATGAAAAATTATGGGATAATGAAGAGTAATAATTTTTAATCTGTTTATGACCGCTATTTTCAAATCCAAAAATAAAAAAATCATATGAGTAAACATGTAGTAATCAAAAATTTTTTATGGCACTTTTTTAAAATTATTCAACTGGATAATTTTTAATTTTTCGTTTTTCATTTAATTTATTTTTAATTTTTCAGGTTTCATTTTTAATTTTTTATTTTTTAATTTTCGTTTTTCATTTTTGATTTTTCATTTTTAATTTTTCGATTTTAATTTTTCATTTTCCATTTTTAATTTTTAATTTTTGTTTTTAATTTTTTATGTTTCATTTTTTATTTTTCATTTTTTATTTTAAATTTTTCGTTTATAATTTTTTATTTTTAATTTTTTTTGTTTCATTTTTTATTTTCATTTTTTATTTTTTATTTTTCATTTCTTATTTTTCATTTTTTATTTTTAATTTTTCGTTTTCAATTTTTAAGTTTTTATTTTTAATTTTTTATTTTTAATTCTTAATTTTTCATTTTTCAAAACGTTTTTATAACGCCATTCGCTCCCTCATTTTATCTCCAAATTCTTTTTAATGAAACCATGCCTTCATTTTATCTCCAAACACTTTCCAATGAATTGTGCCTTCATTTTATCTTCAAACACTTCCTTTTTACTGCCATTCGTAAATTTTTTTTATTTATATTTGATTAGAATTAATATTAAATGCAGTGATAATTGTGTTATTTATATGGAATAAATTATAACGGTAAGAATACTTTTAAATGAGGAAATTAATTATAAATATTTATAATAAGTGAAGAAATATAATACAGAAAACAGCTAAAAATATATTTGTATTTCGATCCATCTTTCTTAGTTTCAGCAAATTGAACTCAATCCATACATCTTTTATTCATAAAGTATATGAAGATCATAAGCTTTATTTTGATATATCTTCTATATAAATATCAGGAATTATTTAATACCGGCATTGCATTCCACTCATAACTAAGCTTCTTATTTGAAATTGCAAAAAAATCATTTAATTTATTTATGTATCACATATCACATACATTATGACCAACTTACGAACCGCTACGTCGTTGTAGAGGAAATTAGTTATTTTTCTTTATCACCCCAAAATTGCTTAAACAACTATACTTTAGGGTCTATTACCCATAACAATGTCAGCGACATTTGCGAATCTTGCCAAATTTGCATACATAAATACATATAACATACGTATGTATACAAAAGCAATAAAAAGCAGTCACTGTTAACATGCTGAACTTTATGACACCACATCAACAATAATAACACAGTAAAAAAAAATACAACTATATGGCAGCTGAAACAGCTTAAAAGGATAACACATATCAAAATTGTATTATTTGAGAAACCTCAATTTTTCAGTACAACTAAAGGATTTTACGACCATCAACACCAAGCGTCAACCGCCATCAATTCACCAACACCACCACCCCTTTAGCAATAACATCTCTCCCCAACGTCGTCGTCTCCATCGACGACCTCATCATCATCATCGCCAAGGCGTAAATGAGTAATGTGGAGCTGTTAAAAGCATTCTACATATGAGATCTTTCATCATGTGTCCGTAGTTTAAGAGTAAGGTGGCACATACTTGAGTGATATTCTTCTTTTATATATAAAATATGCCATTCAAAACATCTGATTTCGACTTGAAATAATCAAACTATGATGATTCAAAAAAACCAAATTTGAAAACTAATTTTAGATCCAGTGAGCTCGCAAAATCTTTCTTACTGCCGAATATTGATGTGAAAATATCAAAAATTTCTATATAAGGGCCACAATAATCCACACACATGTTAAGAGATATAACAGTATGCGAAGAAAAAGAATAAGAAGAAGGGAACAGTAACATTTTAATACCAACCGCTGAGCTCTGTATATAAACCCAGTTAAAAAACGACAAGGCAGAATAATAAGACCAACAAAAAAAAACTTTGTGAATCGTGAAATTATGCTTGACTTGTAAATAAGAAAATGACGCAATTTGTGTTATAATGAAGCATGTGTCATAAGTCTTAAGACGGACGGTTGGGCAAACAACTTCCAACAGCATACAGCAAATTGCGGCAACAGCAATGGCATCGTTTGTATGGTATTTAGTAGCTGAGAATACAGCGTAAATAATAAACTCATCGAAAATCATATTTTGAACGTAATAATTGCAAAAAAAAAAAAAGGAGACTTCTTTCTTCGTTCGTAAGACACCAGAAAAATAAAGTTGATTATTAAACGAACCCTTACGAGATAGCAATGAATTGGTGGTAAGAAAAAAAGAAACGCGTGAGTGTTGCAAGGACATACGCACATATTTTTTTTAACAAAAAATTACAGCCGCTTCATAAATAAGTGTATTCCGATGATGGTGTAAAAACTAATCAGCAATTATTTCATCTGTTCGTGAGAAAAAATTGTTTACAAATAATATAATTTCGTTGTTAAGAATTGTTTAATAGCTGATCGGACATTCCAACCGAATAACCATGCTTTAAAGACTGTATATTAACCAACATCATGAATAAAAATATATTTTTCAAATACTAAAATCTACCACAAATATTGTGTGGAGTGTTACTCGCTCTCGAGGACTGTGACCAGCACTTAGAGAATTTCCTTTCTTTGCTAATAAAAAGGAAAATCTAGATTATTTATTTCAAAAACTCTAATTTATAGATAAAAAATAAAATATTTTTTTTTACAATTTAAACGTAGAGGTCCAAAATACTAGTATTAATTTCAATATGCAACAGTATGCATTTTTTATGACACGTGATAACAACTGGTTATCTGATAACAAAAACAGTCGAAATTTAATATTTTATGAATAAAATTCGGCATTTACGAAGATTCCGCTTCACCGATTTAAACATAACTTAAGAACAGCTTAACCAAATTTATATATTAAAAGAATTTATGAATAAACTTTGCATTCAAGATTTTTTTCAATATTTTTCTTCTCTCAAACCTCTATAACTAGAGTTCTAATTAACGTAGGCTTGTGACATAGGTCTAAGAACACTCAGTGGATCAAGCTCCTTCTTTTGAGCTATTAACTGCTTAAATTCGTTGGGTTTAAGGAAAGTTATGCGTGGAGAATCAACTTTACTTTTACTGTACGTTAACTTATCTTGGCATATTTTGGCATTACTGTACGTTAACTTCTCTTGGCAAATTCGTTGGGTTTGAGGAAAGTTATGCGTGGACAATTAACTTTACTTTTACTGTACGTTAACTTCTCTTGGCATATTTTGGCATTACTGTACGTTAACTTCTCTTGGCAAATTTTGGTATTATATTATAAAAATTAATATAATATAATATAATATAATGCTGCGGAGCAGCAGGGGTCCTCTAGTTTTATTATAAAAAATATTGAAACATGTTAATCTAAATTACCTCTAAGTTATGCTAATATTATTTTTTGAAATACTCAACAGTTTCTGAGTTATTCCTTAGGCGTTCAGAATGTAAAACATGCTGCCCTAATCAGAAAGGAAAATGTAATTATGCCGCCATTACATATCAAGCTTGAATTAAAAAAAAAAAATTTGTTAAGGCACTAGACAAAGATAGTGAAGCTTTTACTTATTTAAAAACAATACTCACAAATCTTTCTTGGGAAAATTTTCTGAAGGCGTTTTCATTGGTCTACAGATCCGAAAACTATACCTTCCTTTGACACACTATTATCACCCGATGAGCTGCATGAAAGCCACATCGTTTGATTATTTCATGAAGTAAGCGGAGTCCAGATTATTACACAATCATTTGCGATTTACTTGTAATATTTTTTTTTTGTACAGTCAAGCAAATTTCAGGCTAATTTCAGCGACGTACATGATGAACGATTTCACCAACAACTTAAGCCCATGGATTGTGGAATGAAAATATGATGTGAGATTTTATTTGACTCCATATAAAAGAATCAAAACCTTAAGTCCATAGTAGGCAAAACAAAGTTAATATCATTTTAAGATCATTTTTTATTATTATTTATTTAACTTTGTAATACTTATTTACAACTAAACTAAATGAAAATTCATAATCTTTATGAAAACCAGGCACCTTCATTTTGTTGGGAATAAAATCAACATCTACCTGTAAATTTTCAAGGTATATGTCTCGTTTTATTTACTTGTGTAGCTTTCTAATTTAGCAATAAAAAAATGTCATAATCTGCCACTTCAGATTTTTTATGAATTAAAAAAAAAAAAATATTTCAAATTTGCGCAAAAAATACTATCACAACTAAGACGTAATTAAAATTAAAAATTTTTTATGTTTATTACAAAAAAATTGGGCAAATTGTTCTAAAGCTATGGTAAAATTGGTGGAGCATTTAGTTCAAAAATCCAAAACTTTAGAAAAATTTAAAAAATTAAAACATATTCATAGAATTTTTAACTTCGTCAATGTTTGTTGTTAGAGAACCACAAAATAAAAAAAATATAGAGGGTATCTTTATTATTATTTTTTATTTTTTGATACTATTATTAGTCTGTTGACTTATAATCCGGTTAATTCGAAAAAATTACTTAAACTAGCAGATTCCAGCGCTCGAAATTCGAGTGCAATTTCTACACAGCTTTATCTTTCAACTTAACCAATTCACAAACCAACACTTTTATGGTTTATTATTATTATGAATGAAGATAACAAGCTCATTAACAAACACATTAACAAATTCTATAAAACACGCATAGCTTACGTATAATTTTATGTATGTATGTTGCTACAACTGTAAATGCAATTTACTCAAAATAAAGAAAAAAATTTAAAAATCTGTAAATTTGCAAAACGGCTAAGAAGAAATACATTTCAAATATCATACGTTTGGTGAAAGTCGGAATAAAAGAAGAAGAAAACAAAATAGAAGAAAATATCGATCAAAAGAAATCGCCTAGGCTATTAATATTATAGATTTCCAGTAGAGGTAATCTAAAATTATTTTGGCAAATATTTTGCAGTTTCGGAGTTATTCCTTAGGCGTTCAGAATGTAAAACATGCTGTCCTAATCAAAAAGGAAAATGTAATTATGCCGCCATCATATATCAAGCTTGAATTAGAAAACAATTTTGTTAAGGCACCAGACAAAGATAGTGAAGTGTTTATTCATTTAAAAAAAATACTTACAAATCTTTCTATGGGCAAATTTTCAGAAGGCGTTTTCATTCATCCATAGATCTGAAAACTATACCTTCATTTGATGAGAAAGCTGCCTGAAAGCTGCCTGAAAGCCACATCGATTGATTATTTCATGAAGTAAGTGGAGTCCACATTATGAAAAAATCATTCGCGATTTATTTGTAATACTTTTTTTGTACAGTCAATCTAATTTCAAACTAATTTTTAGCGACGAGCATGGTGAACGATTCCACCAACAACTTAAACCCGTGCATTGTGGAACGAAAATATGATGGGAGATTTTATTTGGTTTCTAATAAAAGAATCAAAACCTGAAGTCCACAGCAGATAAAACAAAGTCAATATCATTATACCTTATACCACTATGTGGTTTGGGTATAATGACTTTGTACTGTCGTTTGTAACTACCAAAACCATCTTTTATTATACCGATCGACTCAGAATCAATTTCTGAGGCGATTTAGCGATGTCCGTGCGTCCGTCTGTCCGTCTGTGTGTCCATGTAAACATTGTAATCAAACTACAAGTCGCAAATATGAATATATTTTGAAGAACTTTGGTATATAAGCTTTTATCGGCCATAGGAGGAACGCTGTCGGAATTTGTGAAAATTGGTGTATGTTCAGACCTAGTCTCCGTATAAATGGAACCTATGAAATCGACTTAAATTTTCATAAAATCCAAATTATTATATAGATCTCAGTCAAATTGGGTTTGTATATGTTTATTAATCAGTAGTCCAACAATAATCCCCATAGGACAATTCTTAGTCATAGGCCCCATATAGAGCTGCTCCCGATCTTCACATAAATCTATCAAAAAACAAAAATATTGCACAGATTTTTCTCAAATTTGGTTTGCATATATTTTGTCAAAATATATGTGACTTTACCAATTATGGTCAAAATCGGTATATTTTCCGACCAAGTCCCCATACATATATAGCACTTTTTCATATCTGAAGCCAAAAAAATTAATAACAATGCCATTCAAATTTGGTTTATCCTTATTTTCTATATCCAATTAGTTGGAAACCATGGTTTAGGGTATCGAATAATTTTTCATTAAATTTTTTTCTTTCAATGTGTTTGTAATCTATATATATAAAAAAAATTATGAATATTTAAATAAAATTCATTAAATTGTGAATTTTTAGATAAATGTCATTAAATTTCATACAGAAGAGATATAAATTGGTTTGTTAATAAATAATTTTATAGGAGCGTAAAGATGTGCCAGTCAATTTTCATAATTCAGCACTAATTTAATAAACATAAGCACATCATTGTATAGTTTTTATTTGAAGCTTGTGTTAGTAGTAGCTTTAAATGAGTTTAACTCCAAAACAATGTTCCAGATGGTGAAAAGCTGTAAATATGGTGGACAGCTAAAAAGCAATACCTTTCAAATTGTATATTTCTTGTCGAAATTGATTGATAACTAAAAGCGTAAAATCAATCACAAGAAATCGCTTTGCCTTTAATATTATACTAGCAGATTCCAGCACTCGAAATTCGAGTGCAAATTCTAGGAATTTTTCTTCTATTTATTTAGTAAAGACCGTAAAGTTATGCTTCACAATTCAATTCATTTTAAATGAAGATAACAAACTCAACACATTAACACAAACATATTAATAAATTTAATAAACACACACATAGCATTGTATAATTATACCCTATATCACTATGTGGCTTGGGTATAATGACTTTGTGCTGCTGTTTGTAACAACCAAAAATATTTGACCTACACCCATCTTTAATTATACCGATCGAATCAGAATCACAATCTGATTCGATTTAACGATGTCCGTCCGTCCGTCCGTCCATCCGTCTGTGTGTCCATGTAAAGCTTTTAATCAAACTGCAGGTCGCTAATATGAATATATTTTGACGAAATTTGGTATTTGATCTTTCATCGGCCATGTGATGAATGCTATTGAAACTGATGGGAAGCGGTCCATGTTCAGACCTAGCCCCCATACAAATGACCACTATGAAATCAACATATATTGCCACAAGATCCAAATTATCATACAAATCTTAGTCAAATTGGGTTTGTATATGTTTATTACATCCATTAATCTGTAGTCCAAAAATGATCCCTATCGGACAACTCTTAGTCATAGGCCCCATATTGAGCTGCTTCCCGATCTTCACTTAAATCTATCAAAAAACAAAAATATTGCACTGATTCTTCTCAAATTTTGTTTGTATAAATTTTTGCAAAATACAAGAGACTTTACCAAACATGGTCAGGATCGGTCCATTTTTGGGCCTAGTCCTCATATAGATATAGCATCCGATATGAACTTTTTCATATCTGCAGCCGAAAAAATTAATGAAAATCCCACTCAAATTTGGTTTATGTTTATTTTCTATATCCAGTTAGTTGGGCCTGAGAGATAGGGTAGATAAACGCATGGTATAGGGTATCGTATAGTCGGTCTAGAGAATATTGTGGACTAAATATTATAACACTGCAGCATTTGTCAGGCCGAACTTTATGTAGTCCTTAGTCTGATATCCAAAATACCGATTTACTCAAGTAATTTCACCGATTTACTCAAGTAATTGATGAACGGAATGCTATACTTAGGTGACCAAGAGAGGAACAACATTACATTCCCTTAAAATATAAGAGGGCCGAAAATATCGTGTTGAGTTTTGATATATAAACGTGTTTTATACAAACTTTTAGTCATATAAAAAACATTTTAATGGTACAAAGAGAAAATTCAGGGTAGAAAAAATAAACTGAAGGGAAAGAAACTTTCGAGTATATCTGTCAATTCTTGGCTCTGGTGATGTTAGAACCGGCGGTTATGAGGTTATAACCGGACATCAAAAATAAATAATCTAACCCATAAAAACAAAGTTTTTATTAACTCTTTCTTTCCTTCTGGATATGAGTTTTGTATTTCTCCGCGAATGTTCTTGATTTTGCTTGACTATTTTAAAATTAATATCTGGTCCCAAAAGGTCTATGGACCAAGTTTCAGATTCATTGGATGAGGGGAAATGGAGCTTAAATCACTCCGTGCCTGTGCGTGACTATATCTAAGTTAATATTTGGTGCCAACAAGTATAGAGAGGAAATGGAGGGGAAATGGGTTTAAATCACTCCGTGACTGTGCGTGACTATCCTAAAATTAATCTTTGGCCACAACAAGTCTGCGGACAAAGTTTTAGATCGATCGGATAAGTGGAAGTGAGGTTTTAATCTCTCCGTGACTGTGCGTGACTATGCGTGACTGTAAGTGACTATCTTAAAATTAATCTTTGACCACAACAAGTCTATAGACAAAGTTTCAGCTTGATCGGATAACTGGTTTAGATCACTCCGTGTCTGTGCGTGACTATGCGTGACTGTATCTAAAATTAATCTTAAAATTAATCTTTGGCCACAACAAGTCTATGGACAAAGTTTTAGATTGATCGGGTGACTGGAAGTGAGGTTTTAATCTCTTCTTCAGTTAATATTTTTTCACGGCAAGTCTATCGACCAAGTTTCAGATCGAGCGGATAACGAAAATGGGTTTTAAAGCACTCCGTGAGACTGTGCGTGACTACCCCAAAATTAATCTATAGTTACAACAAGACAATGGGCCAAGTGTCACACCAATTGGATTAGGGGGAATGGGGTTGCCCCATGGCAGACAGACAGACGGACAGAGGGTATGAGTTAAAAGAAAGAGTTTAAAAAAATCAATTTCAGGTCAGATTGTCATGCATTTTGGGCTACCAAATATGTTAAAGTTACACTAATAGCGATAATATTCGGAAATGTCACCTATGTGAAATCGTATACAAACCCAATTCTAATAGAATATGTTACAATTGCAAATCTTGACACAGATTAAAGTGAATATTACAAAAATTGGCGTAAAAACTTTATTTCAAATCGAAATTTATGCAATAAAAATAATATGGCTCCTATGGAAAATTAAGTCGATTTCATAAGAATGCTTAACTTTTTTTAAAAACTTCTGAATATCCCTACTATTTAAATATGACCCACTGTATTTTAGAGGCTGTACTAGGCCAACATTGACAATTTAATTGCTAGTCTTTAGATGCTAATTTTCGGTCATAAATTAAAAATGACAAACTTATGATTAGCCGTTGTAACTTGAATGGCTGCTATATTATACTTCATGATTAAAACACAAGCAAAATATTGCGTGAACAAAAACTTTTCCTACGTTATTAATTAAAATATTTAATATTCAAGACAAATGACTGCCCAAAAAAACTCCGCCCATTCAAGAAAATTTATAAACTCTAGTCTAAACATGAATGGTCTACAATGATTGATATATTAGTTGTTCAAATCTAGTGATGTTACGATGTTACGGACTAATGATGAAATAAAGTTCGCAAGACCAAGTGACATATTGGCGGCAGCAACGACCACACCTACCACTTGGTGCGTGTAGCTACATGGAGAATTTTGTGGTAATTTTAATGATTTCTTTAAGCAAGACGCGCGCAACTCGTCAATTCTGCTCTTTCTGCGATACAGTAGCCAAATGCGTGCCAGTCGTTTTATGAGTTTGTTACATGCAAACGTTAACCAAAAACGAATGAACAACATCATTATGATCATCATTTTCCTCATTGGGAGTCAAAAATTGCAAGAGTGATGTTAATATGCGCGCCCTCATCATCATAAATTTTTTAATTTTTTTATATTTTTTATTTTTAAATGATTAACAACTTTTGTAGACATAAAGATGTTTTAAATTCTAACTTTGCATCAAACAGGTGTAGAGTTGACTTAGAGAAATAAACCGAAGAAACTTGTTCTGCTTTGGTGGGTGCAACACAGCCACATCAGCCATCCATCGTCTGCTACATGTTTATCTCATCAAAAATTATATATGTAGCTTCAAATTCAGTCAAGAACTAGCAGATAGTTGTGGTTATTCTTGTCGAGCTACTGATCTACATATATTCATGAAAATTTTCATTTACCGCATAACATTTACTCACGCATTAGATCGTGATGATGCACATGCAATGAAACAACTGGAATATGTTCAACTACAAATATGAACTTTGTAGTAAATAAATGATATTATATGGAAGACAGCCATGGTTGAAAGATGACGACGACGATGACGACGATGATGATGTTAGGTAAAGCTACTACTGTATTGTTCAATTTACAGTTATTTTGCTGGTAACTTTTTTTAAATAAATAATTGCAAGTCTGAAGGAAGCCCGTGATTGATCACTATTTGTACAACATGAGAAATTTACAAGAACAGCGATTTTAATGGTAATTGAGACAAGATAGTAGAACCATTTCCATTATGTCAAATTAGTTCAACTTGTTTCTTATGCAACTTTGTAATGGAAATTATCAGTTGGTATCGATATTAGTGAATAATTTTTATATATCTATGATATTAATAGGCTAAGCGATTTCTTGTGACCGATGTTCTGTTCTACCGTTTTATCCCGATTTTGACAAAACGTATATTATTTGAAAGGTATTTCTTTTTAGCCGTTTAGCCGTTTTGCAGATTTACAGATTTTTAAATTTTTTTCCTTTATTTTGAGTTAATTGCATTTAAAGTTTCTACTAACACATGCATAAAATTATACATATGCTAAGTGTGTTTTATTAAATTTGTTGATGTGTTTGTTAACGAGTTTGTTATCTTCATTCACAATAATAATAAACCATAAAAGTGTTGGTTTGTGAATTGGCTAAGTTGAGAAATAAAGCTGCCTAGAAATTGCATTCGAATTTCGAGCGCTGGAATCTGGTAGTTACATAGTATTTCAGTTAATAATGTGATGTTTGAGTCATATAGAAATTAATCGTTGCAATTTAATTGTAGATTTAGATACATAACAACTTTAGATGCAAACCAGTGTGGTTATTATCTCTGCTACTTAATGTTAATGGTTAAATGGACAAAACGACTTTCATTACACAGTACAACGCATGATTTCGGGACTCAATTTTGATAATTTTGTGTGAAAGTAGCCTAAAAAGTAAGAACTTCTGTATCATTCGTTTGGTCATGTTACATCAACAAATAATTTTAATATTTTTTTGAAGTTAGTAAGTATCGTATAGGGGAATTTGTCACGTTTTAGGCTCTTTTGTTTGGCATCACTCGAGAACCACTGCTCGGATTTCGCTGAAACAATTTTTGAAAAATCAAGAATTACAATTACTTTCATCTGTTTATATAACGTTTCGCTACATAAGCAACAGTTTCGCAGTTATAAATAAATGTATGAAGAAAAAAAAAATATTTTTTGCCTAAAAAAATTTTTTTTTTTTTTTTTAATTCATAAAAAATCCAAAACGGTCAAAAGTGCCAAGTCCTATTACTTTTGCGTAAAGTCACATAACATATGAACAAAATGAGACATAAATCATGAAAATCGATGAACGCGTTTCGCTTTCATTCCAATTAAGTGAAGGTATGAATTTCAAAAAATTGCTCGAGATATGCACAAAATTCTTTGGAAAAAACATTGATGACTTTTTTTATGATTTTCAGAATTTAAAAAAAAATGCAATAAACAAAAGGTTATTTGATTTTTATGATTGCGGTAGCAAGGTAATAAACGCTAATAAATGTGCGTGGACAAAAATGAAAAAAGGAAAGTGCACTTTTTAAATTAATTGGGGTTTTCCGTTAGTTACCTGAATAATTTTTTTACGGAAATTACGGAAATTTGCGCCCATTCATAAGTACCTGTCAGTAAAATATTGAAATATACGTAGTATTTATAGGTTTGATCGGTTTTTGTCATTCAACAATTGCCGACGAACACGAACAAATAACAAGCTATTTTTTTTCCGGTTTTCTAAAAGTGAATAACAACAAAACATATAATATATTTCAATATGGAAAATAACAATTCCCCAAAATTGGATGATTTTTGTTACGTTTGTGGTCATATCGTCCTAAAAATAGACCAAAAGGGTCGAAAAAACTTGTTTAGTGAGGAATTCAAAACAGCGTATTGTCATTATTTTGATGAAGCAGATTTAAGTGGTGCAAATTTTACGCCGAACACAGTGTGCAAAAATTGTTATAATACCCTTATAATGTGGATACATGGAAAAGGTGGAGAGTTTTCTTTTATGAAGCCAGTAATTTGGGTGGAAGACCTAGGTGGACATAATAAATCCAGGTGCTAGGCATGCATAAATTCTCGTCATGGATTAAACAGAAAACAATTGAAAACAAAAGTATACATTGCTGCTTTTACTGCCACACTTCCATGCCAATGGAAAAGCGATTCAAAGGCAAAAAATTGGATGCATTGCTTGCGGAGGTTTGTTGGTGGAGTTCTAATATTATGCAGTTTGAAGATGAAAGCACCGAAGATGAAGATGACAATGAAATTGGTGGACACACTGAACAAAACATGCCCTTGACTATTATGTCTAACTCGGATGATGATGCAGACTCAGAACACGAATATGAACAACCTACGAAGAAACCAAGGTCATCAGAACCACAAGCGTCAACTTCAACGAGGATGGATAGTGACAATAATTGAAAATGTTCTAAATTTTGTTTCCATGCACAGATAACATATAAAAATCACATATTTTCTGTGTAAGAATAGCTGTAATATGAATCGGAATGTTTTTTTCATGCAAAATAAAGTTTACAAAAAAAAAAATAAATTTTTAGGCAAAACTGTTGCTTATGTAGCGAAACGTTATATACTCAGATGAAAGTAATTGTAATTCTTGATTTTTCAAAAATTGTTTCAGCGAAATCCGAGTAGTGGTTCTCGAGTTATGCCAAACAAAAGAGCCTAAAACGCGACAAATTCCCCTATACGATACTTACTAACTTCAAAAAAATATTAAAATTATTTGTTGATGTAACATGACCAAACGAATGATACAGAAGTTCTTATTTTTTAGGCTACTTTCACATAAAATTATCAAAATTGAGTCCCGAATCAATAAGCTTAAAAATGTTGTACTGTGTTATACATTTTTAAAATTGTTAGGGGATGTAAAATATTCATATATTTAGATTATTGTTGAGATTAATTGAAGAACCCTTTTTTGAATAACGGTAGTAGCTCCGCATCGAGGAAACAGTTGATGTTGAAACCCTATATCATGAGCTTTTGGAGGCTATAGAAGGAAGAGAAACATAAACCTGATTTTAGTTGCTTTGTTATGAATTTATGGATTACGGAGCTAAAAAAAAGTTCATTTCTGATGCTATTTTATACGGCAACTAAGGTGAAAAATCGACTGACCATAACCATATTTATAAGGTCAGCAGATTTGGATAATATCTATAGTATTTTTTATATATACTTATATCTGTGCTTTATATTTACGTGAAATCACAATTTCTCTAATACTGTTTTTTAAAAAGTTATTAAATAAAACATACTGACCTAAGTCGCAGTAAAGCCCCATTACATTTACATAAAAAGTTACTTTTCTCGAAAGCATGAATTTAGACTTAGACGGTTAATGTTTGTGACCACAGATATAATGAAGAGGTATTGTGAGTTGGTTTGTTTGTTTGTATTAGGTAATCTCCGTAACTACTCATCTGACCTTTTCACAGAGCCTTATAATTTTTTCTTACATATTTTTAGTGGGCGTGGTACCTCCCATACAATGTAAATTTATAATATCATAATATTGAGTACTATAATAAGGAGAACTTTGCAAATTTGTGTGAGGTCACCTATTATTAATGCTAGTAGCTATGTTGGAAATGGGCGGGATCGAATAAGTAGGGTTGGTACCTCCCATAAAAAGTAATTACTCAATATTATATATATCGAGTACTATGACAGAGACAGGTGTGCAACTTTTTCTTAGGTCATCTTTTATTAACGTGAATAGTCAGAAAAAGTGGGCGGGATCGGAAAAGGGGCATGGCACCCCCACAATAAAAAGTAAATTCTAAATGTCATATATCTGGAGTATTATAATAGTGAGAGCCTTGGGACTTCGCGTGAGCCCTTTCATTACATTGCGAGAGGGGGAAGGGGCAGCGCAGCATACCGGGTTACGTCTAGTTTTATATATTTAAGTGAACACATATCTTTTATTTACGCAAAGTCTTTTAAGTTTTTTCTATTTAGCGCTTTTTTAAAAATTGACGCTTTTCGGTTTTATTTTTAGTGCTTTTAGCGCCTCTTAAATACAACAGTTCATGTTAAACAAAATTGTTAAATAGTATAACTTTGACTTGAATTCTCGTTTGATTGTTTTCAGCAAATATATATGAATTTAACTTTTTACCAAACAAACTATCTACTGCTTTTAATTACTGATGAGGGTTGGTGACTGTTCCCGAAACAGCTGCATAACCTGACATGCAGAATATAGATCAATTTTTGAAACAAATGTGCCAATGCGTTTTTGATTTATTTAAAGTAAACAAGTAATAAATTATAGTCGGTTTAGACCGATAGATTTAAGTGAAGATCGGGAAGCAGCTCTATATGAGGCCTATGACTAAGAGTTGTCCAATAGGGATCATTTTTGGATTATAGCTTACGTACTAAATTTCATCAAAATATTTTCATATTTGCGACCTGCAGTTTGATTACAAGCTTTACATGGACACACAGACGGACGGACGGACGGACGGACATCGTTAAATCGAATCAGATAGTGATTCTGATTCGATCGGAATAATAAAAGATGGGTCTAGGTCAAATATTTTTGGTAGTTACAAACAGTCAAAATCAAAGTCATTATACCCAAACCACATAGTGGTAGAAGGTATAAAACCATTTGATCTTGAGCCTGAATAATTTCAAACTCAAATGGTACATAGTTGAACATCTTCACTACCAAATTTAACTTTTGGGTCAAAGAAACTCTCAATTGGTTTTCTTATTCATCAGTAAGGTAAACATTATTTAATAAGATAAATAAGATGATTAACAAAGATTTCGATACGTCAAGAAAAATTCCGATGCTAGCAAAAATCAGATGGCTGTGATATGAGCTATGAAATTTCAGAAAATTTTTCTATTAAAACTAGTTCTCTTTAAACATATAAAAAACCCAAATTTAATATTAAAACAAGTCTAGACCGACTGTACGCTACCATATACCATGCGTTTCGAGACCCTATGTCGTAGATCCAACTAATTAGATATAGAAAATAAGCATAAACCGAATTTGAGTGCCATTGTTATTATTATTTTTTTTTGCCTTCGGATATGAAAAAGTTCATATCGGATGCAATTCTTATTTGGGGACTAGGTCGAAAAATGGACCGACCTGGCTATATTTGGTAAGGTCACTTGTGTTTTGCAAAAACAGATACAAACCAAATTTGAGAAAAATCTGTGCAATATTTCTGTGTTTTAATAGATCGGGAATCAGCTTCATATGGGATCTGTGACTAAAAATTGTCCTGTAGGGTTAATTTGCATCTTATGGCAATTTAGGTCGATTTCATAGGGGTTATCTGTATGAGAACTAGGTCTGAAATTGCACCAATTTCAACAGCGTTCACGCTATGGCCGATAGAAACTTACATGCCAAATTTCATCAAAATATGTTCACGTGGGACCTGTAGTTTAATTACAATGTATACAATGACACACAGACGGACAGACGGACATCGCTAATCGACTCAGAAAGAGATTCTGATTCAGAGGTGATTCTGAGGCTAGCAGTATAATAAAAGTTTAGTTACAAACATCAGCACAAATTCATTATACCCTGACAACATAGTGGTAGAGGGTATGACAATACTATGGCCTGAAGATGAGGATAAGGGTTTAAGAAAATTTTTTGACGTATTTTATATCTATAATATTAATAGGCAAGGTGGTTTTTGTGACCGACATAAACTTTGTAGTTAATAACCGATTTTGACCAAACATACCTTATTTGAAAGGTATTTGTTTTTAGCTGTCCACCACATTTACAGATTTGCACCATCTGGAACATTTTTTTTGAGTAATGCTCATTTAAAGTTGCTACAAACACATACGTGAAACATATAGTGTGTGTGTGCTTATTGTATATATTAAAAGCTTTGTGTTGAATTTTGAATTGGCTAATATTGATTG
Organism: Cordilura impudica; assembly: GCA_963682025.1. Classification (NCBI taxonomy): domain Eukaryota; kingdom Metazoa; phylum Arthropoda; class Insecta; order Diptera; family Scathophagidae; genus Cordilura; species Cordilura impudica. The sequence goes on along the minus strand of OY821520.1, from coordinate 49,440,023 downwards.
GCATATCTTTAGGCTCCTTTAAAATTATTTACTAATAAACCCATTTATATATCTTCTACGTGATCAACTTATAATGAAATTAATTTCCAACTGTTATAGCTAGCTTTAAGAATAATTTTACTGTGATATTTTATTTTATTTTTACATTTTTATTTTAAATTTGTGTTTGATGTCATGCTGCATGTTTCGCATTAAAAACATATTACAATTAATGTGGAAATTGACTAAGGATTACATATTCAATAAAATACAAATCCTTGAAGATGGTGGAAAAATCCCAACGAAACGTTGGATTAAAAAAATGAAATAATAATCTTTTATTTAAATTAAAAACAAATGACCTTAAAAGCCTGTACGTAGAAATTGCCAATAAAATAATTTAAAAAGGTCGATTAAAAAATTTTAAAAGAAAGTAAAGGAATTTTATTTAAAAACTGTTGAATTTTGAATTGGCTTAAATTGATTAGCATACCTTTAGGCTCTTATAAAATTATTTACTAAATGAAAAAATAAAATTTCCTAGAATTTGCACTCGAATATCGAGAGCTGGCCTCTACTAGTATTTATTTTTATTTAAATGATATCAAATGTACAAATAATCAGCCCAATTACTTATATTCTCAAGAAATTTCTTTCTCACAGAAAATACTTTGCTCGAGAATAAAATCCTCTAATTATAAATAAGTGGCATCACCGAATTTCGAACCCTGTTGTTTTGCTTATTGACAATTAATTTTCTATTTTTTTATTGTATGTGCAAATCAAAAAAATTTGTTTTTAAAGAAGAATAAAATAAAAAAAATTGATGCGAGGAAATTGGTGTTGTAGAGGAAATTGGTGTTGTAGAATAACAACAACGAAATAGCTAAAGGATTACTAGAAGTCAATTGCGGGCTGAATCTGTGGAAAACGCAATCAATGCCTGAATTGGGTTTCATTGAAGTGAACAAAAGTTGAAGTTGGGATTTATATGCGGTCTTCAGGTTGGAGAACAATAAAATATTAATTTTTTTTTAATTTTTTTTTTATATCAAAATACTTCTTTCATTTTTATGTAAACTCCCGTATGTTATGTAAGGGAATTTTGTGAAGGAAAAAAATAAATAAATTCAAGTGCATTGAGAATAAGTACATTTTTCCCATCGAATTTTTTTTTTGAAGGAATTTTTATTCATAATAGGGAAAAGGGAGAAGTGAGAAATTTAATGCGGAATTTTTGTTTAGAATTGGGCTGAATATACAAGTTTTCTAAAAATTAATGCAGTTTTATAGTGTTACAAGTGTATATCTTCCGCTTTTTTTTAGCGCTTTTAGTTTCATTCATTTTTGGAGTAAATTTCACAAAAATTACGATTTGATGTTGGTCGATCGGATAACGAGAGTGCGCGAGATTGTTGATCTCATACATCGGATCAACAGTTGTGTTTTAGAAAGCTGTCCAAAAGAACGATGGCTCTCAACAATACGGATGACTTTTGGCGCCATTTTTAACGGCAGTTGAAACAAACATCCATGACAACATACCAGATACCAAGCACACGTTTTACAATGGGTTTCTCTGAGCCAAGCGAGAAGGCCAAGAATAAATCGTGAATATTATTATTTGGAAGGGATAAAAATTGGGCAAATGTTGGACAAAGTGTGTTGAATAATACAATTTTTGCTATTTTTTTTGCATTCAAAAAGACACGGTTATTGATCTGCCCTCATAATAAGTAAGCAATCTCTTCGACCATTTTTAGCTTTCACATGCTAAAGATAATACTATGAACTATTAAAGATATCTTTAAGTAAAATATGTAAGGGTCCAAAAGAAACTAACCCATTGTCTCACCTTTATAGTACATTAAGTTGCTGGAACTTATCAGTCTCTTCTTTTTCTATTCAAGTTGCAATGACAATTTAACCAAGCTATTGGTTTCAAATATTCATACACATTAAATTGAATAAAATTTTCTTTCTAATGGCATGAGAAATGAATGGCTTTCTACGTGCTACATAGCCGAGATATCTTCATAGATGTCTTGGCCGAAGGATTCTCTGAATCTGGAACTAACATGGGAAGCTGCAATTCTGGGTTTCTGTTTTACCGACGCCAAAATAGTTAACTTTTTGGACTCACTTAGTCTGGGTGGGGGGGGTCTATCACAGGAGCTTTTGACAAAACCAAATTAGTGGATTTGTAGTTTTGTCTTCTGCCTATGATTCGAGATCTATCACGAAAACATTTGCTCTCATTTCTCAATGGTAAAAATATAGTAATTCCAAATATTTTAATAAAATTTGTATTAAATTACAATTACAATTCCAGCTAAAGGAACTATTTTGCAGCTATAAAATGCTTATTCGCACTACAAGACTTGCAATTGATATGGGCACGCTAATGTAATATCGCTAAAATTGGAAAAAACTCAACTTGATCTTACTAATCCTGGTATGGGAAACATTTTTGCATTCTATTCTTTCTAATTTTTGGGTTAAATAGTTGATTCAGTAAGAGTTGATTGAAGTCATAGACAAAATGATACTGACTAGGAAGAGGTTTGTTGTTATTGCTAATCTAGCGCAATTTTTGTCTTGAATGTTTCTCCATATTTCATTTAAATTACAAAAATGTATCTCTCCTATTATTAGAAAATATCGTCACCTAAAATGCAGAATAACGTATCAAAAAAAAATCGAAATCGGGGTTTTCATTGATTATTTTTTATTGGATGAAACTACATGTTTGTGCAAAATTTTACACTGCTGCGCCCAAAACCAACTATTTTATATACAAAATTCAAAAAAACGTATCTTCAAATGCATGACTTTCATAAAGCAAAATAACGTATCATCACGCTTCTTTAAGAACTGAAAACTCAATAGTATTAAGTAAGCACTGATTTTTTTCTCATTATTCATAAGTGTTTATTTCGTTTACCGTTGACAAATAGTGTCAATTTTGTTTTGATGTAAAGTTACAAATTGCAATATTTAGAATGAATAAATAAATAAAAAAATCATGTGATTCCGATCACAAGGAAGATGTGTAAACATCTAAAAATTAAAGCGTTTTTTATTAACGTTGTGCTGAACGCTATTGAAATTGGTGAGAATCGGTCCATGTTCAGACCTAGTCCCCATACAAATGACCGGCATGTTTCCCTTAATGATCCATCGTGTGTAGTAATGTTTCATGTCCAAATTTATGTTTCAATTTTGGTTCGTCAAAAATCAAATTATTTTGATATTTTATGTTTCCAACCTGAATGTTCCACGGCTGTATCAATGTTTACTGTTTTTGCTCTATTATTTAATTGAGAGCAGTGCTGTAATGTTGTTTTGTATATCGGACTAAAGAAAATAAAACACAAAAATGGAGAAAATTTAAGATAATGAAAATTTTAACAATTTTATTAATAATAATGAATACTGATAATTGAGATTTTAAGAATTTTATAAACTAATATAAAAATGTATAAATTTTTATAAATTTTTGAAAATTTTATAGCTGAATATAAAATTTATTTTCTTCCGCATATATTTGTTTAATATGTACTAATACATATATTCAATTTTAAAAATTTTATAAATAATAATGATAATGAAAATTTTTAAGTATTTTATAAACTAATGTAAAAATATAGAAATTTTTATAAATTTTTGCAAATTTTATAGCTGAATATAAAATTTATTTTCTTCCACATATAGTTCTTTAGTATGTACTAATATATTCAATAAACAAACAGAATTGATGTTTCCATCGTCTGTATTAAAAAAAAAAATAATTTCGATTGAAAAATTTCGATAATGAATGCGACGATTCGACCCCAGATATTTGTAAAGTGTGAAATTGGTTTAAAATCACGTGATTTTACTAAAAACCTTTAAACTCTACTACCGGTTACATGTGTTCATTATTTTATTTATTTATAAAAATAATATTAAATGCAGTGATAATTGTTAAATATATACTCTATAAAATAAGTTGTAGTGTTACGAATAACTTTAAATGATTGAGAAAATTAATTATAAATTTTTATAAAAATAAATGTTTAATAAAATAGCAACATTCTATATGGAATACCGAAATTAGGCCCGTTTTAGAAAAAAACGTTTTTATAACGCTATTCGCTCCCTGATTTAATCTCCTTACACTTCATTTTGTCTCCAAACACTTCCAATAAAGTGTGCCTTCATTTTATCTCCAAACACTTACTTTTGCCTAGGCTATTAATATTATAGATTTATTGTATTATTGTATTATTTAAAAAAATTTTGTTTTATTATGCAAAATAGTAATAACTACTAAAACTGTTTATTAATGAAAGTTGTCAACATATAGTTGTGTCAATATTACTATATTGAAAAAAGAAAAAAACAGAAAAAACATTTCCAAATAGAGTAAAGACGCGGTTTTCTTTAGAACTCAAATAAAACTAAACAAAATACCGAAATATTTTGGTGCAATTCTGGAAATCATTGTGGTTTGTGAACAAAAACATCTATTCAAGCAGTAAGCGCTATCTACATGTGTATAGCAAGCAACTGCTATGTTTGTCGTACTTGATGGTTGCAGTTGTATGCTGTACATTCATGCCGCTTTCTGTTGGTTGATGAATCAGCTAAATAATTGTATCTTCTATTTCCGTAAATAGTTCCGCTTCCGTAAGGGAAGTTTGTGATTTTTACCCCCCTGATCGCGTAGATGTTTACACATCAAAAAGTGGGGTACTAATATGTGTTCTAATATAGAAAATAGTTATAACGAAATTGTAAATAGTTCCAAAAAAATTAATAAAAGAGAAGAAAATGGAAAGAAATATGAAGGCGTTTCAAAGGAAATGTTTGCGAAAAAAAGTTCAAGTCGACATTGCTCCAATTTTTCTGAACATGTGCGAAAAAAAATATTTGATCGTTTCTGGCAGATGTCATGAGACCAAAAAAAACTTTATGTAACCAATAAAATTGAATGCTCCAACATAAAGCGGATTTACGTAGAAGATTCTCGGCGTCCAATTACAAAATCACATTTTTTGAACAATAAAGCAGTACGTCTGCAAGTATGTAGTAAAATGTTTATGTCAGCCAACCTGAGGCATATCAGAATCAATGGTTAGAAATTGGGTGAATTTCAGTGATTTACATACTACACAATTGGGCCCGCAAAACGAAAACTTTTATGAAATGAAGCTAAAAGTAATACCAGCCAAGCGAAACTGTACGAAATGCGATTAAATTATTTGAACAAATAGTTAGAAGAAGTGCCAAAGCTGGAGTCTCATTACCGTCGTCAATATACAAATAAGCTTTACTTTCAGTCAGATTTTAAATCGTACAAACATGTATATGAAATCTATTCCAAAGAATGCGAGTCAAACAAAGAACATAGAATCACTGCCATATCTTATCCAAATTTTATGGAAGTTTAAAAAGAAAAAAAAAAAACATAATTATTCTCCTTTTAAACCCAAAAGTGATATGTGGAACACTTGTATATCATATGAATCCAGAAACTTATCGCAGGATCAGTAAGATAGCCGCATAAAAGAAATAGAGAACATGAGAAAAGAAAAACTTAATGATATAGAAAGTGCTAAGATGGAAGCAGTAAAACTTATTCCACATTCAAACGCAAATGCTTCGTATTACAAAATGAAATTCCAAATTCACATCTTTACTATTTATAATGTCATCACTCATGAATCCGACAACTACGTCTGGGATGAAACTGAAGGAACTCTTGTTGCATCTTCTATCGCAACAATTGTTATAAAACATTTACGAAATGCAATCTTTCATACGCCAAATATTCATCATCATGTTATATATTCTGACGAACGCTTTCCCTAAATCGAAATGTGGTTGTATCCAATGCTTTACTTTCTTTCTGTATTGAAAAAAAAAAAAAAAACGTTACTATTGAACATAAATATTTAATTGTAGGGCATACACAAATTGCATGCAATTCAACATATTCACTTATTTAAAGAAAAATTAATAACAGACAAATAAATTTACCTTCACAACTAGTTGACCTCAAAAAGATTCACGAAGAAACCCATTTCCTTTCAAAGTTCATCATCTACAACATGATTATTTTTATGACTATGAAGCTGTTCCCAGGCGCTACTCATCAATTGAACCAGGTAAATATACATTATCAGACAATACTTTTCAAAATAAAATGTTTCTCACTTCAGGTAAAAAGTCTGGAGACCCCACAGTTAGTATGATACATGCGTGTTTTGGCGTATGAATCAACCGGAACAATTTATTTTAAAACCAACATTAATGATGATTACCAGGTTCTTCCACAACGGACCTCAAAAACATTCGAATGCACTGAGGCTGTACTGAGGTAAAAAGAAATGGCAACATTTGCAGGACCTAAAGTCTTTGCTTCCAGCAATAATAATATTCCTTTTCAATAATTAATTATTTAAATGTTATCGCCATTCATTTTTAATTTATGTATTTAAAAATTAAAATAATTTTGTGTGTTTATTATATTTACTTAGTATGTTACTTACAAATGTGTTTAAATAACTTCAATGAATTACCTTATTTTGTTTAAACAATTATTTATTATTTAAAAAATTAAACAATTGAAATTTAAATAAAAATCTCTTATTATTTATTGAACTTGATATTTTACTTATATTTCAAAATTGTTTCATAATTTTAACTTTTGTTTAACTTTATGCCAAAACATTAGCATTGATGATGATACGTCGTTTTGTTTCAGAAAACCCAAATGCAAAATAATTTTTTCTCTATGATTACTTCAGTTGTTATGTTTTAAAACAATATAAAAAAAATTGTTTTTATATCTGATATACATATGTATGTATTTAGATTTTTACAACGTTTTTTTGCTTCTCCTATGAAAATTGATGTTACGTTATTTTGCATTTTAGTTGACGATATGTACATGATCTCGAACCGAACAAAAAACGAATTATTTGTAAAACATAAATACTAAGAATAGTTAACCCAAACAATATTTAATATTTTCATTTTCAAGTGTATGGATACTTTATTTTTAATGAGTTTAGTTATGATCGGACCACTAAGATCGACTATAACTCCCTTACTTATTGAAAGTTAGAAAGATATGCTTTTTAATAATTTAAATTCATCTTGAATCCATTTGTTTTGGCTGCAACATTTTTCACTAAAGTTGATTTTCTTTCCTATCCCTAAAGACATTGTCAAGTTAAGTTTTTAAAACATCATCAAATCTTAATATTGTGAGTACATATTTTAAACAAAAATCCCACATATCATTCATAAACACTTTGTTTGTCTTGTCTATTTTTACGACACACGAAACATGAACGGCTAACAATTTAAGAGTTAATAAAAATTCTAAAAACAAAAAAGGAAAGAAAACAACAGCTAACATTTACAATGCCAATATGTCTGCCTATTTATGAGTTGCAAAATCATGTATGAACATAGATATATAGTCCTAAGAACCTCCAGAGAGTACAGATGTACGAGTACGAGTATGTTTGTATGAGCATAACATTGATTTATAACATACTTTCTCGAGCACTTGCAAATAGATTTACGACGACAGTTTCTAAAATATTCACAATACTAACAACAACTGTCCAACGGACATATCACGATTACTCTTGTTTATTTAAGCATGCATATTCATGTTAAAAAAAAAAAAAACAACAGAAGAACAAAGGAATAAGAAGCAAACGAATTGAGCTACATTAAGCTGACTGTTTTCTCTGTGATTGTGGTTCTGATATGTAGAAGTCAGAGTTAGTAAAGAGTTTGTTTCTCAAAATTTATTTTTTATATCACAATTTAAAAATAAACTTTAAATCCTAGAACTCAATTCCAACAATTTTCATGTCACTATGTGGTTAGCGTATTACGATTTTGTGCTGACGTTTATAACTACCAAAAATATTTGACCTAGACCCATCTTTTATTATATCGAACAGCCCCAATATAAAGCTGCTTCCCGATCTTCACTTAAATTTATCAAAAAACAAAAATATTGCACGGATTTTGCTCAAATTTGGATTGTATATCTTTTTTCAAAATATAAGTGACTTTACCATATATGGTCAGGAGCGGTCCATTTTTCTATCTAGTCTCCATACAAATATATCATCAGATACGAACTTTTTCAGATCTGCAGGCAAAAAAATTACTAAAAATTCTATATAGATTTGATTTAAGACCGATTATAAGTTTTTTTTATTTTTTTTTTTTCAATAAAATAATTTTTTTGATTAAAAAATCTTGAATGAAAATACTTTAAAAATATTATTCAAATAAAATTTTTTAATTAAACTGGGCTAAACAGGGACATTTCAATGAATCATACAGGGTATTTCTGCTATCACAGTGATCGTGAATACAACAGAGTTGGCGGAGTGGAAATATTAGTCCGTAAAACTATTTTCCAGCAATTAACACAGAATTGATAGAAACTATTGGTATTAAAATTAAATTAATTGACAATAAAGTTATTCATGTATATGTTACTGTTACTTTCCGGGGGGTTCATCAAGTCCAAAAATGACTAAAAAATTAAATTTAGATCAGATCTTAGGAGGTTTTCGGAGTGACGACTTCTATTGTAGAAATTTAGCGTGCGGTTGTTCTTGAAGTAACTGTAGGATTAAAAAACTTCACAACTTAATCGTAACTAATAACTGTATCTTTCCTTTAATATATTAAATTCATATCATTTTCTGGCGGTAGTCTAGAAATAAATCAACTACGAACCAAAAATTGGACTATAGGAATACAAATTGAAATATTATTAAAGGATTTAGTGATTCTTTAAACCTTTTAAACATGCCCCCAAATAGTAATGATGATATCGAACAATTCGTTTTGTGAACTTTCATTATCAGTTGAGAATACTATCACTAAAATGACAAGAATCATCCTTAGAAACAATACTCGACTTAACTGGATTAGTTACAGTATGACCTGCGGTAAAAAAAAATTTTTAGATTTTTTTTTTTCATAAATGTCTTCTAAAATTCTTTAAAAATAATGCCTTAATAGGTTTTTTAAAAATTCGGATTATTTTTTGAGTTACAGAGCTATATCGTCGCCGCTATGCCAGAAGGTTCTATATATATTTAGCTCATTTTGAGAAAATTGCAAACTACTATTGAAAAGGGTTTGCTAAAATTCAAATTATTTTGAGATGCAGTGATACTTTCAAATTATATGTAGTTAATACATGCCTAAAATTTTGGCAGAACACAGAATGGTTTGTGAAACATTAATATACTAATAACTCTAATATTGTGAATTTTGGATGTAGCACCTTTTGGCATACCACCGACGATATATGCATATATACCAATAACAAAATATTTGTACGATAATATAGAAAATTCTTGTAATAAAACTTTAAATGCGTTTTTCTCGAAATCACTTTTTGAAAACTGGGGTATCGTTTTTCTCGAGAACCAGAAATCGGATCAAGATGCAGCGGGTTATTAAGTTATGCAGTTCCGGAACTAAGATAATTGGGTTAACTTTACTACCGGAGCAGGGATGGGGTAAAAACTCCAAAAAAAACCCGCTAATTTTTGAATTTTTTTTTTAAATCGCGCCATTTTGACCTGCCTGCTGTGATTACCAAAAAAAAAATGCTAGCAGCCGAGTTTCGATACGACATCTGGTTCTTAAAACGACACTGTTTGCCTTTTCATTTTTACGTATCCACCTTCCTCGCAGAGAGTTGAAAAATTGCGTCTACTTTCACGTAAAAAACCCCCAGAGTTGTTAAATTGAAAAACGACTGAGCCACAGCACTTTTAAAAAACGTTAAACAGCAACTACAGTTCCTAGCTGCCACTATTCAAGATAATATATCTCATTTAAAGAATAGTAACTTTAATCAAATTTTTAAGAGCTTTGATAAATCTCCTTCTAAATTTTGGAATATTTCTAAAATTATTTTAAACTTAAATTAATCCAAGCCTCAAGTATAATGATAACTTACTAGCAAGTCCCAGCCCTCGAAATTCGAGTGCAAATTCCAGAATATTTTATTTTTTCATTTAGGAAAGACCCGAAAAGGAATGCTAATCATTTCACAATCCAAAACCTTTTAAATATCGATTGCGTTATTGGTTTAAGTCCAATTATAGATTTAAGTCCAAAATTATTTCTCAATACAACACAATTATTATTGCGAATGAAGAAATCAAACTATTTTTTTTTTTTTTTGTAAAAACATTAACAAATTTAATAAACGCACTCATAGCATTGTATAATTTTGGTTGTGCTAGTAACATCTTTAAATGCGTTTGACTCCAAATGTAAAAATTTTAAAATCTGTTAATCTGGTGGACAGCTAAAAAGAAATAATTTTCAAATAAGATACGTTTGGTCAAAATCGGGAGAAAACTGTGGAACAAATCAACAATCACAAGAAATATGTAAATATTCGAAAAGATGGAAAGTTTTTTTCAAATCATTCTATTTCTAATATATACATATACTGAACGCCCAAGGTTCTACTGTCACGTTCACTAATGACAATTGAGAAAATTATAAAGACTCTTAGGTGTAAAAAAATCCCTGGCTTAGATAAAATTGCAAACAAATTTCTAAAGTCCCTTCTTCCACGTTTGTTTAAGGCAAAGGTAATTGCCTTGCTACCTCACATGGCAAACTCAATCATACGTCTCATTCTATCTTCACACGCAAGCAAGTATATAAGACATGCACCCAGTCCTCAGTAACAGGAAACAGTCACAGTCGGTCCTGTCAATAAAGGTTCTTTTATGTAAGAATGCAGTAAAAGACTCATGACCTGTAAGCCAAAAGCCGACACTCGGGCCAAAATCGAAGTATGAACAATTTTCCATAAACGTAACGTGATTTTTGAGCCGAATTCTCACAAAAATACACTAATCCCTCCGGCAGTCCTCAAGGAAGGTATCTTCCTCCAGCTCTTTAAAATATCTTTTATTCTGAGTTCTCAATTTTTGCTGATGATACAGCAATTCTCAGCTCAGAATTACATATCAACTGATGTGCTACGTATCCTGCAATTATCCGTGAATACCATAATAGGATATTTAAAAAAATGGAAAATATCTGTTAACCAAACGCAGACTCAAGCTATAATTTTTCAAAGAAACTAAATGATTGCTTTTTACCGCAGCAAAATATTGAAGTAGATCGAATTGACGTGCAGTAGCTGCATTATTCATAAGATAGTCATAACTAAAAAAATAATGTATCCATTTATAATTCTTAAATCCAGTCTAAGCACTGAGAATAAATTTTAAATTTTTAAAGTTGTGTTTCATGCTATATTATTTTATGCCGCTTCTGCGTGGCATTATATAGTTGAATGTCATTTAAATCGTCTTCAAGTTTACCACCACACTTTTCACCATAATGGGTTAATTCTATTTATAATATCCCCTTAGTCAAAGATGAAGTAACTTTTATTGCACAAAACTTTTTTAATAAATGTGCTAATTGCTCTGTGATGCCCCACTTAGACTTCAATTTTATTCAGTAGTAGTATGCCCTGTCGTGCTTCGCTACGACTTACCGAGACTTATTATATATATATATATATAATAACATTATATATTATTTATTTAAATATATACTAGCAGACTCCAACACTCGATATTCGAGTGCAATTTCTAGACAACTTTATTTTTCAATTTAGCCAGTTCACAAACCAACACTTTTTTGTTTTATTATTATTGTTAATGAAGATAACAAACTCATTAACAAACACATTAAAAAATTTAGTAAACACACACATACCATATGTATAATTTTATGTATGTGTTAGTAGCAACTTTAAATGCAATTTACTCAAAATAAAGGAAAAATTTCTAAACCTGTAATTCTGGTGAACAGCTAAAATGATATACCTTTCAAATAATATACGACTGGTGGAAATCGCGATAAAACGGTAGAACAAAACACCGGTAACAAAAAATCGCTTAGTCTATTAATATTATAGATTTATTTTATTTCAGTGCTTGCTGATATAGGTACACTATTTTTTTTGTGTTTACTCTACTCTGGAGCAAGCTAAATATAGCTGGCAACATTTAACGGTTGCACTTGAATTTAAAATATCAGTTGGTAATTTCTATTTTAGCGATTTCGCTGTTGGCGATTTTTGATTTAGCGACTTCGATTTTGAAAGTTCTTTTTGGCGATTTTTGTGATTTTGTTTTTGCGATTTTCGATATTGTCGATTTTTGATTTTTGGTGATTTTGAATTTGGCTATCCCGCCCATATTTGCTGCAAGGACTCACATTTTCTGTCCGACTACACACATTAACAATGGATGACCTCAGACAAATTTGCAATCCTATATTTGTCATAGTACTCGAGATATGTGATATTGATAATGTCTTTGTAAGGAGGTGCCACTCCCACTAATCCGAACTTGCCCATTTTCGACATGGCTACTAACATTAATAATAGGTGAGCTTGCACAAATTTGCAAATCTGTCCTTAGCATAGTACTCAATATATATGATATTAAAAGTCACTTTGTATGGGAGGTGGCACACCCACTAAAAATATCAAAAAAGTATGGCACACATACTTTTGCTTTTAAATAATAACTATTTTTTTAACTGTAACCTTTGTCTATGTTTAACAATCAATAATTCGACTAAAAACGAATAAAAATTGTAATTCAAAATAGAATTGATTCCTTAACATACCAGCTATAGTTACATATTTGTAGATCTTTTGTAGCTCCATTAGCATTATCTAGGTAAGTTCATAAATTGAGTAATTTTACTTAAATACATTTAGGGTTCGGTCAGCCAGCCAGTCAGACGGTCTTTACTATTTCAATTTGTCTGTCTGCCAGAGAGATGTGGAAGAAATACGAAGGAGACGGTAAAGCCTAAGGTGTGGATCTTCATTTATGATCATGTTCATGTTACTTTTGCGAATGAGTTTTGTGCAAACTAATTTTTATGATATCCTCCAAGATTTGTTGTTGACCAAATAAAGTTGATTGCTTGCGTCTAGGCGGCACCCACGTCCTCTGTTGAAAATTCATATGTCCCAATAAACAAACATTCAAACAAACACAAAGGTGAAGGGAAATCTTGTATATATTTTTTTCTAAATTGTCGTAATTGCACTCACGTGATTGATCACTCGTGCAGAAGAACTAAACAAGCCCTTTTTTTTGTATAGTGAAACTTTTATTCCCAGTCTTTATACAGTGCTTATCGTTTGCAACAATAGAGCTCAATGAAATTTGAGACTGCTGAATATGATGCTCTGCGACCTTGGCTTTGATACGGACTGATGCTGTGGTAGAATTGAATAATGCACACACACACATACACACACTGTGTCTGAAACTTATTCTCTTTTTCTTCTTTTAATCTTGCTAAGAAGATGGACATCCATATACACATGGGGCTGGTATACGGCTGGTAGGTATTCGTATGTTTTGTGTTGCTGTCGTCATCGTAGGAAGGCCACGAAGTTGCTTAAGCAAACAAAAGTACTTTATTATCCTTAATGTGCATTATTCAACCGAGTGATATATAAGTTTTCATTAGCCCTGTCGTTGTCAGTCACTCATTCAGTCTTGCAGCCGTGTATAGTTAACTTTGTTGGTTTGAAAGGTCTTCGCAAAAGGTCAGATAAATCGAAACCATGAGACATACTTACCATCAGACATGCCTATGGGTAGATGTATATGATGGCTGCGCATGCACAAAACTTGCTGCTGTGCTGCTGCTGCTGTTGTTGTTGCTTCTCTTTGCCCTCAGATCGGTGTTTTATTAAATGTTATTAAAGATTTACGCGAACTATTTTATTAAAATGTATTGACTGGAAGATCCATACGTATTATAGCTATATATGAGGGCAGTCAGTTGTTGATTTTAAATGACTTTTAGATCACACGAAAATATATTGGAATATTTTAAATAAGAAAGTATGAATAAGAAATTATTATTAGTACACTTGAAAGAAGAATGAGTGTACTTGAAGATGACAGTTTTATTAATAAAAAAACTAGCAGATTCCAGCTCGCGAAATTCGAGTGCAATTTCTAGGCAGCTTTATTTTCCAACTTAGCCAATTCACAAACCAACCCTTTTTTGGTTTATTATTATTGTGAATGAAGATTACAAACCCATTAACAAACACATTAACAAATTTAATAAACACGCCCATAGTATGTGTGTAATTTTATGTATGTGTTAGTAGCAACTTTAAATACAATTTCTTCAAAGGAAAGGAAAAAATTAAAAAATCTGTAAATCTGCAAACCAACTAGAAAGAAATACCTTTCAAATAATATACGTTTGGTCAAAATCGGGATAAAACGGTAGAATGGAACATCGTTCACAAGAAATGTTTTTGCGTTATTTAAAGTAATAACATTTAACCTTGACCCTGATTAAGTTCTAAATCAATCATTAAAATGATGTGTACTCACATATAAATATATTTGTTGAAAAGCTGTTTTATATCTTAGTTAGTTATACCGAGAAATGTTAAATAGTATAACTGTTTGCTTGGATTCTCATTGCATTGGTTTCACAGCAAAGCTATATGAATTAAAGTTTTTACCAAACAAACTATTTACTGCTTTTGGTTACTGATGAGGGTTGGTGACTCGACCCGAAACAGCCTGTCCTGCAGAATATAGATTAATTTTTTGAAACAAATGTGCCAATGGTTTTTGCTTTATTTAAAGTAACATTTGATCTTGAGCCTGATTAAGCTCTACAATCATTAAAATGAGAAAGATCGGAAATAAGATTTTTTTATATTTAAGAAAATAATAAAATTTTTATAAAATAAAGTATTTTGACTTATGAAAGTTTTATGATTGGCACATGGAACGTTATGGAACGTCTCTAGTTTAGTTTTTTTTTTTTGCCTACAACGTAAATAATGCAGTATGAATTGGCAAAAAAAATTATTCGACCATTAGGAGAATCTCACGAATTATAGAATGGCGTACACCAATTTTACTTTAGAATAATACAAAATTGTATAAAATTGAGTTGACTTCATTATATTTCTTTGGGAAATTATATTTTGAGATGAGTTCCAAAATCAAAATTACCTTGTAGTGTATTGTATTTTAACTTCCTTTAAATTTTCAAATATGAACAGTTGCATCGCTTGGCTAATGATATATTAATTATTAAAATAGCACATACCTTTAGTTTCAGATTTTTAAAGACCTCTTTACGGGATATTTTTACACTTTTTGGATTCGTTTTACGAGGCTTGCTGCCTAAATAGCAAAATTATTCTTAGTATTTTATTTTGGAAAATAAAAAATAATTCCAATCGAAAAATGTACGTATTTATTTATAGAATATTTCACACAAATTACCTTTTGCTTAATACCAGCAATAAAATCATAATCTGCTCTGGTTTTTAACTCTTCACAAGACTTTTTTCTTGCTTTAATTTTGTAATAAATTAGGAAATTAAAACATTCAAAAATACGAAAAACTGAGAATAGTGGATATTAGAAGTATAAATGCAAAAAAATATTCAAAATTCAAAAATAACGATTGTTTGTTGGGACAGAGTTGTATCTTCTGAAATTAATACAAAGTAAAGCTGTATGGTACGAAAACTGAATCTAACCACACTGCTCGTAGGCCTGACTTTAGGTGAGTGTGTTAAAGCGCTGACCAAAAAGTGCAAGTACGAGTGTATGTGAAGGTTCATGGTTCAAACCTCACGGCCGCCCTAAGTAGAAAAATTTTCATATACAGTGATGGACTTAAGTATAGGCACAACAGCCATGTAAAGATTGCATTAAAAGCAGAAGGAATATTTTTTATATTAATATTACTATTAATCTATTACAGTCTGCTGTATATTTCAAGACTGTAGTAGTTTTATTCGTGTAGAAAGATGAGTTAGTCCGTTGGCATATAAAAAGTACAAAAAGTTCTAAAATACAATGGACAAAAGTATAGGCACACTTTTTAGGCATCTACCCCTTTATTTTAATTTTAATAATCTGGCAACAATTTTACATTTAACACATGCTCTTATATTCCGTTATTAATCTTTAATTGATTTAAGTAATTGAAAAGTTGCAAAAGTTTGGAATATACTAATTTTGTTTATAATCTTTTAAAAATGTGTCCTAAACAATGAAATGAAATGACTGAATCTCAGCGCAAAATAAGTTTACATTTATATATCCAAGGAAAATCGTTCAAAGGCGAAACAAACTTTGAAAATGCAAGTCGCTGTAGAAACAATCTATTCAATTAAAACATAACAATTATCACAATGTTCAATAAATCGCTGATGAAGGCTGAAATGCCAGAAACCGGACCGATTAAGAATACAGTGCAGTTATGAATTTTTGAAATATATGCTTCCTTCTTCTTTACCACGCACCATTTAAATACAAGAATCAGGTGAAAGAAAACATATTTAAATAACGATTAAGGTTTTATATATTTACTCTTATACCATTTTCAATTTTTGTGGTTTTTTATCAACTCTGATACGGAATTTTAAAAGTTTCCATTGTTTTGGCATCACTAAAAAAACACTTTTTTTCGTTTATCTATTTTGTTTTTATATTGTAGTTTTTAACAAATCTTTTGATAGCGAACACACTAAAGAGTGATTTTGCGAAAATAAGAAACATAATTTTAGGACTTAACGCGAAATTGTTATGAAAAAAATTGGCAAATTTAGACTTTTGTAGAAGTTTCCAATGTATTGTTACCCACTGTATATACTCAGTTATAACTTTTACTTAACAGAAGGAATGCTAACCATGGGCTAATCGCCGCATTCGGTATCTAGTAAAATCAATCGAAATTCGATATTTTGGTTGGTTATTTAATGGTGACGGACAAACGGCAACCACGTTTCACTTTTACTCTTAACTAGGGGTCATAATTTGTTAACTATGGCAGAGCAAAACTATTCTTAGTATTTTATTTTGGGAAATAAAAAATAATTCAAATCGAAAAATGCCGATAACGAAGGCGACGATTAGACCTCAGTATGTTTTTTCTAATTAGGATTGTAATCTACCATATGTCGACGATCTCTTGGGTATAAATGACGGCGATACAATACAGAAAACTAATGTCCATAAAGCTTCCGAAGACAATGTGCAGTATGTTTTGTCGACAATATGATGGTCGGCGATAATATTAAAGAAGTAGCTTTTGCAAAAAATCGTTGTACATTATCGGCCATATCGATCCATGACCGTAAAATCGCCTAAGCGCAACAATCAAAATATTTTAGAAGAGAGTTTTTTAAATTATCTCTGCTAACATATACACCTAACCTAAAATATATTTTGCTGTAAATGCACTTTGTACATGTAAGCAATTTTGAAAGATGATGCAAATGATCGTAAGTTAACGGTGTTCGTCAAAACTAAAATCGAATGTATTGTCGATTAAGCTATTTTTGCGGTCATGGCTCGTTGCCGTCGATAATTTGTTTAGATTTTTCTTAAACGTTTACATAAGACACTTTTTTGCGGCCATGGCTTGATATGATCGCCAGCGACAATGTAAATGAAATCGTGTATGAGCTCGTGGACATTTTTTTGAAAAAATATTGCTTCGTCTTTCGGCAAAGTGTAGTAATTTACAATGGAATTAATATGCGGCCGACAGGGTCCTCTCAACTGAATTTTAAAAGTTATAGAACATAAGGAGTGAGATGGAAAAATTTTTAACATAAAGGGTGGACCATTTCAACGCACGATTATCTTAATTTTTCTTTATTATGATAGAACGATCTATGGCAATTATGTGTGAAATAAAACGTCGGCCAAATCCTCGCCATGGCTACGGTGGCATACCTCAATTCCATGGTCCATATTTTCGATGACGCTGAAGCATGATTGATGTGCAATATCGTTAATGTACCAAATTGTCTCATCCTTTAGCTCTTGATTTGTTCTTGTCTTACTGAAGTACACTTTTTCTTATAAATATAACTAAAGAACGAAGTCTAACGGTGTCAAGGCATGGTGTTGAAGGCCAATAGAAATCGCCACTACGTGAGATAACACGGTCATTGAAATTCGCACTCTAAAGAGCCGTTGTTTTGTTGACTATGTGGCAAGTGGCACCGTCCTGTTGGAGCCATATATCGTCCAGATCCATATCCTCAATTTCTGGCCACAAAAAGTCTGCACACAGAAAACAGATTTGTTGTGGCTACCAAATTTATTGCCAACCGAATTGCGATGAAGATAATAACCGAATTTTGAGTTGATTAGAATTACATTTCTATTGTATTAACAGTAAATATTTTATCACAATAGAAAATGGTTAGCTGCTATAAAATGTCTGTTGATACAATCGAAAATGGAGTTGTTAAAATTTAGAACATTTCGGTTGGCGATTTTTTTCTGTGTGTGTGTTTTCATTTGGTCGATTAAGCAGACCAAAAAAAAAAATCACGAATTGCACGAAATGCACTTTGATCTGTACGCCCATTTGGATAAAAGGCTTCAAAAATTTTAACGCGCTGCTTAATGGTGTACCTCAACATGGTTGAATTTGTCAAAGACTGAAATAAAGAAATGTCAAATTAAGTTGGGCAAAAAACTTTAAGGTGAGATTCATCAAGAACATCGTGCGTTATGGTCGGTCCACCCTTTACATAAAATGTAATAACTTTTTTTATTTGATTGAAATTATATTAATGCTTACATAAGTTCTAATCCCTACTTATAAACTTATATGGTGGTTTCTTTTATGAACAGGTAGGTCATCTTCGTTTAAAATCGCCCACATTTTTTGGCTCCCTTGTCACAAGAGCCAATATCTAGTTTGGAGGATTTGTCTTCTTATGTACATTCTTGTACTAATTAAGAGCTTTCTCACCGTAGTGAGAGGCTTACAAACACTCTTTAGAATTTATTGTGGTATTTATACAGCTCGTTGTAATAAATGCGTTGCAACTGCTATTGCTTGCCATACCAGTAACTTCTTTTTCTTTTTTTTTTAAATTTCATCTGATTTTGAATCTTAAGCTTATTTTCGATATTTCCGCGAGCATTAGTAGCACACAAGTTTTGACTCTGAAGCTGCGAAAAATTTGCCAATGCCATATGTATTGTGATCCATTACGCATATGAAATATTTTTTAACATCACAAGATTTCAATTTCTGTGCTCTGATTTGTATGTTTTCAAACCTGAATTGGCTTTAACTTTTCGCACTAAAATGCCCGAGCTTTGACCTAACCAGGCTGGTTTCCTACCGGATGTGTTGAGCGCTCTTAATGCTCTCTATTTTCTTGGCCTTTAAAACATTGTTAACAGTTTCTCGGCAGACCGTTGACCTTTGGCCAACTTTTTGTATTACCAAGTTGAATTCTGTTTTAAATTTTTAATAATATTAGCACGTAATTTTATTGAGTCACCAACAAAGGAACATGGTTGTCATTAATCATAATAACTGACATAATTTTTAAGGATGACTTTATCAAAAAAAAAATTAGATAATGCTTGTGAAAGAAGTTTTTTGATCTCACTGCTTACAAGTATTTTGACGGGCATATTTAATTAGGACACAATATTTGATAAAGTGTTTTGATTACAAATTTGCTGAGAGAGTGAGCAGAGATCCTAAGGGACTTATTCACTATAATAAATTAATGAAATTTCATCCAATAAGTTATCTTCATAAAATAATTTATACAAATTTTTGTGATTTTTTGGGAATTCTTTTAATAAATTAAATTTTTTAAAGAAATAAAATTTTTAAAGAATGAAGACTTCAGTCAATAAAAATTAAAATTTTTTTTCAATAAGTCTTTAACAGAGATACATTAGGGTGGCAGCGGTTTGTACACTGGATCAAAAACTTTAATGCGCAAAATTTGAGCCATATAGGACAATGGCTTCTGGACGCGCATTGAGTTCAAAGTTTAATAATGCATTTATAGTAAAAATTATAAAAAAATTTTTTTTTTTCACAAAAATGTTGATAATAATTCATAATCGAGAGTAAATTATCTTTCTAATAAAACAACAAAATCTATCATAGGTTGAAAAACAGCCAAGTTATATCAAGTTCCCCAGGCAATAAATGCGCCGCAGTCCACTTGATTAAGAAAATCGAGCTCACATTGTTAAAGACAATGAAATAATTTACACCAACAACATTTTTGCCTTGTCCTGATCCCAAAATTATCTTATGTAAAGTATTTTGCATCTCCTCTCTTGTTATGCCGTTCTAAATTAATGTCAAAGCGGTACGTATTTTTTATTAGCACAATTTCAAAATTTCCAATTTTACTTTTTCAAGAAATTTTCCGAAATCAACGCTGGACTTCAAGATCTTATTACCAAATATATATGTGATGAAAAGTGCCAATTATTGTAGGTATCCTGTTCCTAATTTGGCGAGGGCAGCGTTTTTATTTCACCGGTTTGAAGAAAAATTTGATTTTTCATACTTTTTCAATTTTTAGGCTACGTCAAGAACTCGATATAAAAATTTGTCTATTGTCTATAAATATTAGAGTTATTCAAAAATAATTTTTTGCTTCTGATCTTTGGATATTATCACTTTTTTAAAGGTTTTTGCTTCAATAAAAATTATGGCGTACTTTTATTTTCTAAATTTCATTACCCGGGCTCTAGGCGACTGAAAACGCGGATTTTGAGTGACGTTTTTAAAATAACCAAAACTGTTGAAAATTTATAAAATTGCACTTGACTATTCGATTCTACAGGAAAAATCAAGAAGATATGATTTTTCCTTACGCTTTTCTAATGTACCATGTAGCTATTAGGGCGATCCAAAAAGTCATTTTTTTTTTAAAAATATTTTTTAGATTTTTTTTTAAACGCTCAATGAATATTTGGCTCTCCCTGAGGAAGATGGTACAAACAGTTTTTTTTTTTTATCACAACCCGTTAAAAAGTTATTAAGCCCCAAATCATTATTCTTAAATGAAGACACAATAATTTATAGTTTTGTAATTCTTATACAAATTTGATTATTTATTTAAAACAACAATAAATATTAATTCAAATAATTTTTTTCCACCGCAGATAAAGCGAAACCATTTAAATTGTTTTTATTTTTCACTAAACAAGAATCATTCAGCCTTGAAATTTTACCAACAAGTTGTTCCGTGTAAATACTTGTTGATTGTATATTTTCAGCTATTTTAATTGCATTCTTAAAACTTTTTTGGGCTGGCCATTCATCGGCCTTAAAAAGCATAAATGAAATATTAATTCCAACATTAACAAGAGTTTTTAAACTCTGGAGAGTAATGTAATGAAACGTTGATTTCCAAAAAACTGAATCAATATATGTTAACTTGTTAGTTACATCTTCGATATTACTGACCACTTCTTCGCATTCTACGACATCAATAAAATCTTGCTCATATAGTATTTGATCAGTACCATTAATCAACTTTACAATATCTTCCGTGCTTTCTTCCACTGTAACCGTATTGAATATTTTGTTATTATATTCTTCTAAATCGTTTGAAAAAAGACTAACACTTGAATCAATTGTTGAAAGCTGTGTAAACTGATCTTGATTATTATTGCCTAACGGCTTTATACGCAAATTTTCTTTTTCTTCTACAGAAATTCTTTCATCAAAAATTGCAAATATAGAATTTTCTTCACTTACATAATTCATGTGTCTTAATTGAGTTGATTTTGCGCTATTGGCAATCAAGGAAAAATATTTTCCTTCAATTTTTGAGAACTCTTCGAGTTCCATCAAAAAATCCAAATCATTTTTTGGAGCATATATCGTTGACTCGCAAGTAACCAATACTTTAAATATATTGTTATAAAATATAAAAGTATAGATTCAAATTGTTCCACTAAGGCTTTCGGTATATTGAAATGATCTTTAAAAAGCATAATTTTAAAAATATAAATAACTTTCGAGAGCCATCTGGCATGATGATCTGCTCCACATGATTTTATTTTGTAGCCGGGGTTCGCATTTAAATGTACAAGGGCCAATTCCGCTACTTCTAAGTGATCTGCTCTTCGATGATTAATGTTGGTTTGTGTTACATAAAAATCTGCTAAAGTTTGTAGATTTTTCTCAAGAATTGGCTTAGCTGTTTTCAAGTGGATCGCAGGTGTATTCTCCAAATCACGATTTTGGTTGAACCATTTTCGAAATTGACCAAATATGGGAATACCGGCACCAACACTTTTCATCACCACTTCTTTAAATGGATTAGCTACACATAGCTCCTTCTGGTGAAGTCGGCGATTTAATTGTTTCTTGATTGACTTTTCAAACAACACTGCTACACCACCTTTAATACCAGAATTTGCTGATGTAGTGTCATAACATAGACCCACAATATTATTTGTAATATTTAAATTATCACATTGTGCCTTTAGTTCAAACGCAATAGATTTTGCTGAACCATCATCTATAAAATTGCACGAAATCAATTTTCGTAGCCCATTCAGTTAAAAATAAAGATTTAGGGTTGAATATCTTTTTAACGGATTGTGATAAAAAAAAAACTGTTTGAACTATCTTCCTCAGAGGGAGCCAAACGTTCATTGTGCGTTTAAAAAAAAATCTAAAAAATATTTTAAAAAAAAATTACTTTTTTGGACGACCCTAATAGATGTATGGTACATTAGAAAAGCGTAAAGAAAAATCCTATCTACTTGATTTTTCCTGTAGAATCGAAGAGTCAAGTGCAATTTTTTAAATTTTCAACAGTTTTGGTTATTTTAAAAACGTCACTCAAAATCCGCGTTTTCAGTCGCCTAGAGGCCGGGTAAGGAGATGGAATTTAGAAAATAAAAGTACGCCATAATTTTTATTGATGCAAAAGCCTTTAAAAAAGTGATAATATCCAAAGATCAGAAGCAAAAAATTATTTTTGAATAACTCTAATATTTATAGACAATAGACAAATTTTTATATCGAGTTCTTGATGTAGCCTAAAAATTGAAAAAGTATGAAAAATCAAATTTTTCTGAATAACTCTAATAAATATCAATCTATATATTTTCATAAAATAATTAAAAAATTTGAGGAATTTTATGAATACATTAAATTTGTTTTATTTAAAAAAAATCCTAATGAAGAAAATATCTATAGATTTTCATAAAGTCAATTTGACATCAAGAGTACCCACGGGTTAAATTGAGAAGATAAGTCCAGAATATTATTTTCTAGAATTATTGAAATATTATCAACAAGTTTTATCAAATTCTTCCACAAATATATATAATTTCGATATTTTGTTTTAAAAAAATGTAAATCTACTTAAATTTGACCTTTGACCTTAAGGAAGGACAATTTATAGTGTTTCAATTTAACCTTAATTTACAAGATTGAGAACTTATATCAGGTAGCATAATATTTTGGTAAAAGATATTTAAAATATGAAAACACCAAAAAGGTGTAGCCTAAAAGTTTAAAAAGTATGGAAAATCACATTTTTCTTCAAATCTGCTGAAATAAAAACGCTGCCCTCGCCAAATTAAACACGGGATACCTATAATATTTGGCTTTTTTAATCACACACATTTCGTTAATATGACTTTAAAGTCCAAAGGCTGATTTCGGGAAATATCTTAAACAAAATTTTTGAAAAAGTAAAATTGGAGATTTTGAAATAGTGCTAAAAAATACGTATCTCTTTGACATTAATTTAGAACGGCCGAGAGGCCAGATGCTTTACATAAGTTTATTCTAGTATCAGGACAAGGCAAAAATTTTGTTGTTGTAAATTATTTCAGTGTCTCGATTTTCTTAATCAAGTGGGCTGCGGCGCATTTATTGCGAGGGGAACTTGATATAACTTGGCTGTTTTTCAACCTATGATAGATTTTGTTATTTTATTAGAAAGATAATTTACTCTAGATTATGAATTATAAATTAATTTAATTAAAACGCAGTTATTAATATCAAAATTTTTGTGAAAAATTATTTTTTTTTTTTTTGATAATTTTTACATATAAATGCATATTTGAACTTTGAACTCAATGCGCATCCAGAAAGCATTGTCCGATTTGGCTGAAATTTTGCGCACTAAAGTTTTAGATCCAGTGTCACAATAATCCGACCCACACGTCATGAAAGTAAAAAAAAAATGGGTCTCACCCAAATACACATATATACTTTTTTTGAGACCAACTGGAATCACTTCCCATTGCACTTGTATTCTTCTAATAGAAAATTTTATTTAATTTACAATGGTTTTATTAAAATTGAAAGAAATTTTATCGAAATATAGTAGAAACGTCTTTTCTTTACTTTGTAGAAATCATTCCCTGAAATGAACTAACCGCCCTCGTTCACTAAGTAATTTTGATTATTTTGTGGACCTTTTTTGTGTTTGTTGTATTCCAGCTTTCGTTGATTATTGCAGAAGAGCAGCAATTTATTTTGTTTAAATTTTAGTTGACGTTCCGCTGTTGTTTATGTGACACGATAAGTGGCTGCACATGCGTCACTAGCAGCAACAGTGAATAAAGAGCCCATATTACAACAACAACAACAACAACCACAACATCAAAATAATGAATACGGATATGAAAATTAATTGCTATTTAATATTGGTGCAACAAACTTACAATGATGTATCGTCGACTGTCGTAACACTAAACAAACAGTTATCAATTTTCCAATAATTATGGTTGATTTTGAGTCGAAAAGTAACAGCGAACCAAAGA
This sequence comes from Cordilura impudica, assembly GCA_963682025.1. Classification (NCBI taxonomy): domain Eukaryota; kingdom Metazoa; phylum Arthropoda; class Insecta; order Diptera; family Scathophagidae; genus Cordilura; species Cordilura impudica. The sequence continues at coordinate 49,415,352 of OY821520.1, read as the reverse complement.
AACAACAACTGCTTTTGCTTGCTAAGATCAAATAACATTTTCTCATGGCTACAAAGTGAAAAACAACGAGTAAATAATTACTGCAACAGTTTTTCCTGATACAAAAAAAAAAATAATAATAAGGAAGTCAAAATAGTTTATTAAACCATATTTCGCATACATAAATAAAAAAACACAACAACCGACAGATAGAAGGATGGATAAACAAATAGACTTTCATTTATGTATGAATATTAATTTTCCATATTTTTAGCATGATTTTTTTTTTTTTTTGCTTCATCTGTTTCTTGAAGACAAATATAATCATCTTCAACTTTCAGATGGCTGAAATGCTGCAATAACTCTGTTAATGTTTATGTTCGAAATGAAAACTAATTAAGAAAAACCAGACATTGGGCGGAACCGATAATATTGCATACATAGCATCACTGCTAGTTTCTACTTGTTGTGAGTATGCGAGGATTTTCTTAGAGCAAGCACAGGCGGCGCAAATCAAGTCCAAAAGTAAACATAGACAACAATTCATTGACAGCGATTTTCATGATTTTCCAAAAGAAAATAGACAAGTCGTACACTACGGAAAAATTTGGTTTAATCAACCAAACGAATTGAAATTTGTATGGTTACTGCATATTTAAATAATTAAGGTTATCGCAAACAAATCACTGCAGCAACAAAAAAAAAAAAAAAATTATTTTTCTGCTATTCGACCTGAAGAACCATACTTGTTCTCTCAGTGTATGTCAAGCTATACAAGAAGAGTACGTTAAAATAGGGTACACTACATATAAAGAATAATTTTGAAAGTTATGTACACTTCTCTGTAAAAAGCGGCAAATACTATTAAATTTTTTACTTGAAAAATTCCCAGATTTTATTATAATTGAAAATTTCTCAAGGTCGGCAATTTCTATGGGCTTGTTTAAAAATCCTGTTTAAATAGCCCCATATTCTAAGACATTATTTCTGCAATCGATTTTCAGATTTGAAGATATTTTCCATTTCGAAAGATTCTGAGAGTTGCGAAGATTGTTTTGTTACCCTATACCACTATGTGGCAAGGATATAATGGCTTTGTATGATGTTTGGCCCAGACCTATCTTTTATTATACCGATCGGCTCAGAATCACTTATTGAGTCGATTTAGCGATTTCCGTCCACCCGTCCGTACTTCTGTGCGTCCATGTGAACCTTGTTATCAAACTACAGGTCGCAAATATAAATATATTTTGATAAAATTTGGTATATAAGCCTCTATCGGCCATAGAACGAACGGGTTTGTGTGTGTTTATTACATCCATCAATCAGTAGTCCAAAAGTAAAACTTATAGGATAACAGCGTGGAACAAATTCAGGTTAGCAAAAGTTAGGTCGATAATAGAGCCTAATTATAGTGACAATAGAGGCTAAGTTAGAGGACCCGTATCGCGGCGTTTGTTTATATTACTTCGAATTTTTTTTTTTAATCGACCTTCGAACTTTGCAGTCAAATGCTGATTTTCAGCATATTGTTTATATGGTTTTTTTGGCTATAACTCGTCGACTAATTGATATTTTTTAAAATTTGTAAAAGCCAAATTATTGCTAGAGACCTGTGCAACAACTAAAATTTTTAAAAAAATTGATTTAGAAAATTTTTGTCGTGTAGAAGTAATTAAAAAGGGTACTTCCAAGAATTAGGAATTACTAAAACAATTTTTTTGTTTTCAACCAACGCACAGGTAGCGACTTTTTTTATATCGTCCAAACGAACTAATTTCAAAAATTCAGTTAAGACTCGAAACTCAGCCGAAGCTGATGTTTTTTAGTTTTCTCTCGGTCGTGATAAAATTCGCTATTAATTTTTTTGGAACTTATTTAATTTTGTGAGTTATTTAAGTAATAAAAACAAAACAAAAAAAAAAAAACATTGTATATATATTGTATTAAAAATGTCGGAACCAAAATGTAAAATGGACCATTTTTGTAATGCTTGTGGACGTTTCATAGCAAGCGATGAAAAATGTGGCAATGCGAGTGATTTTTTTTTTGGAAGCATATAAACAATATTTCTCGCAAGAGTTTATCACTGACGTAAACTATGCACCTAAAAAGTTTACTTTAATTGCTATTCAAATCTTATGCAATGGAAAAGTGAAAAGAAGAAGGCTATGGCTTTTGGTATACCAATGCACATAGGGCGAGATTAAATTTTTTTTTTTGGCATAAAGTCGTAAATTTTTGTAAAATATATTTTGAATTTATCTGAATATTTTGAAAGGGCATACATTGGGTACATCGAATTCGCAAATAAAAACATTTCAGTGGCAACGCTGCATTATTGCAGCGCTAACAAAGTCAGCTGTCTGGTTAGCTGTTTGTTTTGTCAAAATTGGCGGGAGTCTTTTACTCAAATTTGCGCTTTTGCTGTAGCAACACCAGGTATCCAAATCTTTTTTGGCAGAATGGAAAACAAAGGTCAAGGTATGCCAAATATAATTGTTATTAAATGTTTTCGAATTATGAGTTATATTTTTTAGTTGTGGATTGTCTTTGATATGTCTTATTTTAGAAAAAAACTAACCGAAGTATTCGTGTATCGTGGAGTAAAAAACTAATTTCTGCCAATTTGTGCCAAAAAGTAATTATGCAAATGTTTACTCTAAACTGTGTTTTTAAACTTGTTGCTAACATTTTTTGCCCATTTTTGCCCATTCGCGCATATTTTGCATTTTTAGCCAAGTTTGAGGTAAGCCATTCTGCCCTACTGGATGTGTGGATCAACGAAAACCGAAATGAAAAAGCGTTACTTGACTGGATTGTTGATAAATTTCATTTAAATGATGTATCAGTTGACTTAAAGGCCGAAATCACTAAGAAAATAAGAAGTTTTCACCTTTATATTCAGAAAAATCTAACTAATTTTAATCGTACAATTACGACATTTAAAAGGAAACATTCCAGTTGACTTTTGTCAAGCATGACTGTTGTCGTGGAGAAAATCAAAGACCAAGTTGCTTCAGAAAATCAAATATGATGACCACGACTGTCTTACAGTGATGCAGGATCACGGCTAAAAAGAAAAATGGCAAAGGAACTGGCAGATAATGAAGAAAATAATACAAGTCTCCTTGTTCATGCAGCATCATACTGCGTTTGTATTAAAGAATACTCTTTCTACTTCTAGTTCATCAAGTGAGATTAGAAACAAACTGTCATTCTCGGAGCCGGTACCACTCACACCAAGTCAAGCTCTGGCATTTTTGATCGACAACTCCGTCACTAAAGCGCAATACAACAGCATGAGAGCTTTAAATAAATCACAATTTTCCAACATTTATCCATGCTATAATAAAGTAAGAGAAGCCAAATTGGAATGCAGGCCTACGGGAGTCAATGTGACAGAAACAAGAGCCGAAGTATCTCTCCAAAATTTGCTTAATCATACGGCCAGTAGAATTTTCCTTCTGCAGGATGATGTATTCAAGAAACATCAAAACATAGCAGATGTCAAACTAATAGCGAGCTATGGATTTGACGGCTCTACGGGGAAGAGTATGTACAAGCAGAGATTCCTAGGAGAAAGGTCTGATATAAATGACGACTCATTATTTGTTACGATCGTCATTCCACTGAAACTAACGGATGATTTTGGGACGCCTTTGTGGATAAATCAATCCCCCCAATCAGCAAGATTTTGCAGACCCCTAAAGCTTGAATTCGCTAAAGAAACCATAGATCTTATTCTGGCACAAAAGGCGGATTTAGAATCACAAATTCAAAACTTAACAGCTTTTAATTACAATTTCTCAATTGACAGAAAAATCACTGTCACTTTTGATCTCCATTTGACATTGATTGACGGCAAGGTGTTAAATATATTAACGGGAACCAAATCTTGTCAAGTATGTCCTATCTGTGGAGCCAGCCCAAAGGATTTTATGAAAACTACAGACATATCAAATTTTAAAGCTAAGTCTGGATATCTTCAACACGGTATCAGTCCCCTACATGCATGGATAAGATTTTTTGAGCTCACACTTAAAATCTCGTATAAACTACACTTAACAAAGTGTTAAGTACGGGATAAAGAAGAAAAAGACATGATAACATCCCGTAATCAAGAAATACAAAAATTATTTTGGAGTGAAATGGGATGACATGTAGATAAGCCAAAACAAAACGGAAGTGGAAATACAAATGACGGAAATACCGCAAGAAGGGCATTTAAAAATACAAGGCAACTTTCAGTAATATTAGAACTAGATTATGATATTTTACAACGGTTTTATATTATTTCAATAACTATATCCTGTGAATTCCCAGTAAATACTACTAAATACTGCCAATTATGCCAAGAAACTGCGTCGAATTATATGGAAAAGTATTCACGGTACCCAATGTCAGCAACTGTCTACAAAGTTTTAGTTCACGGTTCACAGATAATAGCATCATCGGTATTACCTATCAGTTGCTTTGGAGAAAACGCATCTGAAGCGCGGAATAAACTTTATAAGCACGATAGACAATCATATTCGAGACGAAATTCTCGTATCAACAATTTGTCGGATGTGTTCCACCGATCAATGGATTCATCGGACCCTTTTCTTTCAAGCCTTAATAAAAAAAAAAAAGATTAGCTCAAAACAAAAAAACCTCGTTACCAAAGGAAGTTATTGAACTTTTGAAGCACCAAATGTAGAATATAATAACCAGGAACAGTTTTTAGACAGCGATAATAGCAACTCGGATACGGATCATGAGACAACTTTTGCTTAGATTTGGAAGTAGAAAAAGAAGATTAATTTAATAGTATTAATTTAATACCTTTAAGAAATCAGTATTTAAGTTGGTTTAAATCGAAACATCAAATAATAAAAAAAAATTTACTCCTCTGCAATGTGTCCTTATATGGGCGGTATAGGTGGGCGTGGTCGGATTGACTTGAAACTGTTCTCACTTACTGCAAGTGCCAATATAATCAATTCCACTAAAATTTAGCTCTCTAGCTTTATTATTAGACTTTATGCCAAAGAAAATTGAATCTGGCCCTATGTGCAATGATGTGGTTAGACAACAGCCCGCATCAAGAAGAAAATTGTTATGGATTGAAAATTATTTTCGTTTCAGGTACAGAGGAAAGAAATCTCCAGATGCAATACTCGCTGAAATTTGTTGGTGGTATAAAAACACCTTTGAAGAAGAGGAAGACGAGGAAAAAGAGGAAGAAGGGGAAGACAGAGATGAAATTCCAGAATATCTGTTGGACGAAATTATCGACCTTTCTGATGATGATGACGATGACCAAGATATTAGAGAGAGCATTGATGTTGATCCACCGCCGCCAAATCAATAATTTAATTTATTTCATTTTTGTACTCAAAACTATTCATAACTAACATTTCAAAAATATATTTTGTCAATATTTTTATAATTTGTTTTTCAACGTTTCTTCAAAACCAACACTGAACAAAATTGGTACATAAAAAATGAGAAGTAAATTAATATTAAGCTGGAAAACGGAAGTTTTGTATTATGATTGAAATTTATTGAAGAAACTGAGAAGCATATTATAGATCAAACAGAAAGCAAAAAAGACTTAGTTTTGTGGAAAATATTTTCAAAAAGCATGAAAAAAAATTTTTCCAACATTTTGCTTCATAAGTACCACAAAAATTTTCTAAATTTTGCACTGGTCTCTAGCAATAATTTGGCTATTACAGATTGAAAAAATATTAATTAGTCGACGAGTTATAGCCAAAAACCATATAAGCAATATGCTGAAAATCGGCATTTGACTGCAAAGTTCGAAGGTCGATTAAAAAAAATTTAAACTAACATAAACAAACGCCGCCATACAGATCTTCTAATTTTGCCTCTATTTTCACCCCTCACTCTCAGAATCGACCTAACTTTTGCTAACCTGAATTTGTTCCACAGTGTAATTCTTTGCCATAGCCCCTATTTAAAGCTGCTTCCCCACATTCACTAAAATCTATCAAAAACAAAAATATTGAACAGGTTTTTCTCAAATTTGGTTTGGTTTGCAAAAATGGTCGACATCACTCCATTTTTCAAACTAGTTCCCATACAAACATAGCATCCAATATGAACTTTTTCAGATCTGCAGACAAAAAATTTCCACTCAGATTTGGCGCATTTTTTTTTTATATACCCAATTAGTTGGACATAAGACCAACTCTCGAAACGCTTGGTATAGAGTATCGCATATAATTTTCTTACTTCTCTGTTCTGAATTACGAATCCATTTTAATAGAATTTTCAGATTCTAAAACGTAGCTACGCTAAAAGACGTACAGAGTGGAAAAACAGTTTAGTTTTAAAAATTTATATGAATGTTTTTTTCGAAAATTGTGGTTAACTTCAACCATAATGAAGGGTATTTTAAAATCTACTTGGCTGAGTATGAAAGCATCAATAGATGTTCGTCATTATCTTTGTTTTTATTGAGCAAGTCTGTCCAGGCGCACATGCGCTTAATCCTAGTTTTAAGCTAAATTGTCTATTATTAAGCTTAATCTTTGCCTTCAATCTATTTGGGTTGCAACGTGCTTCTGCAACTATTGTGCTGAAATCAAAGCAAAAATACAACAACAACAAACAAAAAAAAAAACACTTTGTGTATTGACTATCCAGTTGGTTAGTTGGCTGGCTAGATGACTGGTAGACTGTGGTTGGCTCACTTGCAGCACACAAAAATATTGATGTGTTGCCGTTATAACGATTTTCAACTGAGCAATAACAATTTGAATATTAAACATGCCATGTATTTTTAGTTTAGTTTGTGCAGGAGTAGTGAAACATTAAATCAGATGATGTCTAAGGGGTATGGGAGTTTTCAGTTATGCCGTTGCCGTTGCTGTTGCCGTTGTTGGGGGTTTTCTTTTGTTTTACTTAGTTATTGACTGACATTAGTTTTGTGTTTATTTTTTTTGCCAGCTGTATTTTATTCCAGTTGCCAGCGACGAAGATTTTTATAGTTACTATTTTATCTCTAATGCAATCAACGTCAAAGCTAATGTGCGTCAACAATATCAACTTTGGTTTTTAATTTTTTTTTTGTTTTAGCACAGAGGAGCAGAAGTTCACAAGAAGGAGGTAGATACGACTCTCTTTTTTTCTCTTAATGGCTTCAAAATTAAACTATAATGTACAATGATATCCCTAAGGCTGGCTTATAATGATTATACGAATTTATTTTGTACCGTTATATCGCTATTCTTTTCTCGTAGAGACATTTTCTTAAGGTAGCAAAAAGCTAAGGAGAAAAATGTGAAAAAATTTCTCCAAAGACCACCAAAGTTGTTTTGATTGACATTATAAATCATCGCAACTGGCGGCTAGTTAAGTAGGCCATCTTTTTACAAAATAATCTTATCAGAATTTATTTTTTGTCAAATATTACTGACTTAATTGAAAATAGTAAGTGAAAATTATTATTATTAGAAGAAAGCATAAAGAGTTGTAACAGAACTTGTCGTTCAACAGATGTAATTAAAAGTTTATTATTTTAAAATAACAATAAAATCGTATCATTTAGATAGATTGAAATTATGAAACAAATAAAAATAAAAAAATCAGTACAACAACTGTCAAAACAACTGGAGGGCATTAGAAAAAAGATTTGAATTAAGTGAAGCAGGGAATGGGCCTGGCAATTTCAATTCACAAGTAGAATTTTGGTATTGTATTTTATTATAATTACTCGTAATAAATCATATAAAAAAATGTACTATTTGGAATATCAATGGACTAACTTTGATCTTAACTGGAGACAGTAGGCTTTGACATTATGTTTACAGAAAGATAATATCAACAACACCATTTGTTAGAGTAAATACGGAATGTGAACGACAAATAATATAAAATAAGTTTGAAATCGACCCTTAAATTAATATTAGACTAACTCAAATTTAAACATGTTTCACTCGAAATAAAATTGTAGCCCAAAACCCTGCAATTTATGGGGGCTCAATCAGATGGAACGGGAGAAAAAATTGAAATAAAAAGAAGCTTAAGGGGGGAGGGGGGAGGTTGCAAAACCTTTTTTGTTTAATTTCTCTTTCTGAATGTACAACATGTCGAATGTACAACATCGGAGCAAAACTTAAGAAGATACAGCGTTTCGAGCGACTGGCCTCATACGGAATATCGTTTATAAATCAGTTTTTAAAAAACTTTAAATCGATTTTCCCTCAAATAAATGTTCGTATTCCGCAAATATCACAACTCAAAATCAACTTGACCGATTCTTTTGAAATTTTACACACTATATCTACACATAAACCGTCAGGTAACCAAGAAGAGTTTTTTTTTTACTTTCCATTCCTTTCCCCATTTTTTAGCAACAAATTTCCGAAATTTCGTAGCAAAAATCGTGTTTTTCACTTCAAAATGCTGCAAAAAAAAAAAAATATAAAATTTGAAAAAACTCTTCGTCACTACCTCAGGAAACATGTCACCTTTTAAACGCAGTTCGATTTTTATTTTTATACCACTATGTGGTTTGGGTATAATGACTTTGTGCTGCTGTTTGTAGCTACCAAAAATATTTGACCTAGACCCATCTTTTATTATACCGATCGACTCAGAATCACTTTCTGAGTCGATTTAGCGATGTCCGTCCGTCTGTCCGTCTGTGTGTCCATGTAAACGTTGTAACGAAACTACAGGTCGCAATTATGAATGAATTATGAATTGTTGAAAATTCGTATATAAGCTTTCATACGATGAACGCTATAAAAATTGGTGAAATTCGGTTCGGCTGCTTCCCGATTTTCACTTAAATCTATCAAACAAAAATTTTGCAAATTTTTCTCAAATTTGGTTTATATATATTTTTTCAAAATATCAGTGACTTTACCGAATATGGTCAGGATCGGTCCATTTTTCGACCTAGTCCCCATATATATATAGCATCCGATATGAACTTTTTCATATCTGTAGCCAAAAAAATTAATAACAATACCACTCAAATTTGGTTTATGCTTATTTTCTATATCCAATTAGAGATAGGGTCTTTAAACCATGTTATAGGATAACGCATAGTCGGTCTAGACCGACTAAAATTTTCTCACTTGTTTTATTTCAAATGATCCGGTAACGAATTATGATGTTCACCACAAAACAACAACGCCTGCGGAGATTCGCTGTCACGGACTTATTCAGTAAGATTATTTTTTCAAAGATTCTTCAAATGTTATGCTATAATACTTATATGAAATAAGTAATCCAACATTATTCATATCTTCAAAAAAGAATTATGAAAATTCGACTTTTTTTAATTTTTAAAACTTTAAGAAGTTGGATTAAGAAGGCTCTACGCACTGCAACCAATTTGATCTTTTGTGCTAATTATCCTGTTTGGCATGAGATGCCATATATCCCGGGGGATATAGTGTATCCTCCAAGTGCAGCGGTTTTTTTACCACTTATTTTTGGATATACGCAGAGAATGTGTTCTGCTGATTCTACCCCTGTTCGCAGAACCTACATGTGTCTGAAACAGATTGACCTTTCATTCGCAAATGATTACAGTATTCAGTAAAGAATCCCGTTAATGTCCGTAAGTCCTTCTTATCAAGGGAAAGTAATCTTTCCGATTGAACACTGGATGGAGTTATAAATCTCTTAGCTTGCCGGGACTTTTGTTCCAGTGTTCGGCAATTTGTGATTCCCTCCAGTCCTTATGTGGTCAGGGTATAATGACTTTGTGCTGATGTCGGTAACTACCGAAAATATTTGACCTGTACCAACATTTTATTAAACCAACCGACTCAGAATCACTTTCTATGGCACAAAATCACTCTATGAGTCTCAGAATCACTTTCTGAGTCGATTTAGCGATGGCCGTCCTTCCGTCCAACTGTGTGTTCATGTAAACGTTGTAATCAAACTACAGGTCACATATGTGAAGATATTTTGATGAAAATTGGTATGTAGGCTTCTATTAACCATGATATGAACGCTATTGAAATTGGTGAAAATTGGTGCATGTTCAGACATAGTCCCTATATGAATGACACCTATGAAATCGACGTAAATTGCCATATGATCCAAATTATCATAAAGATTTCCTTCAAATTTAATTTTTGTATGTTTATTACACCCATTATTCAGTTGTAAATAAATAAACTATATAGGACAATTCTTAGCCCATATATAAAGCTGCTTCCCGATTTTTTTTTTAATATATCAGAAAACAAAAACATTGCACATATTCTTCTCAAATTTGGTTTGCACATGTTTTTTCAAAAAATAGGTGACCTTGACAAATACGATTAGGATCGGTTAATTTTTCGACCTAGTCCTCATATAAATATCGATATCCAATATGAACTTTTTCCTATCCGAAGGCAAAAAAATTAAAAACAATGCCACACAAATTTGGTATATGCTTAGTTTCTATATCTAATTGGTTGGGCCTAAGAGATAGGGTCTCTAAACGCTTGGTATAGTATATCATATAGTCGGTCTAAATCGACTATAATTTTCTTACTTGTTTTTTTCTTTGATGTGGAACACCACAGCATGGTTGCGGACCGACGAGAAGATGACGTGCCCCTGACTGGCTAGGCAATCTGCGCTTTTGTGGCCCTCGTGTCCCGGAATCCAGCATAGGGATAGTTTGTTACATCTGTTTAATTGGTTGAGTAAATGAGTGCCCTTTTTGTCTTTTTTCTAAGACATTCAGTCACGTATACATAAAAAGCGAAGACCTCCTCTTCAGAAATGGATGATAATGGAAAATCTGAAACACCCCTATAATAACGACAACAATTGTTTCAACCAAATTGTTAAAAAAAAATCCAAAATAATTCATTACCAATTATAAAAAAATAAAAATAAAAAAACATATATGTAAAAAGGATAGAGAAATTTTACATGTTGTTTATGACTTAATTTAGTTTTTTTCCGATCGCGATTGGATAATGTTTTAATTTTTAGATGTACGCGTTGATGAACATGTTCTTTTTTTTTTTTAGCAGTAAACATGCAAGAAAACCAACTCAAAATAAAGCTAATCTGTGTGGTTTATGTGTGTTCGAAACAAAAAATACGTGATAGAAAAATGTTCGTGTAGATAACGAAATATTAAAACGAAACAGTCATGATTGTGTATGGCACCATACAAACTTTAGAAACACACATATTTGATATGAAAATAAAAATATCTATTGGCTGCTTTAGAACAGAACATTGTGTGTATTTTCTGAACCTTGGTGATATTACATCTATATATATAAAATTCACTTTCTGGTTGTGTGTTTGTTTGTTTGACCGCTATACAAATTTTTATTTTTCAACGGATTTCTCTGAAGTTTTGCACACACGATCTCCGTACTCCAGGAAAGGTCGCCATATGATACTTAATGGCCACGCCTACTTCTACGCCATTCATTTTCTGATTTTTGGTATATTTGTTCGCTATACAAATTTTTATTTTTCAACGGAATTCTCTGAAATTTGGTACGCACGATCTCTCTGCTCCAGGGAAGGTCAGCATATGCTTCTTACAGGCCACGGCCACTTTGCGCCCACTTCTATGTATATAAAACTTATTTTTTCCCTTTATTTGATTGATATACAAACTTTGATTTTTCAATGGCTCTCTCTGAAATTTGGAAAACGTGATGTCTCACTGAAGGTCGCATTATATATTTTTCTTGCTACGCCTACCTTTACGCCCACATTTTTATAAAGTTCATTTTTTGTTTTTTGGTATATTTGTTCGTTACAGTAATTTTTTCTTTTAACAACTTTCTACGAAATTTAGTCCATATTCCAGGGAAGGTCCCCATATGTTTTTTTTTACCGACCACGCCTACTTTTGCGCCCACTTTTTATATAAAATTCATTTTTTGTTGTGTGGTATATTTCTTCCCTATATAAATTTGTATTTTTCAACGGATTTCTCTGAAATTTGGTTTATTAAAATAAGTTGACAACAACTGCGCGGCAGCACGGGTGTAGCCGCTAAACGCGTGGAACACAGCTCAGTGAAAAGTGTTATGATAAATTTTATCTACGTATCTGAAATAATAACCTCTTGACCAAAATAGGCCACACGTATACTATAAGCAGTTGCTTAAAGAAACCTTGCGACACAATATTAAACGTCGCATTAGCTTTATATTTTTGAAACTTGAATTTGACGTCTCTGCCCAATGATGATTACTTATAGAATGAAGTAATTCAATTTTTAAAAGTTCTGATTCCTTTAATTTGCAAACGATTCCGTTATATTTGACGTTTGTAAATAAACTTAAAAAAAAAAGTAAAAACGGTTTCGCAGCTTATTTTTGAAGCATTTTTGCTGCAGCATTTTATAAAAAACTTATAAATTAAAAAATCAAAAAATTTTGTATTAAAATAAAAAATGAATTTACTGCCCATACAAATTTTTGGGGAGAAAGTTAATTGTATTGGGGAATTTGTTCATTGGGGACTAAGTACTCAGCGCCTGGTAAGCATAGTAAACCATTTTTCAAGTCAAATTAATTTTTATCCCGGGCAAGACCGGGTAAAAACCGCTAGTAATTATATAATATACTATATGCTAATTTTCATTTTATACCTGATTGTATAAAATTTGCTTATTATCATATGAAAAATTGCAAATTAATAAAGGAAAAGAAGGAAAAAAGCATTTCTTAAAGTCCTTAACTATACAGCTTTCAATATTATTTGCATATATATGGGGGGTTTCATGTCAAGTGCACCAACTTTTGAAACCGATGTCTTCCGGGATGAAATTTGCACCAAGGTTAGTCCTATTGGAGAGTAGTTTAGACACAATTTTTCAATATGATCGGTCTAGATCTCTCTGAGTTAGAGGGGATTTAAATTTGACATTTTGGCCAAACAGGTGTTTTTTCTCATCCATGTAACTTATTACCTATTGTTCTTAGAAAATTTTCTCCCAAATAGTTTAGTTAGCTATTTCTTCAATATTTCGGAAAAAAATACTTAAAAAAAAATAAAAAAATTTTAGATTTTTTTTTTTTGCTAAATTAAAGCATTTTTTGCCTTTTTTTCAAAAAGGGCATTTTTTTTTCATAAGAAAGCTTAGGATTTTTCCTTTAAGAGCTTTTTGGTCGCTTAGTGGGATGGGAGTGGAATATCTATCAAAATAAATGTTTTGTACCTCAATACAACGGTTTTTCAATTTTTCACAAATGCACTATTTTGAATTTTTTCCTATTTGTGTGTAAGACCTTACAAATAAAACTTATACTGAGAAACTAGACAAATTAACCTCTCCGAAGGTATGTAACATACCTTCATAACATAACAGAAGAGAATGGTGCTCTGTAACCTGAAAGAGTTATTTGCAGCATTTCAATCTGAACACGAGGATGTTAGAATTGGCTTCACGAAATTAACACAAATGAGGCCAAAACATTGCGTTTTGGAACAGCGGAACTCACACAGTATGCGTTGGCATTTACCATGAAAATGTTAAACTGATGTTGAAGGAAATCAACCTAAAGTATTTAACAGATGATTCGGCAGAAGATTTACACGATTACCGCGATTGCCTTATATTCACTATGTGTCCTAATGCAACAACTTCTTGCCCGAAAACCACATTCATCAAAGAAAATTAAATCAACTCTTTAGATCGAGAATATATAGAGGAGGTCAAATTTGATTCTTGGATTCAGACTGACAGATGCACATTGAAAACAATAATTTTAAATGTGGATGATTTTGTGGAAGAAATGTGTACAGGATTGCTAAACTTGAGAAACCGTGACTTTTTAGTCAAAGAGCAATGGTCATTCTTCAAGGATTTGAAGATACATTAGAAGTCTGGTGAATTCGTTATTTCATATGATTTCGCAGAAAACTATAAATATGTTTTTCAGGATGCCATACAAGCATTCCACTTCAATAACGACCAAGCAACTATATTCACAGTAGTTATTTACTACATGAAAGATGAAAAACTGGAACACAAAAGTGTAGCAATCATATCCTACTACTAAAACATGATACCGTTGCAGTTTATGAGTACCAGAAGAGAATACTAAAATTTCTAGAATCTAAATTTACAGTAAAGAAGGTATACGTTTCGGACGGAGCTCGTCAACATTTTAAAAACAAAAGTAGCTTGGCAAATCTTATGGCCCATGAAAATGATTTTGGAATGCCAGCTGAGTGGCATTTTCATCCTACTGCTCATGGTAAAGGAGCATGTGATGGTATTGGAGCAAACCTTAAAAGAAATGCAGCGAAGTATAGCCTCCAGTGCTCTCATCAAGATCGCATCTTAGATGCGACTGCTTTATTCCATTGGGCAGAGTTATTGTAAAGAAACTAAAATAGTTTTTAGTAGCAAAGATGATCATCAGGAAACATTGAAAACACTGAAGAGCAGATTCGATGCTGCGGTAACAATCGATGGCACCGCTCAATACCATACTTTTATACCACTTGTCGATGGAAGACTCAAGTTGAAAAAGTTTTCTGCCTCTATTCAATGCGATTTCTTTCCAAAGACAACAAATAAACCAGCAGCGAAATCAACAGCTGAACCTAGTAACGCCAAGAAAGGATTGACAAAAAACGCAGTAAATAAAGGCGACAAAAAAGCTGGATGAAAGTCTGGGTATTTAAAAATTTACAAGACTTTAATACTTCATCAGCTGCAATAAATTAAGTATAACAAGTAAGAAAATTATAGTCGGTCTAGACCGACTATACGATACCCTATACCATGCGTTTAGAAACCTATCTCTTAGGCCCAACTAACTGGACATAGAAAATAAGCAAAAACCAAATTTGAGTGGGATTTTTATTAATTTTTTTGGCTGCAGATATGGGGACTAGGTCCAAAAATGAATCGATCCTGATCATGTTTGGTAAAGTCTCTTGTATTTTGCAAAAATATATACAAACAAAATTTGAGAAGAATCAGTGCAATATTTTTGTTTTTTAATAGATTTAAGTGAAGATCGGGAAGCAGCTCTATATGGGGCCAAAGGAATCATTTTTGGACTACTTATTAATGGACGGAATGAACGCATACAAAACCCAATTTGAGTAAGATCTATATGACAATTTGGATCTTATGGCAATTTATGTCGGTTTCGTAGGGGTAAATTGTATGGGGGCTAGGTCTCAACGTGGACCGATTCTCACCAATTTCAATAGCGTTCATCCCATGGCCGATAAAAGCTTATATACCAAATTCCATCAAAATATGTTCATATTTGCGACCTGCAGTTTGATTACAAGGTTTACATGGACACACAGACGGACGGACGGACGGACGGACGGACATTGTTAAATCAACTCAGAAAGTGATTCTGATTGGATCGGTATAATTAAAGATGGGTCTAGGTCAAATATTTTTGGTTGTTACAAACAGCAGCACAAAGTCATTATACCCAAACCACATAGTGGTATAGGGTATAAAAATAGTTATGATATAAATGGATCTAATGCAATTAAGATTAAATTTTAATAAATTATTTATCTATTTATACCCTATACCACTATGTGGTTTGGGTATAATGACTTTGTGCTGCTGTTTGTAACACCCAAAAATATTTGACCTAGACCCATCTTTAATTATACCGATCGAATCAGAATCACTTTCTGAGTTGATTTAACAATGTCCGTCCGTCCGTCCGTCCGTCCGTCCGTCCGTCCGTCCGTCCGTCCGTCCGTCTGTGTGTCCATGTAAAGCTTGTAATCAAACTGCAGGTCGCAAATATGAATATATTTTGATGAAATTTGGTATATAAGCTTTTATCGGCCATGGGATGAACGCTATTGAAATTGGTGAGAATCGGTCCATGTTCAGACCTAGCCCCCATACAAATTACCCATATGAAATCGACATAAATTGCCATAAGATCCAAATTGTCATATAGATCTTACGCAAATTGGGTTTGTATGCGTTCAATACATCCACTAATGAGTAGTCCAAAAATGATCCCTTTGACCCCATATAGAGCTGCTTCCCGATCTTCAGTTAAATCAATTAAAAAACAAAAATATTGCACTGATTCTTCTCAAATTTTGTTTGTACATATTTTTGCAAAATACAAGAGACTTTACCAAACATGATCAGGATCGGTCCATTTTTGGACCTAGCCCCTTTATAGATATAGCATCCGATATGAACTTTTTTATATCTGCAGCCAAATAAATTAATAAAAATCCCACTCAAATTTGGTTTTTGCTTATTTTCTATGTCCAGTTAGTTGGGCCTAAGAGATAGGGTTTCTAAACGCATGGTATAGGGTATCGTATAGTCGGTCTAGACCGACTATAATTTTCTTACTTGTTATTTTTAATATTATTATTATTATACAATAAATAAAAAATAATAATTTTTCAACATTTCTATAGAAAAAAAGCGATTTTTTTCCTGAGGTTAACATATTCTGGGTATTACAGTATCGAGGGTATAAAATTTTAGTTAGGTATGTTATATACCTTTGGAAAGTTTAGTTTGTCTAGTTTCTCAGTATAAGTTTTATTTGTAAGGTTTTACACACAAATAGGAAAAAATTCAAAATAGTGCATTTGTGAAAAATTGAAAAACCGTTGTCTTGATTTACAAAACATTTATTTTGATAGATATCCCACTCCGATCCCAATAAGCGACCAAAAAGCTCTTAAAGGAAAAATCCTTAGCTTTCTTATGAAAAAAAATGCCCCTTTTGAAAAACGGCAAAAAATGCTTTAATTTAGCAAAAAAAAAGTCTAATTTTTTTTTTTTTTTTTTAAAGTATTTTTTTCCGAAATATTGAAGAAATAGCTATCTAAAAACTTTAGGAGAAAATTTTCTAAGAGCAATAGGTAATAGGTTACATGGATGAGAAAAAACACCTGTTTGACCAAAATGTCAAATTTTGATCCCCTCTAACTCAGAGAGATCTGGACCGATGTATAACGTTAAGAGGAAAATGACTTTCATTGAGGTTTAGCTCTGATAATCCGAATTTGCGTAATAATTTTTTTTTTTTTTATTGTATTCACTATTTTCAATATGTGTATACTGTAGAAAGTGTAAAGAAATGCTATGTAGTGAAATATTGCAAGAAAAAGGCTTTTAAAAATTTGTCAGTATCATCAGAAAAAGCAACCTGCTGAGGATATCAGTGAACAATTTTCGCTAAAAATGGGCAATCCATATGAACTATTGAGGGCATGATCCTGATTTCCACAGACGGACAGACGGACATCGCTTTATCTACCCCGCTTGTTCAAGAATATTTATTATATAGGGCCAGATATTTGTTCTTATTGGTATGGTAAAAACATATTAATATTTTTTTTATTTGCCGCAAAACAATTAAGCCCTCGTATTTTGTAAAATATTACTTTAATATACCATAAGCTAGGACTCACTGGCCGGTCTTTGGAGCCTTTCCGTTTAACTTCTTGAGTGTTTAAATTGTTTCTTGAAAATATAAAAAAAAGTATCAGTTTCGGGACAGTTGAGTTTATTTTTAAATGTAAGTGAAACATTATTTCCAACGATTTTTATACCCTATACCACTATGTGGTTTGGGTATAATGACTTTGTGCTGCTGTTTGTAACTACCAAAAATATTTGACCTAGACACATCTTTTATTATACCGATTAGCTTAGAATCACTTTCTGAGTAGTTTTAGCGATGTTGGCCCGTCCGTCCGTCTGTGTGTCCATGTAAAGCTTTTAATCAAAGTACAGGTAGCAAATATGAATATATTTTGATGAACCTTGGTACATAAGTTTTTATCGGCCATAGAATGAACGCTGTTGAAATTGGTGAAAATAGGTCTATATTCAGACCTAGTCCCCATATAAATGACCCCTATGAAATCGACATAAATTGCCATAAGATCGAAATTATCGCATTGTATTCGTTAATCAGTGGTCCCAAAATAATCCCCATAGGATAATTCTTAGTCATAGGCCCCATATAGAGCTGCTTCCCTATCTTCATTTAAATCTATCAAAAAACAAAAATATTGCACAGATTTTTCTCAAATTTTGTTTGGTTAGTTTTTGAAAATATAAGTGACTTTACTAAATATAGTCAGGATCGGTCCATTTTTCGACCTAGTCCCCATATAAATATAGCACCCGATATGAACTTTTTCATATCTGCAGCCAAAAAAATTTATAACAATGCCACTCAAATTTGGTTTATGCTTATTTTCTATATCCAATTAATTGGACCGAAGAGATAGGGTCTCTAAACCATGGTATAGGGTATCGTATAGTCGGTCTAGACTGACTATAATTTTCTTACTTGTTTTTTTTTATTATTCCTCTAAAGTATCATCATCAAAAAAAAAAAAAACTGTAAAGAAAAAACTTGCGAATTTTTCATTTTGTCTAGACGAATAAAACAATAAGCCAATTTTTGTAAAAACAATATTATCAAATGGTTATCATCAAAATAAAACTACTCGAAGGTGAAATATAATGTAATTGTATAACATTTTTCTTTTCATCATAACTTTGTTATCATTTTGACCAACTCCCTTTCACACAGGCTAGAAACAATAACGGAAACTTAGTTTTTATTTGTTTCAAGCAGTACGAAAAAATCTTTGTTTTTGATTGCTAATACAACTAAAACAAATACAACAAGATACATTCAAGTTTTTAACTGCTCTATAGAAATAAATAAACAATGGATACTTTTCCAAGGAGAAGTAGAAAATATTACGGCATAAGTTGTAACTAAGTTTAAATATGAAACAATAAAGAAATCCTTACATTTCAATCGTAAAACGTAATACGGTAAAACTTATCTTAATTGAAAATCGACTAAGCATGAATTCCGACAGATGTGGTTGTTATTTCTGTTCGTCTTTTCTTTTTTTTTTTTGCTGCATACCTTTACAATTATGGATGGAATCATCGTCCAGGGTATGAGTACATAAACATCAGCTTAATATCCGGTAGTTATTTTGTAGCTTGTATACAATTTTGAATGCATTATCTTGTACCATTATCAGCATCTTTATCCTTCTTGTCTCCCTTATTTTGTTTTCATTTTGTTTTGGTAATTCAAGTATAAATGTGAAAATAACTTCAATGTTTTCTTTTAATAATTTATTTCATTTGGTATTATTTACTTAACATTTTATGTATTTCTTTTACGCGAGGGCTAGCAAGTTTTGCCTGCAGTAATATAAAGGAAAAAAAAAGTAAAACCAATGGAAAGCACATCAAAAATCTGTATTTAAAATTAAGTTTTAATAGCCATCATTGAGGCGCATTAGGAAGGAGAAGTATCCTATAGACAAAGTTTGTAATAAAAAGTTTTTAGAAATTTATCTTATTTACCTTCTTCACCCTTTGGCCGTCCTAAAAGTTTGAAAAATTTCGTAAACCCAAATTTTTTTGTTTTTTTTTTTCAATCCCATCCGGCTTATTTGGAAAACTTGGTTTTTCCTTTATATATATTTTTTTAATATTTGTTGATTTCATCTCAACTTAACCAATGCCAATGATGTTGGTGCTGGCTTTTCGTCCTTTACAGCGTCTTCATAAATTTCTAATGAAATGTTGTGTATGTTCCTTTTTTGCTTTTAATTTTATTATGTATACGTATGTGGTACGTGTTGCAAGATGTGTGTAAGTATTGGTGTGTGAGTGTAGTAGTCGTAGTCAGTCAGTGGTTGTTTGTTTATTTATAGGTATTTGTATACGGTGGTGGTCCTCGGTCGTGCATGGTGGAAACATCAAAGAGGAGACATGTTAATAGAATAACTTAAAAACATATACATTTTTTTTTTGAAAAGAAGGACGGTAGTCGCGTTACACTTAATCTAAGTCGAATTTCTAGTAAAGCTATATACTTGTGAAATAAGAGATCCGCGATCTAATGGTCAGATTCGTTAACGATTGGTTTTAATATTTAGAAGAATAAAACATTAAGAAACTTTTTACTTTATCAAGGATTAATAACACTGTAATACAACAGCCAGTCTGGGGCGTGAGAAATTTCATGTCAGGTCGAAAGTACTGGATCAATATATTCAAATCTCCAAAGGGTTTGACATTCTCAGACCTTGTTGTTTGTTTGCTTACTTTCTCAGCTATATGATTTCTCATTTCATTCTTCAGCAACTAGATTCAGTAAATCAAGTTGGGCTAAGTTAATCGAATGTGTTTAAAGTGTTTAAAAAATTTGTCCTTTTTTGCCTTTTTAACAAGGACCGTAACGGTTATAAATGATATCAAAAAAGTTCTTTTATGTCAGTTATTTTGCGACCTAAGAAACAAAAACGCCATCTAAAACAATTATTTTTCAACGTAAAAATAAAATATCGGATAAAACTCTGAAAAAAGAGTTTTGTTTTGCCGGCATAAAATAAAATTTTTTTGAGGAGTTTTTTTCGTCAGAACCCATTTTATGTAAATTGACACCCAAATAAAAAAATATATGGGTTTTTAATTTGTTATTGTTCGACTCGTATTATTCAATTGCTTGATTTGGAGACTTCGAGGTGTAAAAAATAATAATTGATCTTCAACGGATGTTTCCCATCTTCGCCGGATGTTTGCGATATATCTCAATCGCATACATGGTTTTTTGGAGCAGGATTTGAACTCTCTATGTGTAGATAGGGAACAAGGAAGCAAAGAATATGAAATCGATAATATTTCTCCAAGGCCCTTATCGATGATAAACCCCTTTTTGAGTTCTGGCAGGCAAAAAATACATTATCGGGCAAAAAATACATTATTATTATTTATATAAATTGGCCAAAACTGTACAGTGTGTTACTGCAACACAGGCTGGCGAGGAAAGAGCGTTCTTTGCTCTTAAATTGATGTTGATCGACCTGCGTTCTTTCCACAGAAAATTTGGGAAAAAGTTATGTTCGTAAAATTAAACAAATAAAATCTTATTTAAATTACTACACAAGCTATAAATAAACAAAATGAGTTTTATTTTAGAGGAAGGAAAAAAAACTTCTCAACAGAGTTTTATTTTATTTTATATCAGATAGAATCAATAGCAAATAGACTATAAAAAAGAAGAAAATAAACAAAATGAGTTTTATTTTAAACGAAAAAAAAACTGCTCAAAAGACTTTTATCTTATGACGGCAAAATAAAAGTCTCTTTTTAAGAAATTTATCCAATGTTTTATTTTTTCGTTAAAAAATAACTCTTAACTGTGGAGTTGAGATAATTTTTAAAGATCGCCACAGATTCTGCAGGAGCACTTCAATACGAATTTATTGGTATATGACAGTATAGGTCTCCGTCGAGTCTACCGTGGAGATTTCTTGAGTTTAAATTATCTGGATAACTGTTATTTACGGTCCCTGCTTTTTAATCAATATTCATATAACATAATAAATTCGGGGCGTATGATTATTATATATAAGTGGAATGAAAGAGATATAAATGCATTGGTGATATTTTGAATATTAAATCAAACATACATCAGTATTTTTAATCTATTTTTTCCTCGGATATATTAATAAAAATTATAAGCAGTAGCTACAATTTTGCTGATGAATGAAATGAGAAATCATCTACTGTTCATGAGCTGAAAAATTAAACAAACAAATACAATTAAAAGGAGAAAATATAAAAGAAACACCAAACCTTTTATAGATTTTATTATACGAACACTGACTTGGAATTTCTCACCCCCCAATCAATGACCGCGAAAATGCTTCACAGAATAATTAATACTTTAGATTTTAGAAAAAATGTGAACCGTGGTATTACAATCAACCAATTCCTTTATGCATCAATAATATTAATAGGCTAGGCGATTTCTTGTGACCGATGTTTTGTTCTACCGTTTTATCCCGATTTTGACCAAACGTATATTATTTGAAAGGTATTCCTTTTTAGACGTTTTGCAGATTCACAGACTTTTAAATTGTTTCCTTTATTTTGAATAAAATACATTCAAATTGCTACTAACACATACATAAAATTATACAATGCTATGTGTGTTCATTAAATTTGTTAATGTGTTTGTACTAAAAATGAGTTTGTTTTTTGTGTTGATTTACGAATTGGGTATAATTGAATAGCATACCTTAAGGGTCTTTATTTAATGAAAAAATAAAATTTCCTAGAATTTGCACTCGAATTTCGAGGGCTGGAATCTGCTAGCTTTCTTATTAAACTGTGAACTTTATGCCCATAGTCGCTTCCATCGGCCGGATGCTTTCGCCTTATGTGAGACCCAGATGAGTGGTGCATCTGATCCACAGGATTTTCATATACCTGGTTATCACCTTTTATCTCTTTTTATTTTACATAGAGGCCTTGTTACGTAGATTCGTGACAAAATTGTGTCAGTAGTATCTTAACTGTACTGATGCAGAAATTAACTCATTTTGTGTTTAACAGAATTTAATCAACTCTTTTGATCGAGAATATATAGAGGAGGTCAACTTTGAATCTTGGATTCAGGCTAAGAGATGCACATTGAAAACAACAATTTTAAATGTGGATGATTTTGTGGTAGAAATGTGTACACGGTTGCTAAACTTGAGTACCCATGACTTTTTAATCAAAGAGCAATGGTCATTCTTCCTGGATTTGAAGATATATTTGAAGTCTGGTGCATTCATTATTCCATATGATTTTGCAGAATGCTATATACATTTATATAGATGTGTTCTTCAGGATGCCATAGAAGCATTTCACTGCAGTAACGACCAAGCAACTATATTCACAGTAGTTATGTACTACATGAAAGGTGAAAATGTGGAACACAAAAGTGTGGCAATCATATCCTACTACTAAAACATGATACCGTTACAGTTTATGAGTTCCAGAAAATAATACTAAAATGTCTGAAATCTAAGTTTACAGTAGAGAATGTATATTACGTTTCGGACGGAGCTCGTCAACATCTTAAAAACAAAAGTAGCTTCGCAAATCTTATAGCTCTTAAAAAAAATTTGGAAAATTTGCTCATGGTACATGTGATGATACTGGAGCAAAAGAAATGCAGCGAAGTGCTCTTATCAAGGTCGCAACTTAGATGCAACTGCTTTATTTCATTGGGCAAAGAATTATTGTAAAGAAATTAAATAGTTTTTAGTAACAAAGAGGATCACAGGATACATTGAAAACACTGAAGAGCAGATTCAATGCTTTGGTAACAATCGATGACAACGCTCAATACCATTCTTTTATACCGCTTTTCGATGGAAGACGCAAGTTTTCTGCCTCCACTCAATGCGATTTCTTTCCAAAGCCAAAAAAGAAAACAGCAGCAAAATCAATAGCTGAACCTAGTAACGCCAAGAAAGGATTGGCAAAAAAAAAATAAGCTGGATGAAAGACTGGGTATTTAAAAATTTACAAAACTTTAATACTTCATCAGCTACAAAGAATTTATTAAAAAAATTGTTATGATATAAATGGATCTAATGTGATTAAGATTAAATTTTACTAAATTATTTATCTGTTTATTTTTTGTATTATTATTATATATTAATTAAATTATTACAAATAAAAAAAAAATGTTTTTTTTCAAAATTTCTATAAAAAAGGTATTTTTTCTTGAGGTTAACATATTGCGGGTATTACAGTATCGAAGGTATGAAATTTCAGTTAGGTATGTTATACACCATTGGAAAGACTAATTTGTCTAGTTTTTCAGTATATATAAGATTTATTTGTAAGGTTTTGGAAACACTTCCACACAAATGGGAAAAAATTCAAAATAGTGGAGAAGCTAAAAATTTAAAAACCGTAGTCTTGAGTTACAAAACATTTTTTTTTGGTAGATATCCCACTCGCATCCCACTAAGACCCAGTTTTTGAGATATCAGTTAAACCTAGTTTTGTTAAACCCAGAATTTGTTCATCGATTGCTTTATGAATTTGGACATGTATGAAAAAATTAATTCTCGGTTTAACTAAACTAGGTTTAACTGACATCTCAAAAACTGGGCCTCAGCGACCAAAAAGCTCTTAAATGAAAAACCTAAGCTTTCTTTTGAGCAAAAAAAGAGGGCATTTTTTTAAAAAAAAAAGAAACAAAATTTGTTGATTTACTAAAAATAATTAAAAAAATTTCTTTTAAATTTTTTTCGAAAGATTGAAGAAATATCTAAGAAAAATAGGTAATAAGTTACACGGATGAGAAAAAACAGCTGTTTGGCCAAAATGTCAAATTTTGACCCCGTCTAAAGCCCTAAACACATAACGGTGAGTTGCGAGTTCCAGTAAAAACTAAGCATTTTGCATGCGAGATTTTGTGTTTTTGTGCTTTTACAAAATCATCAAAATGCTTTCGAGCATCTGATTGTCCTACTGTCAAACATAATTCAATTGTCAATTGTATACAAAGCTGTTCGTATAACAAACAATAAATATAACAAAAAGTATAAAATCGAAATTATTACCGGGTTAAATAAAGTAATTACTATAGTAGGCATCGCGTTTAATGCCTATCAGCTGGTAGTCCTGTCATCTGATTTTTCTCTTACAGAAAATAAAATCAATTCTTTTTCCCTTGCGAGTGTTTTTACAACCTAAGTTGGCAACGCCACACAAAAAAGCTTTACTATCGATCTCGCTTCAACATATAGAAAAAATCATGCTGCCTCATTATCATTTTTTTTCGCACTCGCAACTCGCAGTTATGTGTTTAGGGCTTAACTCAGAGAGTTCTTGACGGATTTTGTTGAAAAATTGTGTCTAAACGAATATCTAATAGGCTTAAATTTGTTGCAAATTTCTTCGCGATCGGAAGACATCGATTTCAAAAGTTGGCTCACTTGACACGAAATCCCCTATATATATATCAAGCCTTATTTGCGATTATATCATAAGCGATCTACAAATTCATATAGTTTGAATTTGTAACCTTACGAGAAAAGGCAGAATGCATTTTATCGTTTGCCTGATTTACGTTTTTACTTAAAACTTATTTTATCGTAAACGACGTTGTGAGTAGAGAAGTTTGCTGTGGTTACGTAGAAATTACAAACAAAAATTCTTACGTGATCAAGTAAAAAGTAAAGAGGGGAACACAAGGTTTTCGTGCTTAAATTTGAATTGCAAAAAGTTCTTTATAGTGTGAATTTGTATTACCCCAGAAAATGTCATTATTTCACAAGAAATAAATACTGCTTCTATGGGGGAAACAGACGGCTATAACGAGATATGTTTAACTAAGTTAGTTAAGCGAGTTATGCAAAAAAAGAACTCATGACACCAGGTAGGCCAGAATCGGAATAGAAATAGCATTCCTGCTGCCTAGGCACACCTTGATGCCAGTTGATTCCATACGTAGTGCAATAGTATATTTTATCAAAAGAAGAACCATCTGGTATTGTTTAGAATAGACAGCTTTAATACGTAAAAAAATTACGAAACTCAATACATAATAATCGCCGATTTCGAGATTGGAAGATATTTTCTCAAGTATCTCTGCCCTCTACAAATAAAATAATCTGCGTAATTCGACAAGGCTAGCCCTTACATAAAAATATGTTATGGCTTCTTCGAAAATAATGAAACCAAGACGATTAAATGGAGTACATTATTTCTGAAAAAAGCGACGTTCTAATATGGGCCTAAACTTTAAAAAGAAAAAATTTACTAAAAATTTCTGAAGCAAAATACAAGGATCTGTGCCAACTCTGTGAAAAAAGTATAATTCCTGAGCGATATCACAACGGGTACATGCAAATGAATTGTGACAAAAATATTCAAATTGGCAGAAACTGGCAATGAAAATGAAACCCTTTTTAGTGATTAATATGTTTTTTTTTCTTAATAACAGTTTATTATTATCTTTCCAGTAATAGTTTATTAAAAGTAGTGTTTGTGGAAAAAGGAAACATTATTTAAATATACTTAAATGACTTAGAATTCAATGATATTCTTTTTAATACCTTATTATACAACATAAAAACTATCGTTACCGCCAATACCATGAGCAGTAAGCGCCATTTTACCTTTAAACATTAATAAATGCCAAATATTAATAACCTGGAGAACGATGCGCAAAGTTGGTATCGGTACATCTACGAATCGAGAAGCATGTTCGATTGATGCCGATACAATCAATGCAAAGTTTTAAATTGTTCTTATGGTTCAATCAGATAAGGATTATTATAGCAATAATCATTCGAATAACAGTTCTGAATCTTTTTTTTCTTTTGCTGCAGTAGACCAATGTGACGTTTTATCTAGTTTATTGTCTATAAAATCAAACTCTATAGGAGTGGTCGGGATTAATCTAAAGTTTCTTAAGATTATTTTACCTTAGCTGCTTCCAATTATAACTTTTTCCTTCAACAAAATATTAACTTCTAGCTACTTCCCATCGAATTGGAAAATATCTAAAATAATACCAATACCGAAAGCTGGTTCCGATTATAGATGACAATAACTTGCGAACAGATCGATGATCTTTGTTGAGATGGAAACACAGCTGCATAACAGCCTTAGTTGATGTTACAGAGGAGCTTAGGAGAAACTTGATGATGGCAAGACTACACTCTAAATACTTTTAGATCATTCAGAAGCGTTTGATACCAACTTTGATACTTTATTAAAAACTTAAAAATTTTAAAATTTTTCTTCGACCGCTACTCAGTTATTTCAACATATTTACGTGACAGGTATCAGTACAGTACAGTAGCAATTGGAGTACCTCAGTGGTCCATTGTTGGGCCACTATTATTCTCACTGTACTCAAATGACCTTCTAGGAATTTTAACAAATTGATGTATTAGAATGTACGCGGGTGACGTTCAACTTTACACCAGTTGTAGTAATGTCTTAGTCGACCAGTGTATTATCTCTATTTATCAGCAACTCCATCGTATTTATACATGGGCAACGCAAATGTTTGAGAGGTAAATCCGAAAAAATCTGAATGCATTGCAATTCAAAAGCGACTTGCCAAATTTAATATTATACTACATAATATGTTATATAAATAAAAATCATAAAATTGAAATTTTAAAATCTGTATGTTGTTTTAACGACATTCTTACGTGGTCGAACCGTATTAACTAAGCTTGTGGTCGTATTTCCTCTATGACTAGAACACTTTGGCAAACTCAGCATTGTACACTATGAAAATAACAGTAACGCTGTGAGCTATTTGCGAAATGTGATACAGTTAGTAAAAGGAAACTGAAAAGTTGCAAACTTCACATTTCAGATATAAGCAGGGGGAAAAGAATGAGATCATTTAGATATAAAAGTTTAATATCAGAGTTGCATATACATATACATATTCGCAGTATCTCTCTGGAATTCTATACCCCATAGCTCTCAACTTTTAAGTAATGCACGAAAATTTTAAGAAAATATCTTTAAACTATTTTCGGCATAACTATGTGAAACACTACATCTATAATATTAATACGCAAGCCGATTTCTTGTGACCGATGTATGTTTTACAGTTTTACCCCGATTTTGACAAAAAATTATCATTTGAAAGATACATATTTCATTTTAGCTGTTACCCACAAATCAGATTTTCATCGTCTGGAAATTTTTTTTTTGGAATTATGATCGTTTAAAGTTGCTACTAATACATACATAAAAAAATTATACATGGCGTTGTGTGTGTTCATTAAATTTGTTAATGTGTTTGTGTTAATGTGTTGAGTTTGTTTTCTACATTTAAAATCAGTTGAATTTTAGTCTTTATTAAATGAAAAAATAAAAATTCCTAGAATTTGCACTCGAATTTCGAGTGCTGGAATCAGCCAGTATTATTTGATATTCTAATACATTTGATTAAATTAAATTATTTCAATTTTATTTTTATTGTTAATCTAAATTGTTTTTTGTATCTTATATAATGAATATTTGTAATTAGTTATTAAGTTATTAATTTATTAATGATTTTATATTTTTCCTTATAATCAGTTCCATACTGAAAAATAAGACTTTTAGTCTTTTGTATGGAGCAGTTCTAATAAATAAATAAATAATTGAAGCAAATTTTATAATAATGCCACCATTTAATAATATTGTTGCCCATTTAAAACCAAATAAAGTATTGCACTGCTTAACAATAAAATAATAAATACCCACTCCTATAAAATTTGCCTTTTGTCGCAAATATGGTTCGATGTAACAAAAATGTGTATGCATCGGTGATACATATTTCTGTTACGTATAAATATTTTTCGTTATTTTTAGTTTCTTATATGAAATTTTATTGGAGTCATTTCGTACGTCATTCATTTTCGTACGTCATTCCTCAAATTCAGTACCAATCTGCAAGAAGTAATAACAAACAACATTATCTAAATTTTATCCAGGAATATGATCTACTTTGTGAGTGACCGTGGTTTTAAAAGCCATGCAGACAGACAGACGGACATTGCTATTTCTGCTGAAGTTGCTGGGGTCTTAACTAATTTTTTCAATTCGTTTCAAACGAAATGACAAACTGCAGAGTGCTATGTATAAAAATGTCCTTGCTACGTAAAATCTTGGCACAGTTAATTATTCCTGAAATTTCCCTTTAGTAATTTCTTATATACCGTGAATCCTATGGAGACTAAGTCCCTATATCGTTAAGTATAACCACGATTGCCCATTTGTATACCCAGTTCCTTATTAATAATCATATCTCACTAAAATACGATTTATGCTTATTTTATCCATATCCTTTAAAGATCCTTCATTATTGTTGAAATCTGACCGACTGTGATTTTCTAACCTGGTTATTTTAATTTTTTTTTTTTTTGCTAACATCGTCAACTTAATTTAACTTAAACCATCTCCTTATTATGTTGTGTGACCCCTTTTCAGAGCGATATGTTTGTTTTAATAATATGTTGAATATTTGATGAGCTTTGGCAAATGGATGCCACAACATATTCACAATTTTTCGTGTTCTCTGATTTTACGGGCAAAATTAAAGTGAAAACAGGGGGAAAACCAGTAAAAGTAACTTATTTTGTGTTGCAAATACGTATTGTGTAGTAACGTATGTACATTGCTGGTATTTCTTACGCTTCGTCTAACACTCGGCAAATATATGGAGGTGGTTGTTCAGTTAATATGCAACATTTCCGCTTTGCTGATTTTTTCTCTTTTTTTTTCCAAATACAACTACAAACACAACGACTCCTGTCGCACAACATACTTTTCTGTTACACCAACTGTGGTTTACAATGTAAAGGAATAAAATTAGACATATGTTGATGTTGCTGGTTGCCGAAAGGATAATTAATTTTTAGTTATTGAATTATTAATAATGCATAATTTTTTTACTTCTTGGAGATGTGTATGTGTGTGTGTGTGTATGTTTGTATTTCAAGTGGCGGATGTATTATAAAAACAGGTAGTAAAGAACGAATGGAAAACATTTCAACATGGCCACTATTTATTTGCTGTTTTATTTAGATTTGCCTTTACTTTTCGGTTCTGTTAAATTATTCCAAATGAAGTTCTCAGTTATTTTTGAAACTTTCATTAATATTTTGAAAGTTTTTTTTTTGTATTCATTTTGTATGTATTTTTCATTCTCAATTAATTGCAATTCATATCGTTTTACGGCTGAGCTTTTATTGTTGTGTAATTTATATACTCACATTATTACTGGTATATGCTCGTTTAAATATGTGTTGGTATATTAATCCTTATGGGGATTTAAATTTACCATATCAGTGAGCAGCAACCATACCACACGTATATTGTATGTACGTATTAAGTGCCAAGTATGCTGTAAATCGGAAATTAAATATAAAAATATTATAATACCACCATATTTTAATGAGAATTTTTTTTAATAGAGCAGGTTCCATTAATTTTAAACGAAGATAATTTATGATACTTTAAAAATAGAGAAAAGTAAGTATTGGAAAGTATTTTGAAATTTCTACTGAATCACTTAACAACAGTTTTATTGATTTTTGTTTTATTTATTTATAAATTTCATGCCAGCTGTTAGCCCATTTGACCAAATGGCAGCAGATAAAACTTAAAATATGACAGCAATTTTATAAATAAATTCATTAATTATATAATTCATATAAAATGTATATTTACTTAAAGTATAAGTTGCAGCTCAATACTCTTTATACCTATACAACAACATGACAAAAATAAAACTTAAATTTGAAATTGATCTGCAGCAAAAAATATAATTTAAAGATTTGTTTCAAATATATTTTCAAACTGTGCTACGGTCCCACTAAATTTCCTTTTTGAAGACGGTATCACAGAATTCCCCAACCTCGCCACCTTAATCGAAAATGTCTATAACAAGCGTTAAAATCATTAACTAAATTAAAGAACTGTAGCTGCTACACACAGAAAGATTCATTGTGGCTACCGAATTTATAGCCAACCGAATTGCGGTGATATAAATAACAGAATTTCGAGTTAATTTGGATCACAGTTCTGGTTATTGGGTTAAAATTTTTGTTGATGCGATCAAAAATACAGTCGGTTGTTGAATTTTTTTTTCACTGTGTATACATAAAGAACGGCTTCGTTGTTACAGCCGAATTTGTTTTCAAACGAATTTTGGTAGTTCATGTACTGTCACATTGTTCTATTTGATAACTGGAATATATAATCCATATTTCCATAATTTGGTTAGGGTAATTTATATAATATAAAAATTCGATGGTATGAACCGTGACATTATTTCATACAATGGAATTATTAATTTTATTTAGTGCCAATCATTTATAGTGGTTTTTACCAGAGTCCTCTATTACTAGAGCTTCAAGCCACTTGAGCTGCTCGAGTACTTAATGAGCTTTTGGACGTAGTTTTGGACGAGTTTTTGTTGAAAATTCGACAAATTGTTGTCCAAATAAATCGGCCCACCATAATATACATATATAAAGTAAAAGCATGTATGTTTGCTTGTTTTTAGCTAATATGAGGCTAAACCACTGAACCCATCCTACTGTAATTTCTAAAGAAAGGAAGGCTTACATTGTTTTGATATATTTAGTAAGCACCTCCCATACAAAGTTATTAAATATCGAGCACTATGACATAAACAGCTTTGCAAATTTGCCTGATGTCACCTATTACTAATATAAGTATTCAGCCAATAAATGAGTGCGATCGCACCAATGGGTTTGGGGTGCCACAAAGTAAATATTAAATGTTATATATCTGGAGCGTTGTAATAGAGAGAACTTTATGACTTAGCGTGAGCCCATTAAATATTAATGTCAGTAGTCAGACAAAAAATGGGCGGGCATGATTAGTGGGCATGGCACCTCCTAAACAAAAAAATGTGAAGTACTATGAAAGCAACAGACCTTAAACTTTTGACGGAATCGCCAAATTCAAAAATCTCCGAGTCAGAAATCACCAAAACAGAAACCAAATATTTAAATTTTGTAAACTGCGTAGAAAAAATTGATTATGAAAACATAGTTGCCAAGAAATCTCGATAAGTCGTAGCGGAGCATTCTAATTTTATACATAAAACAGAGTCAGTTTAGTTACATTATTTTTAACTCAAGAACAGCGGAACTGATTATGACGATTAAGGATTTGTTGGATTCGTCTTCGCCCAGAATAGCAGAATATCTGAAAAATTCACCGGGAGTGGCACACGGCTTTTGTGTACTATGACAGGAAGATTTTTGCAAATTTGTTATAAATAAGAGTAGTACTAGCTAAGTAGGTTGGTAGCCTCCCATGCAAAGTGAATTTTCAATATCGTATATCTTGAGTAACACAAAACGGACAGATTATTAATCTGAGTATCGTTGTTGGAAATGGGCGTGGCAGCAAATATTCAATATCACATATCTTGAACACTTTAATAGAGAGAGCCTTGCAAATTTATGTGACGTTATCTGTTATTAATATTAATACCGTGCAGTGTAATAGCGCTTGCATCGATTTACGATTTTTCTTTCTAGTTTTAGAATTCAATATTTTGAATAACAGTTACAAACATTTGCCATAATATTTTTATTTTGTATAAAAACGCCATCTAGTAGGCACTGTATATGATTAGCGATATTGTAATGTGCTACTTGTTTTTAGTAATTTACTAAGGAGAATTGGAAAGATAGCGTTATTTCTTCAAATTTGCCAAATCACGTTGAATAAATGCAGCTTACATGCCATCATAAAACAATTTTTTCTGCCATTTGTTTCGCAGACAGCCAAGTGTAAAGTTTAAACATCTTCAAAAAAAATCTTTAATAATCTTTAATTCTAAAGTTAAATTAAGTCATAAAGTGTGTGGTAGTGAATAAAATTTATACATACATATACTATTAAAAAGCCATTTTTAATCAAAATGGATTCAAAATAAAATATCCTTTTTTATAAATTCTTCAATAGTTAAACGTGAGTACAAGTTTTCTTTTATTAAATAATTTTTCCATTGAACCTATAATATAAGGGGTATTTTTTTTTCCTTTCATCTGTTGTTTCTAGCAGTATACAACTTTTTTTTTTTCGCAAAATTCGCTGTTGGGGTGTACCTCTTTGCCAAGATACATTTTGGCAACCTTACTATCCAGCGAAGTCACACACTCTTGGATAAAGTTGTTACATCTAGTTGACCAACTAAAATCTCCATTTTCGGCAAGATCTCTTGGCGAATATAAGTTTGGCAGATTGCAGGAAAAAACCACTCAGCATTACGTATTGTGTTTTTTTTTTTTGAACCAATTCTAAACTTTTTCCCACAAGTGCCATCTCAATGGTAATGTAATAAAAAAAAAAAGGAAAAAATTTACAGATAATAACAAAGAAAAAAAAACTATTTAATTTATATAGGCACTTTGTATGTAATATACAAAAATCCAAAAATAGAAGCTCTAGATCAACAACAATATTAGCTTGGAGACAAATTATATGGAAAAAAAAATAACTGTTACGGTCATCTCTCAATTTTTCTAAGTACATGTTGATTGGAATTTACTAGCATAGCAATGCATATGCAAATGTTAAGTGTGTCGATCAGCAACATCACGTTGTTTACAAATAAGAAGCCGTCATTAATTTAACCAAGTGCTAAAAAAAAAAAGGAAACAATTTACAAAAATATACATAAATATATCAATGGATCAACCACCGCATAATTAGAAATAATTCTCCCGTGCTTATGAAGCCAAATGTGGAAACGTTCGTCAGAGGCTAAGTTTAAATTCGAGGTATTTTTATATAAAAGCAAAGATCTCTTAATCATTATATATGTACCACAAAGAAACGAATGTAATTGCTTTAAAGTAATTTCGCTAAAAATTTTGATGGTTGTTGTGTTCATAAAAGAAAAGTAAAACCGGTTAAAGCCTAATTCAATATAAAATTATATATTCTTATTTCGCTATAATTTAAACTATTTTTTTTTCTAAAATAGTTCCAATGTGTGAAATCATATTTAAGTGAAAGTGCTTATTAATTTTTCTAAAGAACAATAGTTTTGTACTCTAGTGTAAACGTTTTTTTTTTTGTTTATTTGCAATTTCATTTTACCAAAAGAATAAATCTTCAAACTAGCTTAATGCAATTACGGATGTTTATTCTTTAGGGTGATCAGATGAAATTAAATTCATATAAAAAAAAAAAAAACTATAGAAATATTATATGAAATTACCATTATTTTTATGCATTTAATTTTTCTTCCATTATAGTTAGAAATTTTACAAGATGAAGTTACAGATAAGAGGTTAGCTAGGAAGTTAGTTACGATTAATTTTTTTTTATTTTTCTCTAGAAATTGTTTAAAATTTAATGAATGATTTAAATGAACAATTACACACTATCATTTAAGATAATTTGTAAGAATGTTAAATATGAATTTTATGTTAAGAACAAACATTATTAAATGAATTTCTTTACTGTTAATAAAATCAATATGATTTCGTGCTGAATTGTTAAGTATTCTGTTTGATTTATAAGCTAGGGTAACACAAGCGGTTGTAGAACTAAATATAGGGATCATAATAGTGTAAATATTTCGGAAATTATTGTTATATTATGATCATGGAAGGGAGGGCTTTTTGGCGTATACATCATCATCTCGTATCGTCATTCGAACTTTTGCAATTCTGCTTTTAGTATTGGTATTTTATTTTTTTCTATTTCCTTTCGATAATCAGTCTTCCTGCTATTTTCCTATTTTCTCTTTAATTTCCAACGCACGCTTACAAAAAATTTTATAAGTAGCATTGTGGTATTGAGTGTACTGAAGCCATGAACCCTCCCATTTCGACGAGCAATAAGGCCGGTGGTATAGCGTGCACCTGCTTCATTTTATACTTATCAACATCTACCATTTCAATCATTAAAGAAACAAAAAAAAAAAAGAAAAAAAAAAAACTATCGTTACATGCTACAGCAGTAACTGAAGAGGATCGGATAAATACGTGTAGACCTCCCTTACAAAGAAAGTTTTGAATAACACTTACCTCGAATACCTTGAAAATTTGTTATTATAGAAGAAGATGGAGTGAATTCTTCCACCAAAGAATTTACTCTCGAAAGTTGGATCACCAATTATGCGGCTTTGAAATCTAAAAGAAACTAAAAAAATTATATAAACGAATGCTGTTCGTTATCAGGAAAATATTGGGTAACATTATTGAAGCAACCACTATCAATGGCAAATTCAAAGGAGAACACGGTGGTTCAAACAGATTCTCCATATGGCACTTAAAGTCTTACAATTCCCAATTCGTGAGGCATATGCAATGCCAGTCAACAAATATCAACGCCAGTCAATGCATGTCTGCGGCTTGGATTTGAAAAATTCATGCTTAGCTCAGCAGAGTTGGTAAGCTATGGATCTGTTTGTATACGCCGAGAATTGAGAAACGAAAATATTGTCCACAATACATTAAATTATTACTGCAATAAATTATTATTTAATAAAATCAGAAGAAAAAAGTATTATGTGAAACAAAATTTAATTTATTAAAACCATAATAAAGTCCGCATTTAAAATGACATATTGAGTTTCATTCATTAAAAAAAAATCATGTGAATCCGATCATAGGGGAGCTGTGTAAACATCTAGTAATTAAAGATTTTTTTATGGCACTTTTTTAAATCAAACAGAAAGCGTCATCAATGTATCACTTGTAGCAATCAACTGCAGGGGCTTTGCTAATAAAAAAATATTTATTATTTCAACTAATTTTTCGTTTTTCGTTTTTTATTTTTCATTTTTCATTTTTTACTTTAAATTTTTCGTTTTTAATTTTCCATTTTTTATTTTTAATTTTTAATTTTTAGTTTTCAGTTTTCATTTTTCGTTTTTCATTTTTCATTTATTATTTTTATTTGTTAATTTTTAGTTTTCAGTTTTCATTTTTCGTTTTTTATTTTTAATTTTTTATTTTTTATTTTTAGTTTTTTATTTTTCATTTTTCATTTTTGTTTTTCATTTTTTATTTTTCATTTTTAATTTTTAATTTTTTATTTTTCATTTTTCATTTTCTATTTTTGATTTTTAATTTTTTATTTTTATTTTTTATTTTTCATTTTTTATTTTTCATTTTTCATTTTCTATTTTTCATTTTTCAATTTTCATTTTTTATTTTCTATTTTTCATTATTTATATTTCATTTTTTATTTTTAATTTTTAATTTTTCATTTTCTATTTTTCATTTTTTATTTTCATTTTTCAATTTTCATTTTTTATTTTTAATTTTTTATTTTTCTTATTTTATTTTTAATTTTTTATTTTCAATTTTTAATTTTTCATTTTTAATTTTTTGTTTTTCATTTTTCATTTTTCGTTTTTCATTTTTCTTTTTTTTTGTTTTTAATTTTTTTTTCATTTCTCATTTTTCCTTTTTTATTTTTCATTTTCCATTTTTCGATTTCGTTTCGTCTCTTTTCAGAATTGCGGTACGCATCAAAATTCATCTGGGGACAAAATAATTATTATAGGTATAACAACGTTTGCCGGCCAGCTACAGTATTAATTTTATAAATCAAAATGATCTGCGTGAGCTAATATAATATTCAGAATCATGCCCTAATAGTTGCAAGCAGAATTCAGATACGCGTCATATTAAAAAACAATATTTAAGTTATCCCGTAAAGTGCAAGTAAAGGGTCCGCCATCTAACGTTTTATTTTCAACTAGTGCTTATTTCGTGAACGGTAACACTTAGCTCATGTCTGATTTGACAGATAATTAGTTTTACCCTTCCGCTGAACGAATATGGTTGTGTATACGCTTGAACAACGCTGGGAAATATTGCGACATTACTTTGAAAATCATGGTAATGTTGCAGAATGTGTGCGAAAATTGCGTACGGATTTTGGAAGAAGAGAAGCACCGTCAGCTCCGTATGTTCGTTATCTTGTGAAAAAAGTGAAAGAAACTGGCATCCTCATCGATAAACCAAAGCGTGAAAAGCCAAAAACAGTGCGTACACCCGAGAATATTGCTGCTGTGGGAGAAAGTGTGCGTGAAGCGCCATCGACATCAATTCACCGTCGTTCTCAAGAATTGAACATTTCGGAGGCATCATTGAGACGAATTTGGCTTAAAGACATTGGTATGACGCCATACAAAGTCCCATTGGTTCAGGAGTTGAAGCCAACTGACCATCCAATGCGTTTTCGCTTCGCTAAGTGGGCCTACGATCGACTTACAGAAGATGCCGATTTTGCCAAAAAAATCATCTTTTCAGATGAAGCTCATTTTGATCTTGGCGGGTATGTAAACAAGCAAAATTGTCGAATTTGGGGTACAGAAAACCCGCACGCATACATTGAAAAGCCGATACACCCAAAACTAGTCACTGTTTGGTGCGGATTTTGGTCCAGAGGCATAATTGGGCCATTTTTCATCGAAAATGAGCAAGGAGTGGCCGTTACTGTTAATGGCGATCGTTATCGGGCCATGTTGAACGAATTTTTGTTCACAAAATTTGAAGAGGAGGATATTGGCAACATTTGGTTTCAACAGGACGGCGCTACGTGCCACACAGCCGAAGCTACACTCGATGTTTTGCGCCCTGTTTTTGAAGATCGCATTATCAGCCGCAGAGCTGATGTCGTTTGGCCACCACGGAGCTGCGATTTGACACCGTTGGACTATTATTTGTGGGGTGCCCTCAAAGTTAAGTATTACGCCAACAAGCCAGAGACAATTGACGCTTTAAAGGACAATATTCGTGAAGCCATTGGTGAAATACAGCTGCACACAATCGATAATGTGCTTAAAAATTGGACCGATCGTGTAGGCTACTGCATGGCCAGCCGAGGCAGCCATTTGAATGAAATTTTTTCCATTATTAACCGGAAGGATTGTACTTTCAAATAGAAAAAGAAATTTGAGATAATATTCAGTAGTTTTTTTTTTATAGCATTTTCAAAAAAGAAAAGTTATTTGGCGGACCCTTTATAATCTCTATACCACATAAGAACATGGGATTGCATAATGCAACTTGAACTCGTTTTTTAATCGAAAGGGTTAGATCGATATTCAAGTTATACAATCTACGAAATGTCCAAGATACTTTGAATACAACTGACGATCAAAATTTAATTTGTTAGACTTAGAAATATATTTAAATAATTCAATATATAGAAGAGAGAAGACTAAAGGAAGAATCCTTAAATATGTGAATATTATTTCAATTAAAAATAAATTAATAATAAATTCTTTTTAACAACCGAAAACAATGTTTAAAGTCTGTAGTGCAAATGTTTAAGTGTATTCTATTTAGTAATTCTCATCTTATTCTTGTTGTTTTATGTTCTTTCTTTCCCTTTGGTGGTATTAGAAAACTTAATTAAGTTTACTATTCTGTTGTTCACATGCCACAATGACAACCGAAAGCAAACAAAACAAAAAAAAAAAAAAAAACATACGAAAAGACTGAAAACATTTTCAAACATACGAGTACATATGTACATATATCATACATAAAACTACCACACCCTTTGCTATGAATGCAATGCAATCTAAACCACCCACCTTCAATAAATATCACACTTTAGTTGGAATTTTGATTTTATACTGATTCCTCTACTCCATATGTATGTATATGTATGTACATATGTGCAGTTGTTAGAAAATGCCACAACACAAATGCATGAAGAAAATCTTTAACCACAGAATATTCCTGTCGAATTCTCGTCTAGCATCCTTTTAAACACGTACTTTACATGTTATTGGTGTATTCTAAGAGATTTTGCTTAATTTTTTTTTTTGCTTTTTGTGTTTGTTCATCTTTTGTTTCATGTGTGTGTGTTTGGATGTGTGTACGCGTGTGTATGTTTAGAAATGCAATTATATGAAAGAAAAATTTTGATAGGTTTTCTAAGAACTCTGAACACTGAAAGAAATTAGTTTGTTGCGGATTATTTTAATTAAGAATTGCTTACTTTGAAAGATTTTCAAATAGAAAGAAACAAATTGAAGTTAGATTTGATATTTTTACACTCAATAACAATATGTGGTCAGGGTACAATAATATTGTACTGATGGTTGAACTACCGAAAATATTTGACTTTGACCCATCTTTTATTACATCAATCGACTCAGAATCACTGCGCCAATTTACATATGTCCGTCAGTCTAAGTATTATCACCCCACAGGTGGCAAATCTGAATATATTATGATAACATTTGGTCTAAATCTCTTGTTGATTAACGTGCATGTCGGTCATGAGATATAACCCCACGGCACTTTCAACACCAGGTGGTATACTATGTAGCCACCTGCACCCGTCATTAGATGGATTGCAAACTAGGAGATATGTCTTAGGCATATACTCCACCCTTTGTTGAAGGGTCGGGCCAACCTAAAACCATGTTGCTCTACGGTTGAACTCAACATCACGTCAAGTTGTGCTCTTCTCGCGATGCCGGCAACCACAGGCACTGCGAAACTCCCCGAAGGGCCGTTTTCATAAAGTCATTTGAAGATTCATCACAGACAGTCAAGCATTGACAATCTGAACAAGAACATACACTACTTTCTGACCTTTTTGTCCAACCAACCAACAATACTCCTATCCGACTCACCCATAGGACTCCTCTTCAACTCATGCACCGGCATCCAACACTCTTATATATACTCCTTTTTCCTGCCATATCCATCATCCTTATAGCTGCGCATGCGAGGTGATATCAGTAGCCATCCAAATTCCTAATAAAGTCATGCTCCTTTACCAACCAACAAACAACACTCTCGTATCCAACTCATCCTTAATGCTATCTTGTCAATGGTTATTTATTTATTTTTATACCCTATACCACTATGTGGTTTGGGTATAATGACTTTGTGCTGCTGTTTGTAACTACCAAAAATATTTGACCTAGACCCATCTTTTATTATACCGATCGAATCAGAATCACTAACTGATTCGATTTAACGATGTCCGTCCGTCCGTCCGTCCGTCTGTGTGTCTATGTTAACCTTGTAATCAAACTGCAGGTGTCGCAAATATGAATATATTTTGATGAAAATTGGTATATAAGTTT
The DNA here is from genome assembly GCA_963682025.1 of Cordilura impudica. Classification (NCBI taxonomy): domain Eukaryota; kingdom Metazoa; phylum Arthropoda; class Insecta; order Diptera; family Scathophagidae; genus Cordilura; species Cordilura impudica. The sequence goes on along the minus strand of OY821520.1, from coordinate 49,375,969 downwards.
TCACCGGTCATAGGATGAACGCTGTTGAAATTGGTGAGAATCGGTCCATGTTCAGATCTAGCGCCCATACAAATGACCCCTATGAAATCGACATAAATTGCCATAAGATCCAAATTGTCATATAGATCTTATTCAAATTGGGTTTGTATGCGTTTATTACATCCATTAATGAGTAGTCCCGAAATGATCCCTATGGGACAACTCGTAGTTATAGGCCCCACATAGAGCTGCTTCTCAAATTTTGTTTGCATATGTTTTCGCAAAATACAAGAGACTTTACCAAACATAGTCAGGATCGGTCCATTTTTTGGGCCTAGTCCCCATATAGATATAGCATCCGATATGAACCATTTCACTACTATAATTTTCTTACTTGTTCTTTTTTTTTTAAATTCTACATCAAAACATTTGTCTTAAAATGGGGTAATAAAGTTGACGCAAACATTATCAGACCCGTTTTCAACTCATGTACCAGCATCAGCACTATCGTCTCCAGTGAGGACGTCCACTTCGACAGCATAGAATTAGGGTTCAACTAATCAATCACCGGGTATCGCAATTTATGGTAGGCTTTAACGCCTCCTCAGCCAGCTTCTTCTGTGTATGTTTTTGTACGCACCATTTCCGACAAGAGAATCTACGAACCATCTTCAAGGGCTAATATGACTTCCCCGTTGTACCGTTATATCATCGCTGGTAAGGCCTCGCTTCATAACTTTCGTTCTGCACCTACCAGTTATTTCCTTAACAGGACGGGACCTGTGCAAATGCCTTAACCGTAAGCCGCCAAGAATAATCACTAGAATCATTTAGCGTTGCCCGGATGCAACCACGAGGAGGTCGGTTAGAGGCACACGTAGAGTATCGAGGTTCCTCATTGGATTTAGAGGCGGATCTATTACTCCCTCGTTCATACACAACTTTATACCCTAACATATGGTATATATCGGCCATAGGACGAACGCTGTTAAAACTGGTGAAAATAGCTGCATTTACAGACCTGGTCCAGATACAAGTGACCATCATTAAATCTACTTAATTTGCCATAAGATTCATATTATTATATAATTATCGGTTAGGTGTGGCTTTTATCTGTTTGTTACACCCATTAATCAATAGAGCAATATTAATACCTTGTTGGCCAATTTTCAGTAAAGCTACTTCACGACCTCTACTTAAATCTATCAAAAAAAAATATTTAATTATACCCTATACCTTATAATGACTTTGTGCTGCTGTTTGTAACTACCAAAAATATTTGACCTAGACCCATCTTTTATTATACTGATCGACTCATAATCACTTTCTGAGTCGATTTAGCGATGTCCGTGCGTACGTCCGTCCGTCTGTTTGTCTATGTAAACATTTTAATCAAACTACAGGTCGCAAATATGAATATATTTTGATGAAATTTGTTATGTAAAATTTTATCAGCCATAGGATAAATTCTGTTGAAATTAGTGAAATTCGGTCCATGCTCAGACCTAGTCCCCATACAAAAGACCCCTATGAAATCGACATAAATTACCATAAGATCCAAATTATCAGATAGATCTCAGTCAAATTGGGTTTGTATGCATTTATTGTACCCATTAATCAGTAGTCCAAAAATAATCCCTATGGTATAATTCTTAGTCATAGGCCCCATATGGAGCTGCTTCCCGTTCTTCACTTAAATCTATCAAAAAACAAAAATATGGCACAGATTTTTCTCAAATTTGGTTTGTATATATTTTTTCAAAATATAAGTGACTCTACCAAATATGGTCAGGATCGGTCAATTTTTCGACCTTGTCCCCATATAAGTATAGCACCCGATATGAACTTTTTCATATCTGCAGCCAAAAAAATTAATAACATTGCCACCCAAATTTAGTTTATGCTTATTTTCTATATCCAATTAGTTGGACCGGACAGATAGGGTCTCTTAACCATGTTATAGGGTATCGTATAGTCGGTTTAGACCGACTATAATTTTCTTTCTTGTTTTTTATTTTCTAAATGACCGAACCCCACCTCAAACTTACCCACGCCACCCGACCGAGGGGGCACGCCCCTTACCGTGGGGACTACGGTCTGAACCCTGGCGGATTAGGAGTAGTAGATTAGATTAGGAATAGACAAACTTAAAAACCATAAAGAACAAAATAACAGATAATTGCGGTATTCAATTATATCGTGCTTTACTTTCAATACATTACAATTAAAATCAAAGAAATTCTGTAACCCATTATAACCATGACAAATTCTACGGAAAGGATAAAAATTAGCATAATTAATACTAAAATAGTCCAAATGAAGCGAATTAAAATCTCTTGTGAATCTACAAGGTATGTTAAAATTTAAATTTGATAAAAGAAACTCCGAGTCAACGTCACCATTCGCAAGGTTGAAAACAAAGGTGACAACCAACCAGGTCCTCCTACTCTCAAGAGTTGGAAGTCTGATAAGTTTTAGTCTTTTAGTATATAATGGCAAGTCATCATAACTGCAACCTACCCCACGCAGAAAGAATAGCAAAAACTTTTACTGCACACACTCAATTGCATTGGCGTGAACCTGATAATATGGATTCCTTATATTCCAAAATTTGTCTTACAAGTGCTGTATAAAGCTTTTTAGTAACATTTGGATCTGACAGCTCTTTAGCCCATCTTTTAACGAATGAATGGCCAATGAAGTCAAGTTTCCTATCCATAAGTACACCAAGATTTACAAATGTTTGAATGGTATCCAATACTATTCCATTAATGCAATATTCGGTTGAAATTATCCCCTTTCTATGAAGTAACCTATGTTTACATTTCATAGGATTCAGTTCCATTAAGTTCACATTACGCTATTAAACTAAGAAATCAAGCTCACGCTAAAGAGTGGCATGGCCATTTTTTCATTGAAACTGTGAAATAAGTTATCATTATCTGAGAACATAAGGACGCTGCAAATCGAAATTAAAGTCGGAAGATCATTTACGAATAGTAAAAACAGTAACGGGCCGAAATGACTGCTTTTGGGAATGCCAGAAGTAACTCTTGTAATTTTGGATTCAATATAGCGAAACATGATCCTTCGAGAGCTAAACGTGAGTTACGATTCACTCCACAAAATAATAGATTCAAGTATGCCAATGAGTCTTAGTTTGAGAAGTAAAATATTATGATCCAACATATCAGAAGCTTTACTAAATTCTGTATATATCACATCTGTCTGCTCACCATAGACGAAACCCTTGAAAACATGAGTCGAAAATTTTAGAAGATTAGTAACTGTTGATCTTGATTTTAAAAAGCCATTTTGAAATGGAGACATAGTCGACTTTAGTTGATAAAAGAGATAATCAGTATCAAGTTTATCCATTAACTTAGGAATAACACTTAGCTTAGCTATTCCCCTATAGTTAAGTACATTCGCCTTACCAACTGACTTAAACAAAGGTTTAATAAATGATTCTTTCCAAGAAGTAGGAAAATAAGCAATTTTCAAAACACTGTTGAAAATACACGTTATGGGTACACTTAGAATTTGAGCGGAGTTTCTCAAAATACAAGCAGGAATACCATCAGGCTTGTATGAAAATTTCAACTGAATCAGAGACTTAAAAACAGTTTCCATATAAAAGAGCGGAATATTTGATACCGATGCAACTTTTATTAAATATGGATAGTTAGCAAAGGTTAAAGTATTTTTATAATTGCAAAACATTGTAGGCCGGAACGACGAAGATTTGCGTTTAACACGTACAAAGTCAAAGAAGGACGTTGGGTTATTAGCAAAGTTTGATTTTAAATTATCCAAATTCCTCGTATAGCAATTATTATTCATTAAATTATAATCAGCGCGTGCGGTAGAATATTTAGCATAATCTGAAGTTGGACAGGATTTTCAAAAGGCGAGATTTTATGTTTTTTAGCCTCGACAGTTCCTTTGAATTCCACGGAGAACCAGCATGCTCAAAGTTCTGGTGAGAAAGAAGAATGCATTTAGAAAGACAGCCGTTCAAAATATCGTAAAATTTTGCCAAAAGAAAGTCCATGGTGCAAGTATTAAGGAGCCGATTATCAACCCAAAATGACCCGAGCGATAAGGGAATATCAAAAACGTATATTTCTTCTTAGTCTACTCACTCTTGGTGCTCACTGTTTTTCTTTATTCTCTTCTTTGCAGCGTTATCCATTCTCTTTATTTGTTAACGGTACAATTTTTTATTTGTTAACGGTTTTCTCTGAAATTTGGTACACACGATCTCTGTACCACAGGGGGTTTCGCTCGAATTTACTGCACATTATTCTCAAATCCCAGGTAAGGTCGTCATATACTTTTATCGGCCCCGCCCACTTTTTTTAATTTTCTATATACGCTCTTAGTGTTTGTGCATAAATCTCTCTACTTAGTACTCTTGAGTTTACACCATTAAGAAATAAAGATCTTAAATCAACCTATTACAAATTTCCCCGTCTTATCTCTTTTACTACATGAGTTGCAACGCCCTAAAATTTGTGCAGATTTATTTCATGTGTGAACAGATACAGGTTGAACAGCTTGCAGGATTACTCCGGATTATAAATATTTGCATCTCGCCTTTTTAACTACAATGGAAAATAAAACATTACATTTAATTCCATCTTACCTTTTGGCTACATTGGAAAGCAACCTATTATAAATATTTCCATTTCATATTTTTCACTATATAAATGAGTTGTAAAGGCGGAAAAATAACTATTTGGAATTGTGCCTTGCACATGAAAGCATAGCATATAGGCCGTACTACCTCAAAAGCAAAAAGGCTTAAACAATGCAGAACTCTAGAGAACCCAATTAGACCCAAATTCGTATCGAGTCTCAACGAGTTAGACAATCTGAGTCAAGAAATGCTGAAACACCTGAGCAAACCCAATAACTTCTCGAAGCCCAAAGATCAAGACAAGCTTTGTAAGAGAAGCGAAAATGCGTGAATCTACTCCAGTGCGTCTAGAAATCCAGCAGCTAAGACAAGCTTATTCGAGGGAATGTGAAACTCTGGAAACGACTCAACAATGCCTTCAGGCCCAACGGATAAGACAAGCTAACTCCAGGGAATGCGAAACTCTTGAAGCGATTGTAATATCCCTAGCAAGAGACTTTTGTAAGTTGGTTTTTCATTGCAAGAGATGGTACAAAAAGTTGTTCCTAACATAACGTACATAAGAGGACAATCTCTTATGGTAGCAGATATCAACTTAGGATCACCTTGTTTTTCTCATAGACAATTAATTGTCGCCTGCTCCAGAGTTGGGAGCCAGCACAAACTTTTCGTATATGCACCAGAAGGAAAAACCAGAATTGCTATATATCCCCAAATCCTAGAATAACTAAAATTCGTAACTTTTGTAGTGATAAGCAGGCGCTCAGCACTTAGCCCCCAGTGAACAAATTCTCCAAAAAAATAACAAATTCCCAAAATTTTTAAAAAAAGGTCCCCAAAAGAAATGAACGAATTCCCCATATTGCTCTCAATAAACGTATTTAAAATCTGTATTATTTTCAATAGCATAATTTTGGTGCGATGCGCGATGCGCGATGCGCTCGCGGTACACAGCTGCGCTCAAATTTCGGATGATCTGAAAAATATAATTTGGCAATTAAAATATTTTGACAACAACTGCGCGGCAGCACTGGTGTGGCTGCCAAACGCGCGGAAGCGGCGCGCTGACGCGGACGCGACGCGCTCTCGGAACACAGCTTAGCTAAAATATAGGAATGTTCTGAAAAATATATTTTGGGATACAAATAAGTTGACGACAACTGCGCGGCAGCACGGGTGTAGCTGCCAAACGCGCGGACGGGGACGCAACTCGCTCGCGGAACACAGCTTAGTGAAAAGTCTTATGATAAATGTTATCTACGTATGTGCAATAATTACTATACATATACTATAAGCAGTTGCTTAAAGCAACCTTTTGCCACAATTTTAAACGTCGCGTTCATTTTCCGTTTTTCTTTGACGTCTCTGCTCAATGATGATCACTTATTGTATAAAGTAATTCAATTTTTAAAAGTTCTGATTCCTCTAATTTGCAAACGATTCCGTTATATTTGATGTTTACAAAATAAATAAAATTCAACAAAAAACTTGAAGCAGTTTCGCAGCTTATTTTTGAAGTATTTTTGCTGTAGCGTCTTATAAAAAAAGTTCTAAATTAAAAAAGCACAAAATTTTAAATTGAAATAAAACATGAATTTGTTCCCCCAAAAAACGTGAACATAGGGAATTTTTCACCATGAACAAATTCCCCAATCCCATACAAATTTTTTGGGAGTAAGTTAATTTTTTTGAGGAATGGTTCATCGGAGACTAAGTACTCAGCGCCTGGTGAACCATTTTTCACGTCAAAGGGTTTTGGATCCCGGGGAAGACCGGGTTAAAACAGCTGGTTGTAAATAAAGATAACAAACTCATTAACAAACACAACAACAAATTTAGTAAAAATCTGTAAATCTGCAAGACGGCTAAAAAGAAATACCTCTCAAATAATATACGTTTTGTCAAAACCGGGATAAAATGGTAGAACAAAACATCGGTCACAAGAAATCGCCTAGCCTATTTATTATTGATCTATTAAATTATACTGTGCAATATTTTCGGCATCATTATGTGGAGGAAAATTTCCAAAGGTTTTGGCATTCTCAGGTCAAACTTTTTTATATTTTTTCCTTATCTTGATGTTTTTGCTTAGGTTTCAGCTATAACTCAAGAACCATTGATGATTTCTCATTTAGTTCTTCAGCAAAATTAAACATAAGACTCAAGTAAATAATTTTTATACCCTTTACCACTATGTGGCTAAGGTATAATGACTTTGTGCAGATTTTTGTAACTACAAAAAATATTTGACCTAAACCCATCTTTTGTTATACCAATCGACTCAGAATCACTTTCTGTGTGTCCATGTAATATGAATCAATAATATTAATAGGCTAGGTGATTCCGATGTTTTGTTCTACCGTTTTATCCCGATTTTGACCAAACGTATATTATTTGAAAGGTATATCATTTTAGCCGTTTTGCAGATTTAAAGATTTTTAAATTTTTTCCTTTGTTTTGAGTAAATTGCATTTAAAGTTGCTACTAACACATACAAAAAATTATACAATATGTTTGTAATAAAAATGTGTTTGTTTTTTGTGTTGATTTGTGAATTGGCTGTAATTGATTAGCATGCCTTTAGGGTCTTTATTTAAAGAAAAAATAAGATTTCCTAGAATTTGCACTCGAATTTCGAGGGTTCGAATCTGCTAGTATATATTGATCAACTTTAGTATATAAGCTTCTATCGACCACGGAATGAACACTATTGAAACTGGTGGAAATCGCTTCAGTTTCCAGTCCCCATACATATGACCCGTATGAAATCAACTTAAATTGCCATGATATCCAAATTATCATATAGATCTAGGTCAAATTGGGTTTGAGTATGTTTATTGCATCCATTAAGGGGGGGGGGGGGGTATTGTATAAAACCCCTTTTTTCCGTTTTTTTTTTATTAATGTGCAAATGTCGAGAGAGTTGTGTCAAAATTTCAACTAAACCGAAGCAAAACTAAAGAATCGATTTTCTCGCATATAACATGTTCGATGTCCGTGAACATCATAACTCAAAATCGACTTGATTCTTCAAAATGCTGCCAAAAATAAAAAAAATTAGAAATTAATAAAAAACTCTTCATGATTACCTCAGGAAACATGTCACCTTTTAAATGCATTTCAATTTTTTTATTTCGCATGATCCGGTAACGAGTTATGATGCTCACTGCAAAACAACAACGCCTCCGGAAATTCGCTGTCACGGACTTATTTATTAAAATTAATTGAAAAATTTTTCAAATATTCTTCAAATGTTATACTATAACGTTTATATGAAATAAATAATCCTACATTAGTCAGATCTTCAAAAAGAAATTATGATAATACACCTTTTTTTCGCTTTTAAAACCCAAACCCCCCACCCTTAATCAGTAAACCAAAAACAAACCGTACATGACAATTCTTAGTAGTAGCCCCATATACAGCTGATTCCAGAGCTTCACTTAAATCTATCAAAAAACAAAAAATTTTTCACAGATTTGTCGCAAATTTGATTTGTATATGTTTTTGAAAAAAAAATAAGTGACCCCACCAAATCTGATCAGGAGCGATCCATTTTTTAACCTACACATAGAAAACAGATTCATTGTGGCTACCGAATTTATTGCCAACCGAATTGCGATAATGCTAATAACCGAATTTCGGGATCACTATGATTGCAATTCCGTTGCCTTAACAGTAAATATTTTATCATAATAAAAAAATTTGCAGATGCTATTAAATTTCGGTTGATACAATCGAAAATACGGTTGTTCCACTTTACAGCAATTCGGTTGGCGAACTTTTTTTCTGTGTACATGAATATAAAATCCGATATTAACTTTTTCATATCCGAACGCAAAAAAATTAATAACAGTGCTATTCACATTTGCTTTGTATTTATTTTCTATATCTACTTAGTTTGACCTAAGAAATAGGGTCTCAAAACACATGGTATATATTATTGTATAGTCGGTCTATACCGGCTATAATTTTCTTACTTGTTATTAATACATCCATGAAAAAAAATTTAATAAAAAATATTGATATATGTTTGAATTATTATTAAAAAAAATATCAGTCTATAATATGGGTAGCGTGATTTCTGGTGACCAGTTATTTGTTCAGCAGTTTCTCCCGATTTATACCAAACTTATCTTATTTGAAAGGTATTTCTTTTTAGCTGTCCACCAGACATACAGATTTTAATATTTTTAAATTTTGTTGGAGTTATGCTCATTTAAACTTGCTACTAACACATACATAACATTATACAATGCTATATGTCTGTCTATTAAATTTGTTGATGTGTTTGTAAAAAAAAATGAGTTTGTTTTCTTAATTCACAATAATAATTGTGTTGAATTGAAAAATTATTTTGGACATAGCATACCTTTGGGGTCAATAACTTATTAAATGAAAAAATAAAAGTTGTTAGAATTTGCACTCGAATTTCGAGGGCTTGAATCTGCTAATCTCTTCTTTCTCCTAATTGTGTTTTAATATTTAAAAAATTCATTAAAAATGGGGAAAAAGTTAATTTTTTTTCAAGATTTCATTCAATAACATTAGTCAAACTAATTGCTACATAATTAAATGTTTGTTGAGTTATAGCTGAAAAACTAAATAGATATAAAAGGTGCTACTAAAAAGTTTGGCCTGATAAAGCCAAATCTTTTGGAGGTTTTACTACGCTGACCTAGCATTTTCATCTTGACTTGGAATTTCTCACCACTAGAATGACAGTTGCATTGTGTTATTAGATCCAACTTATAAGGTCTGTATGGCATCCAGGTCTGAACATACACCGATTTAATCAATGCTTATCTAAAAATTTTTTTCGACATATCCTTATATTCTCTATCTGTAACATGGCGCACTAGGTTTACATGGTTAACATATGGAAATATGTAGTCAAATCAATTTAAAATTATTTTCTCCTTGTGTTTTACAACAAAGTATGTAGAAGTTATATATAGATTTTATTTAAATTATCATATTAAACTAACAAGTTTGTGCAATTATATCGGGTGCTATTAGTTATCATTACATATGATGAAATTTGCACGAACTGATAGTACATACATACATACGAGTTTATTGCTATTCATGGTAAATATTAGATGTGTAAAAAATTATTTGACGCTGATTTAGATTCGAAACTCTCGACCAATAAAATGTTAATTGTTGCATTTATACTTATCTAAAATTTATAATTCCGACTTTCCGTCTCAAGAGCACCAATTAATTTAAATAAATACGCCATATTTGAGGGCATGGCAGGTTTTTTAAATGAAATAACAAATATAATATAAATATCGTCAATAATTTGTTACAAGTGCTTTCATCCCACACCTAAGAAAAACAATTAAATCTCTGATAAATTTTGAAGAAAAATAAATTTCTATTACAAAGATAACATGTCTTAATATGTATGCCATTCAGCACAGCAACTAGTCTTAAGTGTAAAGTTAAGTAACTCCCACGAATGCCATGCAAATATTTGCTAACAAAATGAAAATTACATTTTAGCTGCAAGCCGTTAAGATTATACGGGCGCATAAAACTTTCAATATACTCGTTCATATTTATACAACGTTTAGAGAGCCTAAAAATAACATAGATTTTGCATAGACAGTTAAAAATATAAATAGAATTTTTACTATCAATTTAGTATAACAATTTAAATAAAAGTCATACGAACCGGTGCTAGAACCTGAGACTTTTGTTTGGCCGCTTGTAACCTGTCCCAAAACTAATCATAAACCTGTGACAAGTGGCCAGTTTACTCAGCCATGTATGTCTTCTACTGTAGGGTAATAACTTTTCATTCAATAATTAAATTAAGAAGCCTCTAACTTCAATGACATTAAATCAACTGACTAATTGGGCGCTACTAAGAAAATAATATGTTGCGCACACATAATTTCTGATTTTTAGTTAGTTCTTTAAGCATTTTTTATATTAGAAAAAAACAGCTCTGGAAATATCTGATATATATAGTTTATATCATAACTAGATTAAAAAAAATTATAGTGCAGTCTAACTGCGCTATTAAACTGCAAAGTGCAAAAAAAATTGTCATCTAAAAAATATTGTTAGCTAAATTTGTAACTAAAATTTTATCTTTTATACTGAACAGAATGTTAACATCATAACATTAGAATACGATATTTACATAAGTTTATTATTTTGCTTATGATAAGTCAACATAATTTGCAAAAATTAATTCCAAATCTAAGTTAAACACGAAGTTCTAAAACATAAAAATAAGCTGTAATTGTTTTGTCGTTACAAAATGAAAATGTGGTTACAAAAAGATGAAAATTAGTTAAGAAAACTTTTCACTGACATAACAGCAACAGCAACAAAAAATCTATTGTTAAAATTAAAATGTCCAAAATAAATACTAAATAGTAAAAGTTTATGACTACAGGCATAAATTCATAGTCCAACAAACTTCAGATTTGTGATGATAATATTCTTATTTACTTGAGGGGGTGAGAAGAAGTACCATAGAAACCAAAAAAAAAAAAAAAAGATAAATAAAAAAAAAAAACACAATCTTTGAACAGCTTTCAAAAAAGGAATAAAATGTTTTTCCGGTCTTAATTAGAAGATTGTTGTATTACGAGAAGATAAAAATTTAAAATTCTGGCCACTGTAAATTTTAGAGTTGCCACTTTGTTATTAGAAGTTTTGAAAAAAAGATTTTTCGGTAGCCCTGTAGCTATTTTAATAATTGTTCGATCGACAATTAACAAAAGTAATTTAGATAAGTATAAGAAATGTAGTCTTGGGTGCTTCGTACCCCCCTATGTTAAAGATAAAAGCTAAGTTACTTCAACAATCTATAAAATTCTTATTTCTTAAATTTTTTTTTCAATAGGAAAATATGCAACAAATTAATCGTGTACTTATTTAGGAGCAGTAATGAATTTCGGCTGACTTCATAAACGCAGTTTGCAATGGAACACTGCAAATAAATTCATTCACAAGGCAAAGCAATGTGTTATGGCTGTACTGCTTTGTCAAATAGTGAAATGACATTTTAGTACATTTATGAACACGCAAAATGTTTTTTCCTTGCACAGATTACATTGTGGTTCCTTGAGTGATTACATTTTTGCATAATATTCTTTTGAAAACCGCCTTCAAATTGGCTGATTGCAAAAATTCAAGCAGCAGTTTGATCAAAAATGTTATTAACAAAAGAAAGCGTTGCCATATAGCATTATTAATTAGCCAAAATTCAAGGAGAAAAATTGCAAAAATTTATATTTTTGTAAAATTATCGCAAGCATGCAGGTATTTTATTCTCATTTTCGAATGAAAAAAGTACATTTCTGTTATTTATTACCAAATGTTATAATTTGATAAAACTAATTAATACTTTAAATTTTAAGAAGCTGCGTATTGCGATTAAACCCTGGTGGTATTCACGTGCATTTGAAATTACGTTACAAAGAGCATTAGAAATTACAATTTAGAAATTTAGCACTAATTTTTCTTTCGGAGATTTCGGCGATCGCTTTGGCGTGGCAACTGGTCTCATTAAAATGATTTGCCGCTTAAAGGGAGATGTTACCAAATTTCCAAAAACTGCAGCTGAAATCTGGCTCATCCCTCAAACGAACTATATCAGTAGATTCTTCTTTTCGAGGTTCCACTTTTTTTTTCACTATGAATATATATACAAAAAATCATAAATAATCGTAAAATTGCAAATTTTAAATAAACAATAGTTTAACTTACCATAAATCCGCCATTTGTACCACAAATTGGTGGTGGTTTTCTGAAATAACCGCGTATGTCCATTTTTGTCATACAAATATATTAATTTTGAATGCTCTTTACACGAGTTAAATTTTTTCTAAAAAAATATGGACCATTTCTGAGTTTTTTCTTTAAATAACGACGTAACTTAAATGTCTATTAAATTAATTTGCAGCACTATCGACGTATGTCAACCTACACTTGATCGCTGAAAAATTATTTTATCAGAAAACGACACATAGCGACATACGTTGTTATTAATGAAAAAAAAAATTCAAAATAATTTTGGATTATTTTTCAGTTTATAACCACTTATAAAAACTTGAGTGTTTATTTCTATTATTTTTTGTCACTATTATTCTTGATACGTTGTTATATCCTCATCGTCACACATTGGGTTGAAAAGGGTCAAAAGTGAGGATTAATTCAAAAATTGAATTGAGTATTTTGTAATTAATTTTTATATTGGGTAATAGAGTATAAAATGGGTCATCACAAACTGTCAAAATTATTGTTCTAAGTTGTTTACTTTTCTTGCTATACTCTCTCAAAGTTCAACAATTTTTTTTAATTTTGCTCGAAGTGGTAAAAAGTGAAAAACGAGATATTTCAAGTTTATTTTTTTTCATTTTTTTCTTAAATTCTAACTTTTTTCAAACGGGTGCATCAACTTCAGGTATTTGGCTGTACTATTCTAAAAAAAAATTTTAGATAAATGTTTTAGAAATATTTTTAATAATTTTTTGAAAATTGTCCTAAAAAGAGGGTATTTTTTAAAAAGAGATTGAGTTTCAACGTAATTCTGGATGAGATCGGATAAAATTATTTACATTGTAGTAAAACATGGGACTTCTACTTGTGAATTCCAAAAAAACATTTTGCCAATACTTGCCAACGAATGTAATATTCAAGTTTTTATTAAAAGTCCCCAGTATAAAATTAAAAAAATGCTTGAAAACACAACAGAAAAAATCTTTTTTTAGTTTTTGTTTTGTGTTTATTTTCGCAGCTGTGAATGTTATTGTTGCTGTTGTAAATGTGTAACATAGTATTATAATAACCTAGTATTACAAATCACAAAAGTTGATGCAGAATTGTTAGAAAGAATGCATGTGATACTTATTGCTGTATCTTGCGGGCACGTGATTCACGTAGAAAACTTTAGAAAATATACTCAGAATACAGCCAGACATTTTGTTAAGCTCCATCCGTGGTATTATATGCCTCCAACTTTACATAAATTCCTTATTCACGGGCCAGAAATAGTAAGATACGCCTTGTTGCCAATAGGTCAACTATCTGAGGAAGCTCAAGAAGCTAGAAATAAAGATTTTAAAAATTACAGAGAACACTATTCTCGTAAATGCAGTCGGGAGAAGTCAAATGAAGATATATTCAGTAGGTTACTTCTTAGTTCGGATCCTTTAATTACCACTAAAAGCAAAAATTATGCCAAAAAAATATATAATATACCAGAGCCTACGGTCAAGCTCGAGTACTCGAGCTACCCGAGCTACTCGAAGCTCGAGCTATTCGAGTAGTTGATGAGCTACTCGAGCTCAACGAGTAGCTCGAGTAGTAAAAATTAGCATTTTTCATGTTTGAAAGCATGTAAAAAGTTAAATGTAGGTATTTAGTATAACAAATGTATACTTTTTAGAGTCGTATAGATACCAGGAATATCATCGTTAAATTTCACTTGAATCGGAGTGTCCCACTGGCGTGGGCAAACTACTACTCGAAAAAGCTCGACGACTTTCCATACAAATGTATGAAAATATTAACTTCATAGATGTTTGACGTCATTTAAGAAAAAATTTCCAAAAAGACATGGTATGATTTTAGTATTTTGAAGTCAGTTATATTGGTAGATTAGGCTCCTGAAATATTGAAGCACTCTGATAAAAACTATGGAGTGGGCTAAGTACTACACGAAAAAGATCATCCACGTTCCACCCAAATGTATGGAAATAATGTTCTTCGTATATGTTTGATGCATATTTACAAAAAATTTTTCAAGAACAGTTGGAAAAACTTTCAGTATTTCAAAGCATTTGGACAAAAATGTTGGCGTGTGGGAACAACTACTCGAAAAAGATTGGAAATTTTGCAAAAAGTGTAAAAAAATAAAAAAAAATTTTTTTTAATTTTTTCACTGTCTGTAATTGAAGGAGCTTTTGTATAAAGAATAAGAATGAGCAATAGAATATACAACATTTCAGCCTTCTAAAATATGCGCTATCGACAAATTTTTAAAACGAACGCAGAGCACAAATGATAACCTTGACATCGAATGATCGAGATATCAACGTGAAAGACAAATCGAGTGGAAAGACTGTCCACTGAAATGGTGGCAGGATCGTGAAGAAAAGTACCCGAACATATCGCGAATGGCCAAGAGATACCTTTGTATCCCAGCAACTTCAGCAGAATCAGAGCGGTGCTTTTCTACAGCTGCTAATGTAGTCACTGCTAAAAGAAGTTCGCTGAAACCACCAAATGTTAACACTTTAGTTTTTCTCAGTCATAACAAAGATTTTTTAATGTAAAGTATTTAGAAGTCCTTAATTCAATGTTATTAATTAAATGATACTGTACTTTAAAAATTATTTATCATTATTTTTCAAAATTCATTGTTAAATAATTATTAGTTTTTATGTACTTAAATAAAATGAAATATTCACTAAAATAAATATAATAACTTATTTCAAACTTGAAAGAAGAGTATATTTGCGCACACTGTATGTGAGTAGCTGAATTTTTTCGAGTAGTAGTTTGCCGCCTCCATAATTTTCCTTGGAATAGTTTGAAATTTGAAGGATGCAATGTCCTCAAACTTCAAAACATATAAGGATTTCGCTGAAGGATTTGGCTGATTTTTTTCGAGTAGTATTTCGGCAACAGAACAATTATTGCCATAATTCTTTGAAATTTTAAGGACGTTATGTCGTCTTATATGCTATTTCAGAATTTATAAATTTGTAGCAAGTGTTCCTTAAATATTTTTAGAAAAATAATTTTTTTTTTAATTACTGATCTTTCACCTTTCACCCTAGAAAAATAATGTGTTGATATAATGGACTACAATTTGTATTCATTTTTACCATATACTTTTGAAAATTTTTTTGTAAATCGATGTCAAACTTCCATAAAGTGAATATTTTCATACATTTGTATGGAAAGTGGTCGAGCTTTTTCGAGTAGTAGTTTGTCCACCCCGCAATTATTGTCGGAAAGGTTTGAAATTTAAAAGAAATACTCTCCTTACATTTCTAAATCTAAAAAATATAACTTTTGGCTATGTCATTATAAAAAATTTTCTGTAAAATTATATCAAACATGAAATAAGAGCAAATTTTCACACTTTTGTATGGGAAGAGTCTGATCTTTTTCGAGTAGTAGTTCGTCCGAGCCACAATTTTGGCCAGATTACTTTGAAATTTCGTGTACGTAATGTAATCGTATTTTCAGCATTAAAAAGCATAAATTTGTACCATGGGTGCCTTAAATATTTTATGTAAATGGATGTCAAACTTGCATGAAGTGAATTTTTTCATATATTTGTATGGAAAGTGGTCGAGCTTTATCGAGTAGTAGTTCGCCAACAGCACAATTATTGTCGGAATACTTTGAAATTTTAGGACGATTATCTTAATATATTTGCAACTACAAACAGTAAAAAATTTTAGCAAGTCCTGATGGATTTTTTTTTTAAAGTTACATCAAACTTAAAATAAGATCAAATTTGCACACATTTGTATAGAAAGTGGTTGATCTTTTTCGAGTAGTTGTTCGCCCAGAGCTGAATTTTAATCGGAATGACTTAATTTTTTAAATGAGTCATCTGTGAGTAAGGTCAATTACGGGCAGTAAAAAGAAAAATTAATTTTTTACTTTTTGTTTTTCGTCGAGTAGTTGTCCTACAAGCTTAAATTTTTGGCGGAATGCTTTGAAACTTGAGGGAAGTATTCTCTTTGTATATACAGCTCTAAGGAATGTAATTTTTTATTACGTCGTTGTGGAAAATTTTCTGGAAAATATCATCAAACTTCAAATAAGAGCATATTTTCACACATTTGTATAGAAAGTGGCCAATATCAGTCGAGTAGTGCTATACCGACGCCACAATTTTGGTCGGAATGGCTTAAAATTTTTTATGCGTAATCTCTGAATATAGTCAATTACAGACAGTGAAAAAATTAAAAAATTTTTTTTTATATTTTTACACTTTTTGCAAAATTTCCAATCTTTTTCGAGTAGTTGTTCCCACACGCCAACATTTTTGTCCAAATGCTTTGAAATTTTGAAAACATATCCTCTACATATATTCAGATTAAAATACTGAAAGTTTTTCCAACTGTTCTTGAAAAATTTTTTGTAAATATGCATCAAACATATACGAAGAACATTATTTCCATACATTTGGGTGGAACGTGGATGATCTTTTTCGAGTAGTACTTAGCCCACTCCATAGTTTTTATCAGAGTGCTTCAATATTTCAGGAGACTAATCTACCGATATAACTGACTTCAAAATACGTAAAATCATACCATGTCTTTTTGGAAATTTTTTCTTATATGACGTCAAACATCTATGAAGTTAATATTTTCATACATTTGTATGGAAAGTCGTCGAGCTTTTTCGAGTAGTAGTTTGCCCACGCCAGTGGAACACTCCGATTCAAGTGAAATTTAACGATGATATTCCTGGTATCTATACGATTCTAAAAAGTATACATTTGTTTTACTAATTACATATATTTAACTTTTTACATGCTTTCAAACATGAAAATTGCTAATTTTTAATTTTTACTACTCGAGCAGCTCGAGTAGCTCGAGTAGCTCGAAGCTCGAGTAATGGGGAGCCCTGTAATATACCACAGATGGCACTAGATTTATTAATTTTGCCCAAGATTTCTGATGAAGAAGAGATTAATGAAGATATTGATGATGATAATTATGAAGATGCTGATTATATTTATGAAGGTGATGATAATACGGAGGATCCTTGATTTTAATTGAATATATATATATATATATATATATATATATATATATTTAAGTTTCTCTTACATAGGAACAATATAAAAAAAAAAAAATAATAATAAATGCATACAAAATTTTCAATTATAAATGTAGCAATATATTCAATATTAATTGAATTAATTTTTTTAAAATTGTTTTTTAATTTTTCTGAAATGGTTGTTTGTTTTGTGCTTATAATTATTCATCAATAAAAACATAATATTATTTTATAATGTGAATTTTTTGAGTTAAATTTGTGGAATTGTGGAATTTGGAAAATAAAATCGGATTTTAAAATTCAATTTTTATAATATAAATACATATTAAATATTTATTCCTTTTTTATTTAAAAAAATTTTATTTTTTCTAAAAGCACATTAACTAAGTTCTAACTTGCAATTTCATTTACTAATTTATCGCTTTTTATTCCAAAGTTACAGCGAAAATTGTAAGAAAAAATCATTTTTTCCAAAACACAAAAAAGCTCCTAACGGGTTAAAACGAATTTTTTCCACTTTTTTTTAAATGGTGGTTTTTTATGCATTAATGAATACCCATTAAAAAAAATTAACAATATTTTGAAATTACGTCTTCCCTGAATTAATCCTCACTTTTCATGCTTTTCAACCCACTGTGCGTCAGTCCCATTAACTTTTTGTTGACGAACAAAAATATAAATTTTTTAAACAACACAACTTATGTCTACATGGGTGGTTGCATTGTTAGTTTTCTTTTTCAGAGAAAACGGCGTTTTTCGACATAAGTTGTTTTATCTGCAAACACTTTAAGTGTTATTTACATATTGTTTTTTCGTCCTTCTCTAGGATCTATTCCTCTGAAGATTTTTGACTCAAAATTTTATATAAAGTATTTATTGCCCACATCTACAGGACTGTTAAATAAAAAGCTATTAAAACTTTATATCGAGCCCATAGTTTCAAATATAACGTTTTTTTGGCTCCCTGAACATTTTGATTTTATGACGTACGCGGTTATTCTAGAAAACCACAGATATTTGATGTATTTTTAGTTTTACCGCTAAGAAAAAGGTAAAAATAAACGTATACCAAGCACCAAAGTATTACAAATAAAAAGAATTCACAAATTTGACAGATGTTGCACAATGAAAAGCATCGCCATGCAATAAAGAATTTGCGACATTGCCAAAACTAAGGTTATTGCGTTTATGAACACTACGCATTGCAGTGTTACATTTGCAAACTGCATTTATAAAATTAGTGTTTATCTCAGATAAATTTTCAAAATTTATATTTAATGGATTGAGATTACATGAAGTGTTTTTTAAGTGCTTGGAAATCATTAACGACTTGTTTTACATGGGTAAAAAGAGAAATCATGTGGTGCCAATGCTCGGTAGATTATATTATAAGTGCATCAAAATAGATGCATTTAGCGGAACATCGCAGCAGCCTGAAAAGTTTTCTTAAACCATGTTTAGCAACGCGTTGCAATATTTCAAGAATAATTTGATTACAGAGAAGGTGATACGCAAACAAAGGAGCTGAATTACAACAGTTCGAGAAGACGTACAAATTGTCCGCGATTCGAACAAATCCGCAAAAGAAATTCAAGTTGCAGTCTTTGGTGAATTGGAGCAAAACTGTGTGTAAACACAATAAAATAATGATGGCGAAAAGTTAGACTAATTCGAGAACTTCCCGAAATAAGCCACTATTGCCACTGAGCGGAGGCGAAAGATGAGGCTAAAGCTGGCAAAAAAAAGTACCGCCATTGGAGGGCAGTGGAATTTAAAAGAGATGTATTTTCGGACGAAAATCAAAATTAATACGAACCACGATGGGAAAAAATGTGATTGCCGTCTAAAATGGAAAGGATTTGATTAGCATCCGAGGTTCATTGAAGCATTGAGTAGATTCCCTCATACTTTAGGGTGCTATGCCGTCGTCACGTTGAGTTGGACTGCTGCACAAAATTAAAGGTGTTATGGACAAGTTCCAATATTCAAAAATCCTAAACTATACAATGATACCTTATGCTGACGAAAATATGATGGCAACATAGATATTTCAGCAAGATAATGGTTAATAAACAATTCGGTTTATGTGCTTGATTGGCCCTCATGTAGAAGTGATCTCAGTCCGAGAACTTATGCCAAGTTGTAAAAACAAAAGTTCATTTGTTAAAGATCGGCAACCTTGCAAATCCCTGCTTCGAAACAAAACGCTTGAGAAGCCATTCCAAACAGCTTATGTGAAAATTTGGTGACTTCAATGCCTCTTATCTTATCGATCTCGTCAAATTCGGTTTGTGCATGCTTATTACTCTCATTAATCAGTAGTCCAAAAATAAACCCTATAGGACAATACTTAGTCATAGCAACCATATAAAGCTGCTGCAAAAAACAAAAATATTGCTCAGATTTTTCTCAAATTTGTTACTTATATATTTTTGAATCAATAAGTGACCTTACCAAATATTGTCAGGATCGGCCCATTTTTTGACCTAGTCCCCCTATATATAGCATCAGATATTAACTTTTTCATATTAAAATGCAACACAGTAAATAATGCCATTCAAATTTGGTTTATGCTTATTTTCTATATCTATTTAGTTGGGCTTAAGAGATAGGGTCCCTAAACTCAAGGTATCAGATAATGTATGGTCGGTCTAGACCTTGTTTAAATAAATACTTTTTTTTAAGTTATCATGTATCTTTATTTATGTGCAAGACTGATATCAATCACATTTAAAAATATGGGTTACAACTTAATCAACATTAATTAATTTTATATAATTAGCATTCATTTTCCGGAATAAGAAGTTAAATTAACTAAACTAGGACAAATTGTACCAAAATAACAGTACATTTAGCTTTAATTGCTTGAAGCTGACACATTAGCATTGTGTCCCTAATTAATTGAATGGAGCTGTATATTAAATAATAACAGCTAAAAAAAATATAAATGTGCCTTTTCTTCAATAATATTTCTAACCTTTTGCTACATTTTTCATGGGTCGTTTGAGGCCTTTTAAAAAAATAAGAAAAAAATTGCCTTTTAAATTAATAAATTATTCATTACATATATTTACCTGTCTCCTTTACTAGGGGTAAACGATGATTTAATTTTCATATGGCAGCAGATGTGAATCCTTGAAAACTTTTCCTTTAAAAACGCTACGAAAACATTTTTTTTATTTGACATACAAGTTTTGGGAACATATTTTTATTTTCAAAAATTAATAAAAAAAAAAAAAAATTAAATACAGTCAACATTTCGATTCCAAATACATTATCCTATTTTATTCAGTCAGTTCGCTCGCACGCGAAAATCGCAGTTGGCTACTTTAGTTTACGAGTTTTACATGTGCGGCCTTTTGGTGGTAGTAAGGATAATTGTTTTTATATTAAACCACAATATTCAAAATTAAAATATTTTATTTAAAAACACAAATAAAATTGAATATGTGCAACACAATTAAAAATATCAAGACTGAATGAATATATCTTTTACAATCAATCAAAATGAAAATAAATAAAAATCAAAAAGTACTTAATTTAAAAATATTTAAATTTATAATAAAAATACAGTATATAAATTTAAAGTATGAATAAGTTAATGTAAAGATAGATACACTACAGGCCTCATCACAATATTTTTATATTGCAATTTTATCAACAGCTTGTCGTTTAGAACTAGTAATATTTTCAAATTAGAAAACTGCATAACAACCCGACGTGACAAATGAGACACAACAAATTTGGGAAACATTCTCTTTATTCCCCAACATAATCTCCATTTAGTTCAATACATTTTTCTCAGCGATATTTAATAGCTTCGATACCCAGTTTATAGTAAGAACTGCATAGCTCCTTAAAATAGCCATTAACTGCAGACTCCACCTCTTCACTTTTTGCAAATCTTTTACCACCGTGTCACTTTTTCAAATTTGGAAATTGAAGATAATCCGAGAGAGCTAAATCTGGCATATAAGTTGTGTTATGAAGCAGTTTGCACTTAATTTCAAGAATTTTGGGCAACACAGTAGTGGATGTGTGAACTAGTGCATTGTCTTAATGAAACAACACTTTCTTTTGCGCCAAATGCAGCTTTTTTCCTTAATTTTATGATTTAAATGGATCAATAAGTTTGTACAATACTCCCCGTTGCTTGTTTTAGCTTTTTAAAGATAAACAATAAAAATTATTCAATGCGCATTCCAACAACAAACGGACGCCATATTCATACCTGGTAATGGAACTGTCTTCGCCTTCTTTGAACACGATTCTCCCATCTCAGCACACTATTTTGATTGTGCGTTTGTGAACTGGTGGACCAATGTCTCATCCATGGTTACGAATCGAGGCAAAAACTCAGTTTCATTGCGATGAGATATCGTAGAGCTCTCCATTAAAATATTTTCACGACACTGTTTTTATTCTTTTGCACGCAAACGCGGCAAACATCTTGCGGACAGCTTTCTGATATCAAAATTTTCGATAAGATGTCTATCATTTCAGTAATCTCACTCAACTTCATACCATTTTGTGGATTTTCGTAACCGTTTCTTGCGTGTCCGCCTCAATAAGTCGACCACTACGGCGCACAGTGAAAGATTTCGCCAATCCAGAAGGACTTAATAAAAAAAACGTATGCTTCGAATTCGATTAAATTTTTTTACATGTTAAACAAATTTGACAGCTTTCATTAGTTACGAAATGTAAAGTTGTTAAAAGTGTGTCGTGCGTGATTTTTTTCCTAAATCTTTTTTATCGCAAACTTCAAGAGTTGAACTTGAAGAATTGCAATAACGAGTTTTCATGTTTTTATTGGGATAATTCATTTATTGGCTTCATAATCAGCTAAAAAGTAAAGGAATTTTGATAGAATCTTGAACTCTTCTCAGACTTGCAAATTCTATCAGATTTTACGTTGGCAATACAAAGGAGATTATTGATTACAAACCTTAATCTTAAAATCTTGTTGAGCAACATTAAACCCCAAAGTTTTGAAGAGGTCTCAAAATAAGGTTTAACAGGTTTTGGAAGAAATGCGGACAGGGAAAAGTTGAAAGTACGTTAACAAAAGCTTTGCTACGATTTTGAAGTCTGGTGGAATAAATCTCGACGAGATAAACCCAGAGTTGTGCATAATAATTCCGCCATCAACTTAAAAAAAGTTCCAATTGCGGAAGAAAAGAAAAAGATTTCGCAAAATGTTATCCGAAAATAAACCTACAAAAGTGTAAAGAACTTATATCTAATATATTTGCAGATCATTTGTTTATTACAACTGAACGGAAAGTTCGATCTTGCGGAAAAAATGACTCAGCTGATCTTGTCAAGGAATTAGCAAATGCTTCCCCTTCAAGAGGTTCATCTATCAAAAGGGCTATATACAAACTGATGTTGAAACAAAGCGTCTTTCACCTGATAAAGCACGGGCCATGATAATAGACGCAAACTTAGCAAAGCACCAATACCTCGCAACACTACAGAATACAAAACAGTGCAGTCCTAAATTATATCTATGTTATGACCATGTAAAGTGCTCAGAACTATTGTACTATCCGGATAATATTAATGTGACCGAAATATCTGCCGAAAAATTACGTTTGTAACTCCTATAGTGCTCGAGCTATAGTTTAAAAAACACCCTTTTAGCACTGAAACTAAAAAAGGGGGGTTAATATGGGAGGGGGAGTAGTTTTTGCGCAATGCTCCTCATGTTATGTATTAACTTCCGCATTCATAATTAGAGTTTACATATATACCAAATTTTATTAAAATAACTCTTAAACTTCGGCTGCAATTGAATTAAGTCTCGTAGATTGGCAAATCGTCCACTGTGCGGTGTTAGCTTCTCAGCTCGTCTGACCTAAACTCCGCCACCAACAATATTAAAAACGGTAACGAAGGAGCAGACTCCCCAGCATACATTGTTGCTCGACTGAGGTCTTTCCAATGAAAGTATTGTGGTTTGGAATATATGTTTAAAGAAAACCAAAACTATTTAAAACTACAGTTGTAACGCCACTGGTTAATTAATTACACAATAGTACTTTACAATGAGATTGAAAGATAATAATCATAGTAAACAAAGCAATAAGGTCAACATCGTTCGATTTTCTACCTGTTGTTCATTTGTTTGTATATTTTTGTCAGCAAAGGGATTAAGAATACTAATCTCTATGCTCACACAAAGTTAAGTGATATAAAAATCAGCGATGTTCTGGTTATAGTTGTATAGTTAAATAAAGTGTCGTACTTTTCGTACAGTAAAAAAAATACAGTCCACTTAATTACTAAAGATTTTTTTGTATAATTGATTAACATTTTGGTCCTTCGAACCGGATAAATTCCTCGAGTGATGTTGATCTTATTGCTTTAGTTGCTGTGATTATTCTCTTTCAATCTCTTCGGAAAGTACTATGGTGTAATTAGTTAACCAGTGGCGTTAAAAATATAGTTTTAAATAGTTTTTGTTTTCTTTAAACATATATTCCAAACCATACTACTGCCCCCTTGAAAGAGTGTTTCAGTTAACAGGAAGGCGAGCAATTTTGGCGACTGGGCGGGTGTATGAACTCCTTTCTGTTTTTATGGTAACACTCTAATATAACCATCAGCTCCAGGATGCACCTCCGAAATTCTACCCAATAGCCATCGCGTTTGAGGTAGGTTGGGCTCTTTTAAGACCACCAGGTCTCCTATAACCAAGTTTTCTGATTTAGATGAATTATATACTGTCGGCTAATATTTTTCATGTTTATGAATTTACTGAGATCGTTTGAATTTGAAAAAACAAAGTGGCGCCTTGAAACTTAAATCATAAGTTTTATGAGGTTGCCAATTTTCACGAATATAATTTTTTTCAAACTACTGCCGCCATCTATATGCCAGGTTGGGACTTCACAGAAAATATGCATCTAGTTCTAAATATGTCATTATGGTCAGACTTCGCCTCTAGTCGTTACGATAGAAAAACTGTAGAATCTATAGATACACTTAAGCTACCATATATTCATACAGAGGAAGACTCACCAAATATTCCTCAATTACGTTCAATCGAAGATTTTTGAGCTAATTTAAAATGAAGAGCTTTTTGACTTTACAACAAAAAATACAAGAAATCTGATCGGGAAAATAAGAAAGGAAGTCGTCAAAATGCCAACAGCTATGGTAAAAGTTCCCCAAAGCTACAGCAAAGCGAATCAAATGGGACGTAATCTGCTTTTACATTAATTTGATATAAAGTGTTAATTCTTTAAATAGTGAAATACGTTACGTTAGTTTTAGAAAAAACTACAACATATTTAATATTGTTGCAATTTCATTCACCCTACGTTATATAATTCGTAAATTATCATCGGCGAAACGAAAAAAAAAATTTTTAATCTGTATACCTTGGTATGTCTAAAGCACGAGGTCTTCATAGTTGCCCAGTAATCTTGTCTGTAAAGGCTCAAAATGACAATTTTAAAATTTTTTATCACCGATATTTCGTAAAAAGTTTTTGATTTCTTGAGATCTGTATACCTGACAACCCAATAGTCTACACTCAGTTAAAAGATCCCCGTCAAATCAATCAGTGGTGGCCTGTCTGGTATAAGGACATTTACTAAAAAGAACAAGAGCAACTTTGAGAACATATTTTACAGATAAGTCTTAAATTGCTTGGCTTTTCTTGTCTAATACTCGATATTGCTTGCGGGCTTCTGTACGCTTTTTTAACTAATGCCTTACCAGGCAAATGAGTTTCCTCTTCTTTATTACACGTCATTTCATTGCGATGACCTCACACTGCAGTTCTTTGAAAAAATTAACATAACTGTGTAAAACTTTTGGTTTGGTAAAATTGTAAAAACATTTCAGTAACACCTGCCGCCCAAATACTTTCGACACTATCTGTTGGTAACTTCGTTTTTTTTTATCATGTGATTTAATTTACTTTTGGAAAGCTTTACTTACCGAGCATGCTAATTTTCTTTGCTAAAGGAACAACAGTAGCAGAAGAAGACAATTTAACGCTATGTTAGCATAAACAGAAGCAGCAGCAGAAGAAGGAACAACCACAGCCTCATAAAAGTGGAGTAAAAAAATCTACAACAATAGATAACAATGACAACAACAACAACAGCAACAACAACAACGGTTCCCGAAAAAAGTACTACAAATTTACTACAATTCCAGAGTATGAGACAAATACACAAATTAAACGTAAACTTTATCTTTAGCAAAAATTTTGTATTAATTTAAATAAAAGTGTCGCCAAATGTTGATGTTGCATGCCAAAACTATATTACACTGTTGAAGTAGCAACAGCAGTTAGTGATTTTTACAATATAGCACAAAACAAAATACAGACGAAGAAGAAAAAGAAGAACTTTCAAAAATATTCTAAAAAATGCGGGTGGTAGCAAAAATCAAATATTTACTTACAAGATACAAAATAACCAAAAACGTTGACAGTCAAGTATGAAAACTATAAGACTGGCCCATGAAATGTGTGTGTGTGTATGATGTTGAAAACGAAGCACTGAAAGGGAGGATATGTAGCCAAACCAATAGACAGGTGTAATTGTGGCTTACAATTTCTCACCGATTCCTTGTTCATTTCGATAAGGGCAGACTCCTGAAGTTTAGGCAAAAATGTTGCTACCCATACAACATGACAAACACTAAAGCATCGTAAAGGAAATCTTAGGATGCTCATCACGAGGTCTGTGTTTGAATATCTTGTTTTTCTCTTAAGCAGCAGACATTGTCATAAGCTTCTTAAAATTAATGCTAAATACAAGATAAAAACAAAATATTAATCAAAAAGTAATTTTTTGATAAGTTTGCATAAAATTATCACACTTGCTCCTTTTGTTTTTGTGCCGGCAGAGACCTTTTTTTCATATTTATGATGTTGTTTGGAACATAAATTTTATTTTGATTTAGTGATATTCATGTAATATTATACTGAAGATAGAAATATGAAAAGGGTGACCCAATAAGAGTGCGCAGCTCTCAATGGCATTCATTACAGGAACCTAATAACGGAGTTCTTGTGGCCTCATCTGTACGGTATGAATCTGAGCGACATGTGATTTCAGCAGGACAGCGCCACTTGCCACACGGCATACGCAATAATCGATATATTAGAGCAGAAATTTCCACACCGAATAATTTTCCGAAATTCCGATGTCAATTGGCCAACAATATCGTGCGTTTAAATTCGTGAAATTTCTTTGTTTGGTATTTCTTGAGATTTCAGGTCTTTGTGAAAAACCCCTAAATATTTCTTGACACAGAGCCACATCTTTGTCACAATGTCATCAAAAATTTCATAGAAAAAGCAGGGGCCAGTAGCCAGAGCCGCGGGGTCATTTTATTCCATCCATAATTGAAACACTTTTACTTTACGACGCAATAAAAATATTATCACTCGCTCAAAAAACAAAAAACCAAAAAAAAAAAATCATTTTATTTTTAAATTAAATCGTGCACACTTATTGAGTCACCCTTTACATACATACCAGAAAAGTTATGCTGAAAAGTGATTAAAAAGCAGCAATTATTGATATAAAAAAATTTAAAAAAAATTTTTATGGGCTCAGAGGATCCACACCGTATGGTTTGTTGTTCCATAATTGCACAGTAGTAGTTATATACGCTATTTTTAGAAACTTCGAATAAATCGGAGAATTTAAAGGCCTTTTTTTCCTTAAAAAAAGTTATTTTTAATACTTTTTGGAAACCCTCAATCGAATAAGAACAAATTTGAGAGTATTTCGTAACCCAAAATTGTTGTGCAGGCTTCGATGGTTCTAGCGCTTTTAGAGAATCGTAGAGATTTTTCAATTTTAAACCTTCATCTAATATTAAGCCGGTTCCCTGTGAAAATTTGTGACAAACAGAAAAACTAACTGATTATAAGTGAACAACTTTTTGTTACTTAATTTCAGTTTTTTGTCGACCTTTTTTATTGTATATTTTGATATATTTAGAAATTCTTCTAATGGGCTTTTAAGGTCATAATCAATGTAAATAAAAGATTATTTATTTAATTATTTCATCCTACGTTTCGTTGGGATTTTTTCCATCTTCTTCAGGGATATTATAATTTATTAGATGTGGTAACGACATAGATATACAAAGGGATAATAGTTAGTAAAACATCAACAATATGATAATAAGACACTCTTGGAAAACATATAACTTACATATAACGACATAACGACATAAAACACATAATTGAATAACAATAATTGTAAAAATAATCAAAAAGTAAATATCACAGTATAATTTTTTCTTGAAGTTTATATCACAGTCGAACAGTTTCTTTCTCTAAACTAAACTAATGCTAAGATGTAATTTGCATTCGTCCCATCCTTTTTTTCTTTTATGTTGACTACATTGTTGTTACATTTGGAAACTTGAAAGCCTCATAAAGAGGACAGGTCTTAACGGTCATACTATAGGCCAATTTTTTACCTGCTATGATCTTTTATCAGAGACGTCTATTTAAACGCAGAAATTTTATTTTTTTAACATCTCCTTGCACCAATGGACACGAAGTTATGTTTGGGCAATCGTCGAATCATGTAGAATTCACAACAAATAAACCTTTTTGACAAATAAAACGCTCATGCAAATTTATATAAATTTTTATTTTTAGGGATTTATTTAAAAAAGTCTAATGATAGCAAATTTAAGTAGTTTTAAAACTACAAGCATCCAACAGGCTTTCTAAAAATAGATTTTATTTAAAATTTTAACAAATTAAAATAAAAAGCATTATGAATTAAAACTAAAATCCTTTTTTAAATTAATAATTAGTAGGTCTTCGATTGCTCGAGATGATCTCAAAGATATAAACGAACATACATAATTTATAATTTCTGCCCCAGCTCCAATTACCATGGCTTTTTAGGTCTTCAATAGCGTCTTATTGCTTATCATCACTATAGATTTTGCGTACCATGATTTCCCAGAAGGTCAGGATAACAGGCTAGCCATTGAATTTGGGATACATTTTATGCCTGTAACAAATGCGAGTTTGGTTACTGATGTGAACAGCATTGTTATCTTGTTGGAATATAATATATTTTTTCACGATTTTGTTCAAAAATTATTTGAGAGTTGTCTGGGAAGGAGTTGTGTATCCTGTCGAATTCATTTTGGTGTTCAGGAAAGCTAACTTTACAACACTAACGCTAACCATTGACACAGAATGTACAGAATCTATCCAGTATGAAAAGTGATCATCCAGATCGTCTAAGTAAAATTTTTTCTGATTGGAAAAAAATCTGTAAAAAATATTTTTCCAAAATATGTTTACTTACTTTATTTCAGTCTGTACTCATATTATTTTGAGCACAAAGCAAACTTTATTTTTTTGTGCCGAGCTTTTAATCGTAGCGCATTGTTAATTTTTTTGCGGCGAGTTACTGAAGATTATTTACTACCCGATTAACTGTTCATCGGGACACACAGACCGTATTCGTGAGCTATTGGCTTGGCAGTTTTCGTTGAGTTGCTTGCGTTTCTAACAATTTCGCGAAAACTAACACATACTTCCTGACAATCAGTAATTTTGCCTTTTCCAATATCGGTTAAGTGGCATTTAACATTAAAATATGAATTTATTGTTATAAACACAAACAAATGTAATAAACAATTAAAGTTTTTTTAATACTGCGTTAAAAATTAAGCACCATAAAAAATTTGTTGTAGCGGTTCATAAAACACAAAGCACGTACGAAATTTCATCAAAATATGTTCACATTTGCGACGTATAGTTTGTTTACAAGGTTTACATGGACTAGAGCGGGTCGATGTTTTTTCGAAAAATCGTATATGAGGAAAATAAACTAGGGATCATACAGAGCAACTTATCTGAAGAAAATATGGGTCTAAAATGTATTTCGATCTAGCGATTTTTAAGCGGAAATTTGACTTTGTATGGGAGGTATGCCTAATTCTTCTCCGATTTTGATGAAAATTGGTATGGACATAGTGTAAACAAGTAACGTGTACCAAAAATGAGCCTGATCGGAACTATATTTTGGGTATATTTGCCCGAGAAACTATGGGTCTTTGTTTTTGTTTTTTTGTTTTTCGAAAATACTTTTATTATAATTAATTTTTTTATTTATAAAATTTGAAAAAACGTTTTTAAGGTTTTTATGTTTGAAAAAGGAACTTAAGTAACTAAGTAAATAACTAATTAAATAATTAAACTAGTTATTATAAATAACTCATAACTTATATATAGTAGGTAGATTAATTTCCAAATTTGTACTGTAGTTATAAATTATTTGTTTGTATAGATTTATACAGTTTCTGGCATTCGACTTATAAATATCTAAATTGTGTATCTAAATTCTAAGTTGAACGTGCTGCTTTTTTATTCTTAATCGCAATTTAAATTTATAATTTGATAAAATGGAAAATGATTTATCATATGCATTGTCAACTTCAGAAATGAATAAAGGATCTACCATATCTCATATGCCTTCCCCAGATGTTAGCGTTTTTGGATCACCACAAAATTTTAGTGGCCTTAACTTACCAAGCAAGAGTACAAGATAAGTAAAAATAAGTTTGACTGCTCCAATTATTACAGTACAATAGATTTGGATGACGACAACATTTTAACAGAACCGCCAATTACTAGAGATATTCCGTTTGAACAATTGAAGAAATATTTGGAATTTGAAAACCCACCACTTCCTGATCCCCAAGATCCATGCCATATACAAGGAACTGAACGATGCGTCCAGCTTTTAACCAGCGTTTCACGGCGCGTAACAGAAAAAAACAGCGAAAGTGTTATGGCTGTGACTGATGTTAGTCGAAAAAATACCACGCTTGGAAAGCAAGAAGGACTTACAAACGTAGTTATTTAAGATCCTTTTTTAAACCTAAAAACGATAAAAGCATTAAAAACATTTTTTTAAACGTTATAAATAAGAAAAAATAATTATAATAAAAGTATTTTCAAAAAACAAAAAATCAAAAACAAAAAATCCCTAGTTTCTCGGGAAAATATACCCGGAATATAGTTTCGATTTGGCATTTATTTTTCTTACACTATGTCCACACCAATTTTCATCAAAATAGGAGTAGAATTAGGCATACCTCCCTTACAAAGCCAAACTTCCGCTTAAAAATCGCTGGATCGAAATACATTTTAGACCCATAGTTTCTTCAGCAAAGTTGCTCAGTATGATCCCTAGTTTATTTTCCGCATATACGATTTTTCGTTTTTTTTCGGTCCCATACAAATCGACCCGCTCTAACATGGACACACAGACGGACAGACAGAAGGACGGACGGACAGACATCGCTAAGTCGACTCAGAAAGTGATTCAGAGTCGATCGGTATAATAAATGGTGGGTCTAGGTCAAATATTTTCGGTAGTTACAAACATCAGTACAAAGTCATTATACCCTTACCACATATGTATAGGGTATACATAATGAAACTGTATAAACTGCTCTCCGCGTTTGAGAATGTCATGAAAATGTAATTAATAGTGACATTAGCGCCACCTAGTTGTGAAAAATCCAAACCAATAATGGAATTTCGGTCAACAAAGATCAAACGTTTTAAGGTGACCATTAAACCATCATTCAGCCCTAAACGAATAGTAAGATGAATTTCTCAAAAAGTAAAGTTGGAAACATAACTGGGACGAACGACAAATTTTTCGTTTCGAATATTCTTCGTCAAAAATAAAACACATTTGTGTATATAAAAATGCACACAATCAGTGCGCCGACGAACGACGACGAACGACGAATAAATTGGTATTTTATTTTTTTTGTTCAAATGATTTAGAAAATAAAGTTATTTTTGTCTTTAACAGTTGTTTTATATTTTATTTATAACTTATAAGTTAAATAAAATCTATTT
The DNA here is from genome assembly GCA_963682025.1 of Cordilura impudica. Lineage (NCBI taxonomy): Eukaryota > Metazoa > Arthropoda > Insecta > Diptera > Scathophagidae > Cordilura > Cordilura impudica. The sequence goes on along the minus strand of OY821520.1, from coordinate 49,344,680 downwards.
TTAATTATATAATTTTCCTTTACATAGTTTTTGTTAATATTTATTCTTTTTCGTTTAGTGCTTCTTTTTTTTTAATTATGGTCACACAAATAGCTACAGCTACAACATGTAAACAAAAATGACATAAAATTAATTTATTAATGAAAATTTATGTAATTTTTTCAGAATTAAAAAATTAAACTCTGCCGTACAAAAATAAAGGCTTTTTTACCATCGAGAACATGATGTTTACAATTGCAATAATTCGTACAAAGTTAAAAATTCTTTTATTCATATATTTCGAATATTTATTTGTGAGCGATGACGAGTCGATAAATTTGAATCTTCTTCCATACTTTCGTTTACAGCGCGATATTCTATACAGTATGCGCATACTGCCTCAACGTGTTGTTGCTATTGCAACATTTCGAGAGTATGTGGTATGAAACCTATCCTCAGTTAAACGGATGGTTTGCTCAGATGGACGATTATTTTGTGCCATTAAAATCACGAGGTCATCTATAAGTTGCGCGAATCGAAGACTGGATTTAAAAGTAAATTTGGTTAATTTGGCACCGTTCTTCAACCGTGAATCTATACACGATAAGTTGCCATAGTATACTGATCATAAATTTCATAAAGTGAGCACAGTGTCAGTTCGTTTGATAGTTAACCTTTTCGTAAGTTCTATCTAAGCAAAAAGAAAAATCAATGTGAGTCCGATCACAGGAGAGATGTGTAAACATCTACACCTTTTCCAATTGTATTTCAGAAAGTATCAAATGTATTTCAGAAAATATCAATTAAATTTCAGAAAATATCAATTGAAATTTAGAATTAAAAAGTAGTTTACCCTACAATATTAGTGATTTGGAGTCGCAGAAAATGTTTAGCAAAATTTGGACTTATTTGTTATGCACTGGGAAATAAACTATCAACGGCAGCCTTTTAATCGAAAGAAGATGCGGACTTCATTTGTTAAACAGCTACAATATAAACAACAGGAAGTCATCATTTAAAAAAAAACACGTTTATATCGTCACCTAAAATGCAAAAGGCCGTAACTAACAAAAAGTTCAAAATTGACTTTTTGTATTGTAATTACGGCCTTTTACTTAAAAACTTCTATCGTACCATAAATTTGTTTTCATAAATAAAAATCCATCTTTATTTTTCAGCTTGATTCTAAAATTTGGGTATTAAGTGTAAATAAGTTTTTGTTTTATGATGTTTCTTGCTTCTCCTGTAAAAAAATAAAAATATTAGTTATGGCCTTTTGCATTTTAGGTGACGGTATGTAGTTTTCAAGAAATCTTACAAAACCAGTGTAATACTTACAAAAATATATTTTTATATAGTGTTCTGACTATTTTTCTGAGACTCAATTGATGTTTTCTGAAATACATGTGATATTTTCTGAAATACATTTGATAATTTCAGAAATACATTTTATGCTTTCTGAAACAAATTTGAAATTTTCTGAAGTACATTAGAATATTGTTGAAATACATTTGCTGTTTTCTGAAATACATTTAAAATTTTCTGAAATACATTTGATGGTTTCTGAAATACATTTGGGAATTTCTGAAATACATTTGATGTTTTCTGAATTACAGTTGATATTTTCTGAAATACATTTGATAATTGCTGAAATGCATTTGATAATTTCGGATATACATTTGATATTTTATGAAATACATTTGATAATTTCTGAAACTCAATTGATATTTTCTGAAATTCAATTGATGTTTTCTGAAATATAATTGATATTTTCTGAAAATCAATTAATGTTTTCTGAAACACAATTGATACTTTCTGAAATTTAATTGATGTTTTCCGTAATACAATTGGAAAAGGTGTAGTAATTAAAAAAACACCTAAGTTTATTTTCGACTTCTTCAAAGTTTTCCTAGCATTTAGCTTTTTAAACTCACAGTACACCTAGCGGTTCTGCTTACAAGTTGGTGAACATGTTAAGCTCACAGCACACCTAGCGGTAAATAGCTTGAATATTTAAAATTAACGAAAAAGATTTGTGATTTTGCTAAACAGACAGAGAACTCGGCGGTTCTGCTTACTAAATATACCAATACACTTACATATACCACACACCGTTTTTCCCTTTCGCTGTTTTTGTGATTGTATTGTGAAATTAGATTTTACCCCCCTGAGCGCATAGATGTTTACACATAAAAAAAAACATCCTTTAATGAAGAAAAAAAAAATATGTGAGTCCGATCACAAGGGAGATGTGTAAACATCTAATAATTAAAGAAAACATCAACATCATATTTTCCAGTGCATAAAAAATAAGTCGATTACGCTGTTTTCTGAAATTCAATTGATGTTTTCTGAAATGCAATTGATGTTTTCTGAAATTCAATTGATGTTTTCTGAAATACAATTAATGTTCTCAGCAATTCAAATTATAATTTTTGAAATTCAATTGATGTTTTCTGAAATTCTATTTATGTTTTCTGAAATTCAAATGATGTTTTCTGAAATACAGTTAATGTTTTCAGCAATTCAAATGATGCTTTCTGAAATTCTATTGATGTTTTCTGAAATACAATTAATGTTCTCAGCAATTCAAATAATGCTTTTTGAAATTCAATTGATGTTTTCTGAAATACTATTTATGTTTTCTGAAATTGAAATGATGTTTTCTGAAATACAATTGATGTTTTCTGAAATACAATTGATGTTTTCTGAAATTCTATTGATGTTTTCTGAAATTAGATTGATGTTTTCTGAAACTCGAATGATGTTTTCTGAAATTATATTGATATTTTCTGAAATTCTATTTATGTTTTCTGAAATTCAAATGATGTTTTCTGAAATTCGAATGATGTTTTCTGAAATTATATTGATGTTTTCTGAAATTCTATTTATGTTTTCTGAAATTCAATTGATGTTTTCTGGAATACAATTGATGTTTTCTGAAATTATATTGATGTTTTCTGAAATTCTATTTATGTTTTCTGAAATTCAAATGATGTTTTTTGAAACTCGAATGATGTTTTCTGAAATTATATTGATGTTTTCTGAAATTCTATTGATGATTTCTGAAATTCAATTGATGTTTTCTGAAACTCGAATGATGTTTTCTGAAATTATATTGATGTTTTCTAAAATTCTATTTATGTTTTCTGAAATTCAAATGATGTTTTCTGAAATACAATTGATGTTTTCTGAAATACAATTGATGTTTTCTGAAATTATATTGATGTTTTCTGAAATTCAATTGATGTTTTCTGAAATTTTATTGATGTTTTCTGAAATACAGTTTATGTTTTCTGAAATTCTATTGATGTTTTCTGAAATACAATTGATGTTATCTGAAACTTTATTGATGGTTTCTGAAATACAATTGATGTTTTCTGCAATTATATTGATGTTTTCTGAAATTCTATTTATGTTTTTTGAAATTAAAATGATACTTTCTGAAATTATATTGATGGTTTCTGAAATACGATTGATGTTTTCTGAAATTCTTTTGATGCTTTCTGAAATTCAATTTACGTTTTCTGAAATTCAAATGATGTTTTCTGAAATACAATTGATGTTTTCTGAGACACAATTGATGTTTTCTGAAATTATATTGATGTTTTCTGAAATTCAATTGATGTTTTCTGAAATTTTATTGATGTTTTCTGAAATACAGTTTTTGTTTTCTGAAACTTTATTGATGTTTTCTGAAATACAATTGATGTTATCTGAAACTTTATTGATGGTTTCTGAAATACAATTGATGTTTTCTGAAATTATATTTATGTTTTCTGAAATTCTATTTATGTGTTTTGAAATTCAAATGATGTTTTCTGAAATTATATTGATGCTTTCTGAAATTCAATTGATGTTTTCTGAAACTCGAATGATGTTTTCTGAAATTATATTGATGTTTTCTGAAATTCTATTTATGTTTTCTGAAATTCAAATGATGTTTTCTGAAATTATATTGATGTTTTTTGAAAAACGATTGATGTTTTCTGAAATCCTTTTGATGCTTTCTGAAATTCAATTGATGTTTTCTGAAACTCGAATGATGTTTTCTGAAATTATATTGATGTTTTCTGAAATTCTATTTATGTTTTCTGAAATTCAAATGATGTTTTCTGAAATTATATTGATGGTTTCTGAAACACAATTGATGTTTTCTGAAATTCTGTTGATGCTTTCTGAAACTCAATTGATGTTTTCTGAATTCGAATGATGTTTTCTGAAATTATATTGATGTTTTCTGAATTCTATTTATGTTTTCTGAAATTCAAGTAATGTTTTCTAAATTATATTGATGGTTTCTCAACTACAATTGATGTTTTCTGAAATTCTATTGATGCTTTCTGAAATTCAATTGATGTTTTCTAAAACTCGAATGACGTTTTCTGAAATTATATTGATGTTTTCTGAAATTCTATTTATGTTTTTTGAAATTCAAATGATGTTTTCTGAAATTATATTGATGGTTTCTGAAATACAATTGATGTTTTCTGAAATTCTATTGATGTTTTCTGAAATTCAATTGATGTTTTCTGAAATTCGAATGATGTTTTCTGAAATTATATTGATGTTTTCTGAAGTTCTATTTATGATTTCTGAAATTCAAATGATGTTTTCTGAAATTATATTGATGATTTCTGAAATTCTAATGATGTTTTCTGAAATTATATTGATGGTTTTTGAAACACAATTGATGTTTTCTGAAATTCTGTTGATGCTTTCTGAAATTCAATTGATGTTTTCTGAAACTCGAATGACGTTTTCTGAAATTATATTGATGTTTTCTGAAATTCTATTTATGTTTTTTGAAATTCAAATGATCCTTTCTGAAATTATATTGATGGTTTCTGAAATACAATTGATGTTTTCTGAAATTCTATTGATGTTTTCTGAAATACAATTGATGTTATCTGAAACTTTATTGATGGTTTCTGAAATACAATTGATGTTTTCTGAAATTATATTGATGTTTTCTGAAATTTTATTTATGTTTTCTGAAATTCAAATGACGTTTTCTGAAATTAAATTGATAGCTTCTGAAATACAATTGATGTTTTCTGAAATACAATTGATGTTTTTTGAAAGACAATTGAAAAATGTTTAGAAAAGAACATATCATAATTTTTTCACGAATACAATCAAATAAAGTCACACCGATTTACACTTCAGCTCACACCGATGTGTTACGCTGTTTTTGCGATTGTATTGTGAAATAGAAATTTACCCCCCTGCGCGTATAGATGTTTACACATCAAAAATATTAAAAAGTAAATTGGTTCAAGACGTAGCAATCAGCCGTACCCCAAGGGAGATCTAAGCCATCAACTTAAATGTTATACTGAGGTAAGAAACATTTTTTTCGTTTCCTTGAAAAGTAAATAGCTTGCGTTTTGGAAGAGGTAAAAAAATTTTCCATTTCTTAAAGTTATCAATTACTATGTTAACAGAACGTTATAGATTACTTAATATGTATGTCTCGGTTAACGAATATTGAGGATTCACATCCAGACAATGATGGAAAATCTGAATTAAAAATTGTTTGGAGAATAGGAGAAAGTCGCTAGCCTTGAGCACACCCCTCTTGAATTGTGTGTTCTTCAGACAAATGTTTACCAATATGAACTCTGTATGACCGCTTCGTCAGGTAGCTCTTTAATATACTTTTTTTTTGGAATATCTAATCCGATGGAGGTAAACTTATCAATAAGAGCGTAATGCCAAACTGAATCAAAGGGAGATTTCACGGCCAGCAATTTAACTTTTTTCACTATTTTCTAGATTCTAACTACAAGTTGTGTGGTGTTGAGTTGAGCACGTTACCCGAATTGCTGCACGGCGAAGGATATTCTTATCTTTAATAAAAATAAAACTGTTTTCTCCTTAATGAGTATCTTTAACATTTTCCACATAGAGTTCAAGACTCTAGTTGGTCTGTATAAGTCAGGGCTGGAATGATCTTGGGAATGGTATTTATTTTAGATTTTTTCCAATCAAAAATTTTTATGGCAAGACTTTTATGCATTTATTGGTAATACCATCTACTCCTCGTCTTTTTTCATTTTCTGAAAGAGTGAGTTAATTTCCTTGGAAACATCAAAATTGATCAGTACTTCAAGAAACTATCAATTTTTTGTTTCTTCGCCAACATAAAGAGTAAACGTCAGTATTTTTAACTTTTATTTATTAAGTAAAACATCGACTTCTTTTATTTACCGTTTCCAAATACCCATCACACGTAATTTCATCATCCACATCTCCACATTATTCAACACATTGTAAAAACACTGCATAGGTCAGAGTAGCACAAGAAATTGTTGTGAATTAAACAGAAAAATTAGCACTTAAAACTCCAGCCCTTCAGAATGATCAATCGGATTTTCGAACTTTAAGTGGCATTTTAGAACATAAAATTTGTAAAAAAAATTTTTTTTTAGCCATTCCAATATCTACTTAAGCAAATTTGTCCCTTTAAGAAACAGAGGCCTTGGATGTATTATTTGTCTACACTTTTTTGTTGTTGTTATTGTTGTTGTTGCTCATAACAACTATTTTTGTTCTGAATATTTTTTCCTGTGATTTTTATATAGCTTTTAATTTTTTTGTACAATGAATTGAAGCATTTTCTTAAGAGACGATGCGTATCGCTAAGAACGAAACAGAAGAAAAAAAAACGTCATGTTGCTGCATCTGAATGGGTTTTATTTGAGCAAAAATGGAAGACAAACAAACAAAACGAACAGTAAGAAATTTAGTGAAACATCAGTATTTTGCGATCCATTTAATTTTTTAAAAATAAATATTTTATTGGATGAGGGGAATAGTTGGAGGTATATTTCAAATATTAAAAACCAACCAATAAAAACCAAGCTTTCATTATACTCCCTTTATTTGTAAATTAAATAAACATCATGTAATTACATAATTGATGAACTGAATATCAAAAATCAAAAATTATTTTTTGGAAAAATTTTTTGCAAAAAAAATATGTTAGATATTTTTTGTCGTCTACCTGTAAAGGTTCAGCTCAATTGGATCACGGGAAAAGCGTTAAAGATCGAAAGGTTTGGTGACATGAATTCAAGCAGACAAGCAGAGACAACGAGTTAATATAAAGGGAGTAAAAACAGATTATATATCAAAAAAGTATATAGCCCATGCTGGTTTAGGAATGGAACCTCTTTTGCAAGCATTCTTTAATGTGTTCTTATCACATACGAACTGTTTCCTTTCCCACAACTAGAAATAGCCCGCCAAACTAAAAACTTTTTCGAAAACTTCACTTCTTAAATAATTCACGGAAATTCCTCCTAGTATCAGCTATGTAAAAATGTATTCCTGGTAGCTGTGAGAAGTCACCAAGAACATATGCATGTTTAATAGTCCATAATGCAGTTTTTGAGTATGTTCTTTTGGAGTTTCGGTCTGAAGCGTGTTGTACTTTATACGATTTGAGTTCTGCCGCAATTTTTTCTCTACTAAAGGATCCGAATAAGTGATTTTTGAGCTGCATTTCTCCTCGAAATATTCGAATTGTTCTTACATAGCTGCAATATTTTTCTAATGTTGTTACGATTAGTATAGCCCTGTTTCGGTTACTTCGCGGACTTTCTTTATGGTTATATTTCCAAGGTCAATATGATTAAACAAAATGAATGGTCTTAGTGGAGTAAAGTCCATTTTTTTATAAACATCATTTTCACGATAATGCTTTGGACAATAGACTGGACAATACTATTTTTATTTATTTTTATTTATTTATTTTTATTTATTTATTTAATTTCTGTAATTCTAACGCAACAAGAATAAATTCTTATAAGTTACAGTGTAAGACGATAGTAGGATTTAAGTTACATTTATTACAAATGAGTACAATTTCAATTTATTTTTAATAGTTTATAATTTAAATTTCCAAGAATAAAAGAAAGTACAAAAAAGGAAAACAAATTTAACAACAAACATTGCAATATTAAACTTTAAAACTGAAACTTTAAATAAAATATACAACTTTAGGCACATAATTTTAATAATTCCTTTTTAAAACGGTGTGTTGCTAATTGTCTGTGTTGTATTAGGTAGTTTGTTCCAAAGGCCAATTGTATAGATAAAGAATTGTCTCTTTGAGACGTCATAATTAAAGAATGGATTGACAAGATTCTTTCCACGAGGTGATCTTGCAAAATTTATTAACTTAAATAAATAATCTGGTTCAGCCAAATAAATAATTTTATGCATCAAAGTAAGAAATCGTTTTTTTTAGTAGGTCATCAAAGCGCACATTATTCAGTTTGTATGAATGTAACGATATACTATCAGTTCTTTTCTTTCTAAAAACGTATCGAGCTATATTATTGTATGCCACATTAAGCTTTCTGGTATCAACACTATTACAGTTTGCAAATATTTCACAGCCATAAAGAAGGACAGGTATAAGAAAAGTTTTTGCTAAAAGCATTCTTATCTCAAATGGCGTTGACAATTGGACAGCCAAAAGATTCCTTAACATCGCATGTACCTTTCCAACAACAGAGTTTGTGTCGTTTGTCCATGAAAGTTGAGTATTGAAAATTATTCCTAGATTTGTTGTGCTTTGAGCGAAAACAATATTTGTATCGCCAACTTTTATATTCTCGTCAAATTCGAGTGTCACGTTATTTTTCGATATGAGTATACATTTTGACTTAGTTGGATTTAGACAGAAACCATTAAACCTAGCCCAGTTATGAATGTTCGTTAAGTCGTTGTTAATATCCGTACATTTAGCACTAGCATATAGTTGAACATCGTCTGCGTACATATGGATATTGCAGTATTGGGGAACATTGGATATATCATTTATGTACATGCAGAAAAGTAAGGGCCCAAGTACTGAACCTTGTGGTACTCCTCTTTCAACATTTAGTGCTTCAGAGGTTTTTCCATTGAGAGATACAGATTGATATCTATTGGTGAGGTATGACCGAATAAGTCTACAGGCGGATATAGAAAAATTGAAAAGTTTATCGAATGCTTTGCTATGATCCAAAAGCACAAGAAAAGAGATCATGTTACAATCAAGTTTGCTTCTCAGATATTCAACCACGTCGACCAATGCAGTAATACAACTCCTACCCTGTCTAAAACCCGACAGTATTTCGAATAGGAGACCAAGATGGTTGATATAGTCATCCATTTGCCTGTGCATGAGTTTTACTAGGACTTTGGAAAGGAAAGAGAGAATTGCAATAGGACGAAATTCGTTATTTGCTTTAGGAATTGGTACTATTTTGGAATGTTTCCACATATCTGGGAAGGTAGATTTCATAAGAGCTGTACTGAATATGTGTGTGAAAATAGGTAATAATTTTGGAAGAACTATTTTTATAAACTTGGGGTTTACTTCTTCTACACCAACAGCATTTGACTTAATATCCAAAAAACATTCCACGACCTCTTACTGATCAACACATCGAAAAGAGAAACTATTTTCGATGTACACAGTGGATATACTCTCACAGGGATTCTGGTTGGGTTTATCTACACAAATTTCAACAAAACTCCGGCTTAGGACATTTACATCAGTATCCACATTAATGTTAAGTGTAGGTTTGGAATTTAAACCAATTTCCCGTATTTTCTTCATTTTTGTTTACATCCGAAGAGAACTTTTGTTTGTAATATGTTGATTTTGCGACGCTAATCTTGTTTTTAAATAATTGATGTAGTTCGGAAGTTTTATATTTTTTCCATCTTTTATATGCTAGTTCCCGCTTATCAATAAGATTTTTTATAGCGGAATTGAACCAAGGAGGTTGTTTAGCTTTAATTGTTCTCATTTTTTGTGGTACACATTCATTGAAGATTGAAGTAATATTGTTTTGCAAGAATGTAACTTTATCATTAATATTATCCATACTGTATATTAAATTCCATTGAACACTATCAATACATTGGTTTATAAACATTTCCAGGATTCTGACACACACACAATATCAACTCCTGATGACGCGAAGAAGTATCTAAACTCGTCAATTTTATTATTCAAACTCTGAGCATTAATGTGGGCTATTTTGAGGCCAGTTTTTTGTTTGGGCAGAATTCTAGTCATAGAGAAAACATTGTCTTTGGAACTAAAACAAATATCATTTGACATAAATATATAAAGTTAAAGTGATAGCAACGCACACATATAACTTTTTTTTTTGCTGAAAAGAGTTTCAGATTTAAGATCAAAAGTAATAAGTAATATTATGAGCGTAACATATGGCAACATATGGTTGGCTGGTGTGGTCCAGCGTGGTCAGGACTGCCAGAGGAAAGCTGAAAATCATGTCATGTCAAAGGGTAGTTTTTCTCTCTTTTGTCCCATGTTGTGGTACGGTTTCCATGGACTTGGAGGTGTTACGTAAAATTAATGCTTTCGGGATTATTGTTGCAAGACTATTGGGTGACTAACAACGACATAAGTGGAAAGAGCTGGACGGAGTTCAAGCCACTCTTAAATGAGTGTGTTGTCTCCAGATGAAAAAAAAAGGTGGGAGAGTAGTGACAAAGGACGCGTAACATATGCCTTCATTCGTGATATGACATTCGCGTCAAAACATCCAGACTATGGTTTTAGCCTTAGTATGGGCTTTTTGCTTACGGGCACAGGTCTTTTAATGCGTTTCTGCATAGAAGAGCCTTGGCCAATATGTCGGAGTATGACAGTGAGCCTTTTACGTAGGACTGGTTTCATATTTTGTGCATATGCATGTTTTACTCGGGTATACGGGACCTACATTGTCCAGGTGTTGTAGTAACGGACGATGGTTGTGATTCCAGTGGTGTGCTTGTGAATGATGAGAGAATGAGTCGTATGCATGTATATCCATGTGAGGTCTTCAGAAGAAGACGTTTAAGAAGGGTTTGATCGCATGTGTACTCAAGACCTTCTAGAAGAGCTTAGATGTGTACCGACGCACCCAGTCACAGGGCGGATGTTTGGGTATGGGACTGAGCCTTTCCATGGCCACCAGTCCATAACTCTTTGGAGCTGAACTGGTAACAACTTTGCTTCGAAGTCTGACTGGAGGCTATATATGTATATATATAGCTTCAGGAGCCCTGGAATCGCAGATTCCAACTGACCTACGGGTACGGCCCTTAGGGGAGTATCGTGGTGGTTTATACCCAAAATCGCGGGGAGACCATACCTCGATTTGGAGTTGCATTCAACCGGGCGCTGTGACTCTTAGAAAAGCAGATGTGTGTTACGTAGGCCTCGACTCCTCACCAAGGAGTGGGATTTGTTGCCCAAATGCAAAAATCTTGAATAAGTACGTGAATGTAGTTTTCCTACACAAGGGGCGGTGGTCGGCGCCTATTCCGATCCAGTGTTAAGAGCAACGTGAGGTTATGTCAACGCAACATATACTCACGTAAAACACAAGAGACTTCTTTTGTTATTTCTAGGTTGGAAGCAAAGTTGTAGCATAAAAAGTGATTAGTTCGCCAGTAACGTTGATGCAACATATATGCCTATAACCGACCTCCACGTGGTGCTCCTGTGCAACGCTAAGTAAAGCCAGTTAATTCTGGTGATAATTCCAGGGGCTAACGTTTAGGGTCAAAGTCTAACAGCGCTATCCTGTCTGGGCGATAATTGGGAGCAACCAAACCGGCCACTTTGGAAACGAAAGCCTCAGCTAAGGCTATAAATAGACACCATGGGTATGATTCAAGGAATTGTCCATGTCAGAAAGAGTACAAACAAAACCTTCAAACTGCAGGTATAAAAACCTGCCGGAGAAATGGTTGTCACATCCCGTAATTGTGTGGTGTTCCATGGTGTCACATGGTAAACGATGGTACATGAGTTAAAAACGAGGCCGGGTGCGGGTGAGTCAGAACCCCTCACAAGATACCACGACGGATAAGTTTGATGCAAGAGTGTGGGTTTAAGATAAGCTGAAGGCGTTTGAGGCAGCTGCAGATAACAATACAGCGTCCAAGACAAGTCGGAGACCGGTTGAAAGTGCGATAGGAAAGTTGTTTATATCAGCTGGTCCTTGATGGATAAAATTATTAAGGTTATGGGTAGTAGATAAAGGGTGGATTTGACGGTTTTCATGTCTTTGATGAACACGTGTTTTCGCAAGTACTGTTGATGATTGACAGGGAAGTGTTGAACCATTAAATGGCTTTTTTGGGAACGGCTCCTAGGGAAGTTTCATGGCTGTGGTAGCTCAAGATCGTGGCAAGAACACAGTTCGACGTGAAGTTTCATTCAACCGGGCGTTGCAACCCTTAGAGCAACAAGGTTAAGATAGGCCCGACCCAATAACAAAGGGTGGAGTGTATGCCAAACAAATCTCTCCAAGTTTGTAATCCGTCTTATGGCGGATCGCCGGTGGACACATAGTATCCCAACCAGTGTAAGACCAGCGTGTGGTTAAGTCAGCATCACAGGTACGCACGTTAATCTAGGCTGTATAAGGTTAATATATCTCTTTGTGAAAAGGTACATTATATCTAAAGCTATTTTCTAAAATAAAGAAAATTATCAATTGATAAAATCCAAATCACAGTTAGGCGTCAAAAAACTGAATGTGTTACTAACAACAACATGAAAGTGAGAGAATATATATGCATACTGTTAAAAGCAAGGATTGTTAGACCTAGGGAATGTTTTTCACGTCTACGGGAAATAATTTTTGATGTGTAAACATCTATGCGCTTAGGGGGGTAAAAATCTATTTCACAATACAATCACAAAAACAGCGTAAGGGAAAATCGGTGTGGGGCATATGTAAGTATATTGTGCAAAGATTATGATTTATTTAGCTGATTTAACAACCAACAGAAAGCGCCATTAATGTATAGCAAACAACTGCAACCATCAAGTATAAAAACCATAGCAGTTGCTTGCTATACATAGATGGCGCCCTGTGATCGTACTCACATTGCTTTTTTTATAAACTGCTCTTAAACTTTAATGGGTTTGTCGTGATTATAGAGGGAAAATATTTAGAATGTGACAAATATAAAAGAACAACCTTTAAACATATTTGATAGGAGATATGTCTAAAATTCGTAAAGTCTCTAATCTGCATTTTGTTTTGAAAAAAAATCATGTGAGTCCGATCACAGGGGAGATGTGTTAACATCTACGCCCGTATTCATAATCAAATTCTAGCTGTTGGCTAACTTTTTTTCATACGAAAATTTCAAAATTTGTATGAAAAAAGTTACCCACGTCGAATATAACAATACATACACACTCATTAAGCAAATGCTACAAACACAACGACCAGAACAACAATAAGAGGAACAACATACAACATTTTTTTTAAAGAGTTTTTAACATTCTTATTAAAATCGCGGGATCTGTTGAACTGATTTTTATGATTGAAAACAGCAACCTGATCAGAATGCCAGTGAATAATTTTCACTAAAACTGAAGAACCCAGCTGACCTATTGAGGACGTGATTGGAGTTTCCACATACGGGAAGACGGACAGACCAACATCGTTATAATAACTCTGTTTGTTTTAGGGACCAATAATATATTTCATGGAGTCCAGATCTTGTTCTCTACTTATTACAAATGGGGTCACAAACTTAGCTATGATAAATCGTAATAATTAGGACCACATTTTTAATAAAAATTAAATAAAAATACTTTTTCATAAATCCAATGTTGTTTTTGCAATTTTTTTAGAAACGTATAAAAAATAAACTCTGATTTCTTTCGTGAGATTAAGACATTTTAAATTTTAATGAATGAAATAATTTTTTTTATTTTGGTTGCTCCCCATTTTTTTTTTTTTTTTTGTTTTTTGTTATTTTCATTATTGTAAATATTTATAATGTGAAGCTACTGTTGCTGTATGAGGATGAGGATTTTGAAGGCATCATCCGTATCAAAAAGGGGTTTGTTGGTTTGTCTTCTTTCATATTTTGGGTGATTTTATTTCATTTCAATTCTTTATTTTAGCTTGTTCTTATTGTGCGATTTTAATTTAGCAAGAGACTCATTATGTCTGATTTTAATTTTTAGTGTCTTTGTTTGAAGAAGTATACGACTTCGACTACGACGACGGCGAGTAAGTGAACAATATTGAAATTTGCTTTCTTCCCGTTTATGTATTCTATGGATGAAAATGTTGATTTTATTTTGGCTGCTTCTTACATTTGTACGTAAGTATGTGCGAGTAAGTATGAAGATGCTGCCGTTTTTCGCGTTTATTTTCTTTAAGTTTTTTGCTCGTCTGTCGTTTTTGTATGCTTATGTTTTCTGGCAATTGTAACTAATTTGTACGAAATGGAATGTGATTATTGTGCATTATTTAAGACTGTTGAGTAATGGGAACACATGTGTGCAACACAGAATTTTATTTTATTTTATTTATTTTTTTCATTTGTTTTTCGTCTTTTTTTGATCATTACAGGGTGTTTTGTAAGATGATGTATCTTACACTGTCTAATCCAATATGGAATTAAATCATTTAATATTCTAACTCGTCATACTTAAAGGCTTAATTGTTGCGTATGTAGTGTTCATATTTTCAAATCACACAGCCAACCCATATGTTTCTCTAACACAGAAAAGAATTGTTTGGAATTAATTGTTTCATTCTGTTGCAACCAGTTGGTTGGGAATATGTGTGTGGAGCAGGGATGACAAATGAGACAACTAATTTCGTACCAATTGTACTTTTGTACTTTTCTGAACCCCAAAAGTACGAAAATATTTTTTTTTTTTTTTGTCATTTTTTTTTTCTATACATATATTCATATTTAAAAACTTTAACAAAGAGAAAACTTGCATAAAATTCATTTATATATGAACAACTTATGTATAAAATACTACACAAATATCATACATACAAATATATAAAAAAAAGTTACACAAAAAGTTATTGAGATCAAAATCAAAGATTTTTTGATAAAATTTGTTATTTTAAAATAATTTTTTTGTTTGAGTTATACGAAGATATTCTTTCCACATTCGCTGGTGGGTGTGGAATTGACAATATTCCTCTTACAACTCCAGAAAGCTCTGGAAACGTCAACTCATTCAATTCGTTTTTAATTGCAGACACTGCACAAATAATTAGAAATACTTTCATTTTTAAAATTTGTTAATTTTATATCAGCCAAAGCTGGGAATCGTTTACTAATAGTGTCGTAATTTACAGTTTCATTTCGGAAAATTTTTAATAAAAAAGGTACTATACTGCTGATCTTACCAGAAACAACATTCGCTGTAGAAATTTAAAAATGGTCAAAATTATTTATATTTTTTAAAGTTTCTTAAATGTTAGCATTAGCATTTTTTTAAGTCCATTACTATGCCGCTTTCAATATTATTAGCAGGTACATATATATATATCTACTTCTTTTATATAATATAGCATTATTGACGAAGTATAAATTTTTAACTATTATTGTATTCACAATTTTCAAGAAATACTGTAGAAAGAGAAATGAAAGAGATTAGAACTTCTAGATATAAAATTTGCTTCAAAATCATTCAGTGTTCCAAAATTGTTGACGACATCCTGGCGTTATAACCACCTTATGGCTGAATATTTTAAAATATTATGGGCATCCGTTCCAAAATAAGCTTGAAATGCGAGAAAAGTCATATTTTCTACAAGAAGTATTGCAACAGTGGTTATCTATTTGTTTTAAAGATTTCTCAATATTATCGGAAAATCTACACTTGTTTGCTGCCGCTGATACTAAATTCAAAATTTTGCATATGCACCATTTTTGAATATAAGTGATGCCGAAGCCTAAAATTTGGACTGCTCTAAATTCACTTTACCCGCCATTACGTGTGGTTACTTAACCGTAGTCGAAAGCAATTAAAGGAACAATTGTACCGACATATACTTATCATTGTATATAAGGATAATAATACATAATATTGTGATTAATTTACTTCGCCATTAAAAATTGTGATTGATGCACTAAGTCATAGTGAGTGGTATAGAAACTGAAGCTAGTACAATTCATCATCGTGTTTGTAGGTAAGTATAGAATCCTTTGTGGCTTCTGATGAAGATTCGTATTTATAGCATATTGCTGACTCATCTGCTGAATATTCAGATTTTGAAAATTTTCATATCAATTATGTGTGTTTCAAAATTTTGTACGGTGCCGAACACAATCATGACTGTGTTTCGTTTTAATATTTCGTTATGTACAGGAACATTTTTCTATCACGTATTTTTTGTTACGAACACAGGTTCGAGTGTAACTTTATTTTAAGTACGTGTTCTTGCACGTGTACTGCTAAAAAAACAGAACATGTTCTTGAACATCTAAATTTTAAAACATTATCCACTCGCGATCGGAAAACAACAACGACAACAATTGTTTCAACCAAATTTATTACAAAAATCTAAAATAATTCGTTAGCAGTTATAGAAAAAAAAACATAAAAAGATAATAAAAATAACAAATAAAAAATAAAACAAGTAAGAAAATTATAGCCGGTCTATACCAACTATACGATACCATATACCATGCGTTGAGAGACCCTATCTCTCAGGCCCAACTAACTGCATATAGAAAATAAGCATAAACCAAATTTGAGTGGGATTTTTATTAATTTTTTCGGCTGCAGATATGAAAAAGTTCATATCGGATGCTATATCTATATAGGGACTTGGTCCAAAAATGGACCGATCTTGATCATGTTTGGTAAAGTCTCTTGTATTTTGCAAAAATATATACAAACAAAATTTGAGAAGAATCAGTGAAATATTTTTGTTTTTTGATAGATTTAAGTGAAGATCGGGAAGCAGCTCTATATGGGGCCTATGACTAAGAGTTGTCCAATAGGGATCATTTTTGGATTACCAAACCAATTTGACTAAGATTTGTATGATAATTTGGATCTTATGGCAATATATGTTGATTTCATAGGGGTCATTTTTATGGGGGCTTCGTCTGAACATGGACCGATTCTCACCAATTTCAATTGCGTTCATCCCATGGCCGATGAAAGATAAAATACCAAATTTCGTCAAAATATATTCATATTTGCGACCTGCAGTTTGATTACAAGCTTTACACACAGACGGACGGACGGACGGACGGACGGACGGACGGACATCGTTAAATCGAATCAGATAGTGATTCTGATTTGATCGGTATAATTAAAGATGGGTGTAGGTCAAATATTTTTGGTTGTTACAAACAGCAGCACAAAGTCATTATACCCAAACCACATAGTGGTATAGGGTATAAAGATAGTAATAAAATAGAAAACAGGGAAATTTTATATGTTGCTTATTACTTAATGTCGTTTTTTTACTATTTTTTTTAATTTTTATTCTTTTTTTATTTTTATTATTAACTTTATTAATAGTATTTTTATTTTTTTTTTATAACTGCCAATGAATTATTTTAGTTTTTTTTTAATAAATTTGGTTGAAACAATTGTTGTCGTTTTTAAAAGGGGTGTATCAGATTTTTCTGATCGCGGGTGGATAATGTTTTAATTTTTAGATGTACGCGTTCAAGAACATGTTCTGTTTTTTTTAACAGTATACGTGCAAGAACACGAAATTAAAATAAAGCTACTTCTTGAACCTGTGTGGTTTATGTGTGTTCGAAACCAAAAATACTTGATAGAAACATGTTTGTGTACATAACGAAATATTAAAACGAAACACAGCCATGATTGTGTTCGGCACACCGTACATAATTTAGAAACATACAGAATTGATATCAAAATAAAAATATGTGTTTCTGGATCTTAGCTATGTTTGTTTACATATACGTACGAGGTTTTTATTCAGTATGTGTTTTTTCTGAACTCTGGTAATAGAGAGTGAAAAAGAATACTACTTAGCTAAAAGTGTCGATATTACTTTGACCGGTAAAGATGGAACACAATGGTATAGTGAACCAATTGCAAATCACTTTCAAATCTCGTAACATATTAGGCCTTCATCAAATAGTATTTTATTTACAGAAAAAGAACTTTTCAAAGCAATTTTGACTCCAGAAATATGTGACATTATATTGAGGGAAGCAAATAGAAAAGCTAAAAGAGTTTGTGAAAATTTTAACAATAAGCCAGCACAAAGTTTTCCTATTTCCTTATTCTACTGAAACAATATCTAAAAATCGTTTCAGCCATTTACTAAATCCGAATTTGATGCGTTTTTTTTGGAATTCTTATTGTATGCGGTGAGAATAGAACTAATATGGCCGATATATGGAATGCTGATTCACTGCCTCTTGTACGGGAAGCAATGTCTCTAAACCCCTTCAAGATGATGCTGAGATTCATCCGATTTGACAATGAGAATACATTCGCAGAGCGTATGAAAACAGATAAAGCTGAACCAATTCGTCACATCGGAACCATGATTAATAAAAATTTATAAAAATCATGTACGCCATATAAATGCATGTGGCGACGAGCAACTGTTTCCATTTAAAGGCCATACCAAATTTACACAATATATTACCCCTAAACCGGCTAAGTATGACAAATTGTCTGAGCTCGTGTTTTATTAAGTTCTTACCCATTACATTTATACTGCAAAGCCAAAGGACGGGCCAGAATAAAAGAATATTGGTGAAAGAACAGTACTAGACTTCGCTGAATTTTATAAAGGTTATGGAAGAAACGTGGTGACAGATAATTCTTTATGTTCTTAGAATTGGTGAAGAAATTGAATTCTTGGAATATGAAATTAAGAAGTTATGGTCTAGCAATATACAGCCTACAAAGGTCCAGCCTATTTATTCAATGAACTTTGTCTATAACAGTGATACCGCAATCTGTTCATTAGGGTGACAGCCATTTTTTTTTTTTTTTGGAATATCAAGGCGTGAACCCCAAGAGTACCCCACGGATTAACTTCAGAAAATAAGTCCAGAAATTATTTTTTTGAAATATAAATATTACAATATTACCAACAAGTTTTATCGATATCCTTCTACAAATCTATAATAATAATAGGCTAGGCGATTTCTTGTGACCGATGTTTTGTTCTACCATTTTATCCCGATTTTGACCAAACGTATAGTATTTCAAAGGTATTTCCTTTTAGCCGTTTTGCAGATTTACAGATTTTTAATTTTTTTCCTTTTTTTTTGAGTAAATTGCATTCAAAGTTGCTACTTACACATACATAAAATTATACAATGCTATGTGTGTGTTTATTAAATTTTTTAATGTGTTTGTAACAAAAATTAGTTTTTTTTTTGTGTTGATTTGTGAATTGGCTACAATTGATTAACATACTTTTAGGGTCTTTATTTAATGAAAAAATAAAATTTTCTAGAATTTGCGCTCGAATTTCGCTGGAATCTAATAGTATATATTATTCCTCAATTTTGTGTTAATAAAATGTAGATCTCCTTAAATTTTACTTTTGATCTTAAAAAGGGACAGTTTATAATGTTTTAATTCCACCTTAATTTACAAGATTGAGAATATATGTCAAGTAGTATAATATTTCGGCAAAACATGTTTCAAATATGAAAACACCCAAAAGTTGAAAAAGTATGAAAAATCACTTTTTTTTCTTCAAATCCGCTGAAATTAAAATGCTGCCCTCGCCAAATTAAGAATTGGCTACATACAATATTTGGCATCACATATATTTTCTTAGTGCGTTCTAAAAGTTTAATCGTTGATTTTGGAAAATTTCTTGAACAAAATTTTTTAAAAAGTAAAATTGGAGCTTCTGAAATAGTGCTGAAAAATGCGTACCGTTTTGACATTAATTTAGAACGGCATAAAAATAGACGAGATGTAAAATGTTTTACATAAGATCATGTTGGGATCATGGGAATGCCAAAAATGTTGTTGTTGTTAATTATTTCAATGTCTTTAAAAATGTAAGCTCGATTTCCTTAATCAATTGGTCTGCGGCGCATTTATAGCGTGGGCAACTTGATATAACTTGGATGTTGTTGAACCGATAACACTACGCGACAAATCCAGACTTTTTGCTTTGGGCAAGTAAATCTCTATCACCGATTGAAAGTACTTGGTAAGTATGTAAATATGTGATATAACATTTGGGGCTCCGAGGCAGAAATTTCGCGAAATCGCGGCTTGAAAATTTTTTTTTCGAGAAAAGTTTGGTTCATAAAAATTAAAATATATGACTAAGCAGTTCTCTGACTAAAATTCCACATTGACATTTGTTCCATTAAATTGGGCGGTGAATATTTTTTTAGAACATTTTAACCCTTCAGCTCAAACGGAAGTGGGCCTTTTAGGCCCTTATTTCGAAAATGTAAAAATTTATACCATAACTGCGTACATTTTTGATATAATATATTCAAGGAAAATGTAGAGCGAACAATTTCAGTGGGGGTCTTCATAGACACGAAAAAAATTCGATGTGAGGTTTCTCCACCAGACGCAAAAAAAAATTCCATAAAAAATTTTCAATACAAAAAAAAAATATATCGATATCATATAAATTGCAATTACAATCAAACTAGCAATATAAATAATGCAAAGCAATTTAATCTTCCTTTTCTCAGATAGCCTTAAAAAAATAATTGAGATCCAAAGCGAATACTCTCCAAAATAGAAATCGTTATTCCTAATTTATCTTCCACTAAAATGACTGGTGAGACTTCAACAACACATCGCTTAAATAAAGGTAAAAACCTTGCAATCATTAAACAAATAAACAATTTGGCTTTGATCTAAAATCAATATTCTAAGCAATCCTTGATTTTGTTTTATATTCATCAAAAATTTATTCAATTGTTAATCACGTGTGAAATTAATTGCTTGAATGATGAAGTGCGATTAAAGTAAGTTCTGTTACGTTTGTGGACAATATGTGTGTAAAAAAAATATGGAAAGAAAACTTAATTCGGACTGTTCAAATGCCTATAAAAGCTATTTTAATATGAGTGTACTGAAAGATAAAAAGTGGGCTCCAAAAACAGTCTGCAAAACTGCAACAATCGTTTATTGGAGTGGAAAAACCATAAACACCGTGGTATGCTGTTTACCACTCCAATGATATGGACTATTCC
Organism: Cordilura impudica; assembly: GCA_963682025.1. Lineage (NCBI taxonomy): Eukaryota > Metazoa > Arthropoda > Insecta > Diptera > Scathophagidae > Cordilura > Cordilura impudica. The sequence goes on along the minus strand of OY821520.1, from coordinate 49,323,704 downwards.
TGGAACACATAATATAGCAAATTGCGATGTATGTGCTAATGCAGGTAGGTACATTTAATCTGCGGATTTGAAAGTATAATTAAATTTTTGCGGTATTGAATTTATGCGATTCGAAAACTACAGATTTTCATGGAAATTTGCTTTCATTAAAAAAATCGATAACTTTAAAGCTAAAATTTTTATTATAATTTTTAATGTTTCATTCTTAAATTTTAATAAATTGTAGAGGAGCAATGAGTAATGGAACGTGCAGAAAAAAATATAAATATATATCTGTGGCATCCACACAAACTACAATATTCCATTCTCAAATTGAAAGCTTCAAATCGGAAAACGAAACGAATTCGGATTTTATTGAAAACCTGAAATGGAAAATGATTTTGTTGGAGAAGAGCTAGCTTCTTTTCTAAATGTGAATAACCTCCTAGAACCAGACGTCAACGTAACGACATACCGAAAACGCCACGCGAGTACACATACAAAAGAGCCTTATAATGTTATGAAAACTGTACTAGACCAGATCCAATATTCGAAACATCAATGGAAAGTATGCTGTGATTTGAAAGTTGTAGCAATGTTGTGTGAACTACAAGGCATGTGCTTTTTATGCGACTGGGACTCTAGATTTTCTGGTGACCAGTACAAATGCCATGACTGGAAAGATAGAGAATGTAGCAAATTTGATAGAAGAGCCATAAGTACCAGAATATGAAATCATTTTACCACCGCTTCACATAAAGCTTGGTATTGTAAAAAAATTTTATAAAAACCATTACAAAAAATGATGAAATTTTTACTTGTCTCCAGAGCATTTTTCCGAAGCTTAGCCCGTGTAAAATAAAAAAATGGTATTAAATTTGCAATCTTACTATAATTAAAACTTAAGTAAACAAATTTTTTATTAACAGGTGTATTAAACGGCCCTGATATTAGAAAACTGATTAAAAGCGACAGTTTCAATGCTATTTTGCCAAATGCGGAATTGAATGCTTGGAATGCTGTGCAGCATACCATAAAAGGTTTACTGAGCAAAGATAGAGCTGATGACTATAAGATTCATTACGAAAATATGCTCAAAAAATTTTCTGAGTTAAAAAATCATATGTCTCTTAAAATTCATTTCCTACACCATCATTTGGAATATTTCGGCAAGCATCTATCTACTGAGGCCGATGAACATGGCGAACGTTTTCATCACATCTCAATGCCGTTCGAGTTAAGGTATTTTTTTTTAGCGATATGATTGAATTTATTTAGATGAAAACCTAATTGCAGGTATAGAGGAAAAGATACGCCATCAGCAATTCTGGCAGAAATTTGCTGGTGGAGCAAACAAATTCATATTAACGACAATAACGATGATAATAATGAATTTAACTCAACATCGTCGGACAATGATGATAGCTCAGAAAGAAGTTATGAATCCTAAATATACGTACAGTCAATATGCACTTGCGTTGTCCGAACTCTCTACAAAGTATTTTTCGATACTCGCTTGGCGTTTTCGGTATGTCGTTACGTTGACTTCTGGTTCTAGGTTATTCGCAATTAGAAAAGAAGCTAGCTCTTCCGACTTCCTTTGTGTGAGCTGTAATTTAGCAACGATGAAATCCATCTTAATTTAGCTTATGAGAATAGGCTTGTTTCTCGGTTCTCCAACAAAATCAATTTCCATTTCGATGTTTTCAACAAAATCAGCTTCCATTTCGAGGTTTTCAATAAAATCCGAATTCGTTTCCTTTTCCGATTTGAAGCTTTCAATTTGAGAATGTAATATTGTAGTTTGTGCGGATGCCACAGATATATATTTGTATTTTTTTCTGCACGTTTTATTACTCATTGCTCCTGTACAATTTAATAAAATTTAAGAATGAAACATAAAAAATTATAATAAAAATTTTAGCTTTAAAGTTACCGATTTTTTTAATGAAAGTAAATTTCCATGAAAATCTGTAGTTTTCGAATCGCAAAAATTTAATTATACTTTCATATCCGCAGATTAAATGTACCTACCTGCATTAGCACATACATCGCCATTTGCTATATTATGTATTCCGGGATTAGTCCATATCATTGGAGTGGTAAACACGATACCACGGTGTTTATGGTTTTTCACTCCAATAAACGATTGTTGCAGTTTTTGCACACTGTTTTTGGAGCCCGCTTTTTATCTTTTATTACACTCATATTAAAATAGCTTTTATAGGCATTTGAACAGTCTGAATTAAGTTACCTTTGCATATTTTTTTTTACACACATATTGTCCACAAACGTAACAGAACTTATTTTAATCGCACTTCATCATTCAAGCAATTAATTTCACACGTGATTAACAATTGAATAAATTTTTGATGAATATAAAACAAAATCATGGATTGCTTATAATATTGATTTTAGATCAAAGTCAAATTATTTATTTGTTTAATGATTGCAAAGTTTTTTACCTTTATTTAAGCGATGTGTTGTTGAAGGATCACCAGTCATTTTAGTGGAAGATAACTTAGGAATAACGATTTCTATTTTGGAGAGTATTCGCTTTAGATCTCAATTATATTTTTAAGGCTACCTGAGAAAAGGTAGATTAAATTGATTTGCATTATTTATATTGCGTAATTTGATTGTAATTGCAATTTATATGATATCGATATTTTTTTTTTTTGTATTTAAAATTTTTTATGGAATTTTTTTTTGCGTCTGGTGGAGAAACCTCACATGGAATTTTTTTCGTGTCTATGAAGACCCCTACTGAAATTGTTCGCCCTACATTTTTCTTGAATATATTATATCAAAAATGTACGCAGTTATGGTATAATGGGAGCTGGAGGGTTAAAATGTTCTAAGAAATATTCACCGCCCAATTTTATGGAACAAATGTCAATGTGGAATTTTAAGCAGAGAACTGCTTAGTTATATATTTTAATTTTTATGAACCAAACTTTTCTCGAAAAAAAAAATTTTCAAACCGCGATTTCGCGAAATTTCTGCCTCGGAGCCCTAAATGTTATATCACATATTTACATACTTACCAAGTACTTCCAATCGGTGGTAGAGATTTGCTAGCCCAAAACATCGTGTTGCACTGTGTAATAGGCTTTCTTATTTTATTGGAACGATAATTTACTCTAGATTATGATTTATTAATTAGTTTAATTGCAGCGCAATTATTAATTTAAAAATTTTTTTGTGAAATTTGTGAAGAACAAAATTTTTTGAAATTTGAACTCAATGCGCGTCCAGAAAGCATTGTCCGATTTGGCTCAAATTTTGCGCACTAAAAATTTAGATGTAGCGTCACAATATTCCGACCGGTACACCTCAAAGTTCGACCATAAATTTTTTTTTCATACAAACCGCTGTCACCTACTGTTCATATATAAAAAAAACAACAAATCATTCGTACTGCTGTCAACTACGAATTCGACAACAGAAGATGAAGAATACAATTAGCAAAGCCAGATATTATCAGATACTATATTAAAATGTTGGGTGCGTATATTGTGAAGCGACGAACATTGCGCTGGCCCCTTGCAATTTTCTATAATATGATTAACGTCGCTGCTGTAGCATCTTACGTTATAAAGTCATGAAAAGTACAAAATAAAGCAAGCAGCTATGCATGCTAGCAGACGAAGAACGTAGTAATAAAAAATTTTATGTATATATATGTTTTCCTTTTACTCCTTCGAGGAGCATAGGGCCATAAATAAATATTTTATATGAAGTGCTATAGAAATGGTATTGTGGTAATACCAAGTCTGTAAGTTGGTTCCAAAGTGGGGTATGGCAAACGTTGTGCTCTCCTGTCGTCGGGAGCTGCTATGATTGCCAATGAACAACATAAGATGAGAAAGTCATGTATGGTCTGCTTGAAACCTGTTTATGATGAAGACTCAATTCAGAGTAACATGCATTTCATGCAAACAAATTCAAAATATCTTTTAATTTCTCATGTAAATTTATAAGGACGTATATATATGTATTTAGATGTTGTAATAAAATTAATATGATAAAAAGGCTTTATTTTTATTATTTTTATTTTTATTTATTATTATTATTATAACTAGGCCTTATTAACTACGCAACGACAAATTTTGCTGTAATTTCAAAGATTTTATCGTCATTAAAAGCTTGAAGATGTCACAGAACTTGATACATATATCGTTTATGAAAAAACGAAAGGGTTAAAATTGTACCTGTTCCGTTTGACTAAGATTAAGACTACCTAATATATATTCGCATTGAACAAGCGCAAAAATCCTTTCATATACGTCTGTATGTATTGGAGAATAAAATTGAATTGCCATGTTGTATCAATAAAAAACAATAAATTTGTATATAGTGCCAAATAAGTCGCGGGAGTACCATTGTACTCCTTATGTTTGAATTGTACCCAAAAAAAAGTACAATTGTACCAACTTTATCATTCCTGGTGTGAAGTATTGCGTGTTGCATACTGAAGACACCATTCGTTGTGTCTGAATGCTTAATATGCTAATGGTTGTTGTTCTTCTACTTGTTCTTTTTGGCTTGTTATATGTTGCTCCTTAAGTTGCTAATATTGCACAGTATTTGAATTGGAGCAAGTTTTGAAAGATTTTAGTTCATTTTATTAACTTCACTTAACTCATATTTAATTTTCAAAAATAGCTTAAGTGTTAAAAAGAAAACTTCACAATAGAGGGCTCTTTTTATCTCAACATACTAAAAATGTGCACTTAAGTCAAGATGGGTTTTTTACTGTTAATTCGTAACGGATATTCGTAAATCTACGACCTTTCGATAGATGGTAATTAAAAACGGAAATGAAATAAAATGTTACTGAAAGTACATATTTTTGCGGTCATGGCTCAATATATTCCTATCAAATTAATCTAACTCAAATTAGAAAAAATCAAGAATACTGGTTTGTTTATTCAAAATTATTTTCAGCAAAAACATTTCTATATAATTTTCCAGAAAAAAATTAAAAAATAAAAAAATAAAGTGTCTATTTTGTTGAAATTAATAAAAATAATTTAATTTTTATTTTTTATTTTTTAAACTAAAAACTTGTAGTAGCTTATTTAAAAGAAAGAAGTAATTATGAAGAAATGTTTTTGTTAATATTTTTTAGTAAAATTAAAAGGAGTAAAATTTGT